>WBNH01001125.1:145617-502835 GCA_013401255.1 Urocolius indicus
CCCTCCCACCTCACCGCTGGCCCACCCTCGCTTTCCCCCCCCCCCCACCACGCACAAATGCATGAATGAATGAATTCCTAGCTGCTCCGCGCTGCACTACGGTCCCTAATGGCTACCAGGTTAGTGTCACTCTCCTGTTCCTTCTGCCTCTCTTCCTTGCCCCCTCCTTCGTGTGGATGTGCCATCTGCGGTCCGCGGGCGTGTGTGCACGCGTGTGTGTGAAAGCCAGGGGCTGCGTGTGCTGTGCTTAGCGCAGGTTTGCCGAGCAGATCTACCACCCGACACACAGGCTTTCAAAAGGCAGATTAAATCTGGAGTCCATGTTGGTTGCCGCTGCTGCTCCTTTCTGTTTGGGGGACTTGAAAGCAGACAGCGTGACATCATGTTGCAGAGATGCTTCGTCTCTTTTTTCTTCCACAGGCTGATGATTCCTTTTTCCCTTGTTCTACCCCCTCCGTGCACGCACCCTGCCTCTCCTCCAGTGGAAATTGCTAAAGCAGCCTTTTTGATTGTTTGAAACGACCGATGAGCAAATCTCATTGTGGTTTTCTTCAGCTTTCATCCCCCTCACCCCCCTCCTCCTTTCCCCTTTACGCCTACTTTCTTCCCCCATCCCCCACCGCCGAAGGGGCAGTTATTACTCTCATACCATCTGGGTGTATGGGGAGGGGCCAGAGGGGGTTGAAGTTGGATGAACTGGCAATGCGTCACAGGAGGGCAGCTGGAGCTGCTGCAGAAATACAGGGTATTTGCTTTGCCCATGTGCTCCCCGGCTCTTAAAAAGGGCTCGGAGCATGCACACTGATGTCTTGGTTCTGCTGTGCGTTTCTCTCTGTGTTTATGTGTTCACAGTGATTGGGGGGGGGACGACGACAGAATTTGTTTCAGTCTGTCCTCCAGAGTCTATACAGGTGGCTTTGTTTTTTGCCTGTTTTGTTGTTGTTGTTAGCAGTAGGAAATAAGGATTCTTTGCACTCTGCATGTTGATAGGCAGTGAGAATCTTACCAGTCCCTGTTCATTAAAAAAAAAAAAAAAATTGCTTTTTCTCTGGTTACTAGTAACTAGCATTGTCCTGTCCATCCACTGATTTGGGAAAGAGAATATATACCTGTCCCTTTGCTTCACAAAATCACCTGCATCTGCAGGAGAACTCCTTTTGAAGATATTAGATTTAGAATGGAGCTTGTGATTTTGACTCAGTAAGATGAAACTTCAAGCTAAATCTCAGAGATGTATTTATGTCAGGGCAATAACTTTGGATGCCCAAAGGGAACCCTCCAACTGCCCATGCCACTGAAAACCAGAAAGCTGGATAAAACAAGAGAGAAAATGTCACGTGAGGGGACACACATAAACCTGAACCAGCTCCTCAGGACAAAGGACCATGCGTGACTCTTGCACTGAGAGTGTCTAACTCTCGCCGGTATCAGCTGCAGCTCTTGACCCTCACTGTTTTTAACTTTCAGCTGGACAGTGCTGCTGCATGGTTAGAGCAAAGGGAAGGGATTGCATGGAGCATTAGCAGGGTGAGGGGATGTGAAATTGTGGCATTGTTCTCAGAATGGTAAAGGGGCAAAACATCAAGGGAGGAACAAAAGAAATCGATTTGATTCCAGCTTTGAAGATCACAGCATCTTCCATTAACTTACGAAAGCTGCTGGTGATGAGCAGCAGGAGTGAGTGGGAAGATGTAAAGCTCTAGCTTTGTCTTCTGCTCTGGAGATACACAATATCCCTGTCCACCCCCACACTGTCGCTGATAAGATGTGTTGTGAGCCTTCCTTAGATGTTTAATCTGTGGTTTCTAAAACCCCTGCCACAAGATTGGAATGTGTTCAGGGGGACGCTACCTGTGCTGGGAATAAAGTCCTGGGATGCTCCTAGTGTTGCTCAAGTTGTTGTGGTGGATGGGCAGAAAGGAAGAGTGCTTGTCCTCCTCTTCAGGCAATCTAGGAGGTGTATTGCACCTTGGTCCTCACCCAAAAATGAACATGACTGTTGCATTATTGGACAATACTATTAAGATCTGTCTTGGTCTAATTTGGAAACATTTTTCCAACTTTTCATTGGGATTTTTACAAAAACTCCAGGTTGGCAGAGAGCACTGGAGGGATTGTTTGAAACACAGCACAGTGGGAGTTTCTGTAAGATACCAGACCATTTGTCCATCAGAGTAGATAGCCTGTCTCTAGTGGTAACCAGTATCAGATGATTCTGAGACAGACAATGATGTTGTTAATAATACATTTGACCAACCTCAAAGTGCTGTATCTGGACAGAAGGCAAATACCTTCCTAATGCTTGCAGTGATTTGCTAATCCCCTGAAGCACAATAATTGCGTTCATTTTATCTTCTGAATATGTAAACATGACTGTTGAATGTTGGTGGAGGACACCATTCTTTGAAGCATCAAAATAACCAGAGTAAAGCTTTGACAAGGATGGACTTCTCCTATTAAAACTGAGTTGTGTAAAAGCCATCCAGATACTGTACCAATCTTCTTTCTCTTTTTAAAGCAGTTCTCGTGAAACACCTCTCGGTTTCTGTACAGCCCTACAGATGTCATTGCTCTTTAATTTGGTGGTTTTTTGTCTTTTTTTTACTGGGAGACTGAATGTAAGTGTAGCATTTGTTACTGCTTGTGGAGTGATGGCAAGCCCAGGGAATTGCTTGAGGAGATATGGAGGTTTTAATTCTTGGCTTATCAATTTCAAGTGAGTGTAGGTTGGTGCTGATCAAAAGTTGTTACCATCTGCTTACTGTTTGGTAGACTGCATAATGAGTTTCTGAATCTCATCTTTTTCCACTGATGTCAGACTACCACAGAAAAGTATGGTTGTAGGCGTCCAATTAACCCCCTTAAAGCTGCTTCTGAGGAGAGTTGACTTTTTTTTTGTACTACAGCCAGGCTTGAGGTGCCTTCTTGACCGTGTAGCTTTTACTGCTCTTTTCAAGACTTTATCAGTAGAGTTCTGTTTTATGCTCAATGATCTCCTTCATTCTTGTTCAGGAAAGCATGGAAGCACAGGCTTGACTTTGTTTGCACAACCCGTAGATTTCAGACTTAGAGAGTTAGAGATATGTGCTTAAGTTCTTTGCTGGTTCAGGGACATGGTGCTCAGCCCTTTTCAGAATGAAGCCTGACATTTCTAATGCTGTCAGTAACCCCAGGTTTGGACCTTGAAGAACTTACTCTCAGGTAGCTGCTACGGGCTGCAGGGAGGTACTTAGCAAATTTATTTGAAGCAGTTCTTTCAAGAACAGAAATCATCTTTGGCAGATGTGGAGGCTGCCAATTTGCTTTCCAGATCAGGACTTTCTTGAGGAAGTCCAAGAGATTTAGAAATGTACTGCAGGAAATAGTGTTATTGATCTGTTTTTGCTATCTGAGAAGCGTGTGATCTCAAGGGAGGTATGGAGCATTGTGTGCCTGAAGCTGCCACTTGTTTAGATGAGCAGCCCTTGTTGTTGAGAGTCCTTTGGTACTCTTGGTAGCGTAGTGATTACTTCTGGCTAAATTGTAATTCACAACCTGAAAGTGGAATATTCAAATGGAATTGCTCTGTATCTTCTTAATGTGCTTATGTATCCCTGCCTGAGAGAACAACAAGCTGCTATAGTACAGCATAGCCCCAGGTCAGTTTTCTTGTCGAGATCTCTGTTAGAGCATTGCAGAGTCCTTAGGGTTTCTTCAGAATGGTGAGGATCTCAGGTTTAGCTTGTGGAGTACAGACTATACCCTTTCCCAAAAGCTACTGCTCGCTGAAGTCTCTGTTACGGTAAATGCGGTGTTGGAGGAGGAAGTCTGGCCTTTTTGTGTCTTGTTTCATGTCCTTGCTTTGTGAAGAGTGTCCAAGGTAGGATGTGACCATGTAGCTTGTCTAGGCATTGTCAAACGTTTGCTCTTTTTCCACCACTTAAACTACTCTGCCTTAGGTATCAAGGTTTGTCCTCTATGTGACTGAACAGAGTTTGGCCTCTCCCTGGCCACCTCACACTTGCTCATGTCATTTTTACTGTAGCTCCAATCGTAAGATGAGGTATTTCTCTTTGGCACCCTATTGAATGTAAACCAAGATGATACACTCTGCCTTCTGTGCTTTCATATACCCTGTGGTGGGGTTTCACTTAGGAGCAAGGGGCTGCTGCTTAGGTGGGCTTGTTTGTGTTCTGTCCCTGACTTAATTTGTTTCATCTACTAAAGGCTACGCTGCAGGGCCATGTGAGGCCTTGAATGTGCTCTGGTCAATTAGGTCTGTAAAGCATTATTTATTACTATTATTTTTTTTTCAAAGTGGGTCAAGCCGTTTTGGCATTTCAGACGTTGATTCCTGGTTCAATTGCAGGCCTTGGTCACTATGGCAACTGCAGAGAGCGTTCGTCATGGCTGTGCCTTGGGTCGGATTCAAACTTCAGGGACTGAGCAGGAACAGCGAGAGTTTTGAGGGGCTCAAAGCAGGGAGAGGCGAGTGGGATGGAGCTGCAGGCTTGTGGGTTTTGTGCCCATCCGTGCTATGGTAGAGATGAAAAGCTGAATTAACAGACTCCTCATGTTCTTCATGGTGTGCATGCCCATGGGGTCTTTCATGTGAGAAATATTTAGCATTGCCCACTTGTCAGATAGTATGAGGTGGATTCAAACCTCTTGAGTTTGATCAACTCTGCCACTGACAAGGGAGAGCCTAAGAAGGCATCCCCTGAAGCTTTTTTCCCTATGCAAGGATGATAACCCATATGTAACTGACACAAAATGTATTGATGATGTATGGATTTAATTTTTTAGAGTATGCCAGAGATGCTACATGACTGGAAAATGAGCTCGGAGGCTGGAATCTGCCTGAGATTGCACTTGGCAGAGCTGGCACAAAAATGTATGGCTATGGTAGTGTGAACTGAGCCTGGACAAACCTATACATGCCAGCTTTAAGCTAGTTAGTGCTGATGCTGCTCTGCTGTAGCTGCAGCAGTGTAGGTTGCTTAGCCACAACTGAAAAACTCACCCGAGGAGCTTTGTAAGGAGCTTGACTTGGCCTCCATAGCTGCACGCTGCTTAGCAGGACCTGTGTTGGGCATGTTAGGCCAGTGTTGGAGCACTCGTGCTCAGAGTGTGAAAGCTGAAAGCATCTTCCATGCTTCTTTGTCAGTGAAGGTATATTTGAGCCAGTATTGCTGTATTTATTGCGGTCCACGAAAGGCAGAATTTGTCTCATTTCATTACAGTTTGAGTAGAAGTGTACTGAACTTTTTAGCATGTTTCATCTGAGTTTCTTACGCCCATGGGTGCTGTTGCCCAGCTTTTAAACTGGTGATTTTGTGCTTTAGAAGCAGTAAGAACTCAATGCTCCTTCATAACTGGAACCTGCAAACAGGCAGAACCTTGAGTGAATCTGACATGGTCTTTATAGAGTTGCTTGAAGCTGAAACTCAAGTGAAACTTGTATGAACTCACATGAACTGAAAATGAGAAGAAGGTTGTGCGTGCTAAGCACAGGTTTCGTAGAAGAAAAACGAGTACATCTGTTCAAACAAATTTAGTGCAGTGATATGTGACTCAGGAACATTGGCTTCCAATTCTTGCTTTGTATTTCTATCTCTTACATAAAGCAGTTTATGTTGAATCGGTTTGCTATGTATAATTGGTCTTAAATTATAGCCCATAAGAGCTTTTTAATTCAGTTGTAATTCCCTTGTCCTTTTTCTATTGCCTCTTCTTCTGTCTCTCAGATGTGGCCTGCTTTCTAATGCTCAGGGTATGGTTACAACTCAGTATGGCAGAGTTAGCACAAAGTTCATCCTTGGATCAACCCAGTTCCAGTGTAACCTTTTGGGTTGCAAGGTTGAGCAGTACCAGCTGGAAAAGCCTTTGGGATGGTTATAAATTTGACTGCTGAGGGAAATGAGTTATGTAGAGAAATACGAACGTAGTGTGTGGTATTTTGAAGAGCCTGTCAGGAAGAAGAGGCAGCAAAAAGAACGAAGACTGAGGAAACGTAAAGTTTTCTTGTTCTGTGTAAATATGTCCATAACTGACTTTCTGATTTAGGGCATTTGCTGAAGATATGAAATGAGAAGTTCCATTCCCCTAAATGTTTCATTACCATAAAACTCAGAAAGGTCTTGCTTTTCCTCATTATGAAAGGGGAACTTCATTTTTTTTTCTTTTTAATTGTGAAAGCTTTATTGTTAGAACAAAACATTTTCCATGCCCAACTTTAACTGGTGTGGGAAAGGATGACTTGATGAAGGAAACCATAACCTCATTGTCTATTATCATGACTCCCCTCCCGATGTCCCATTAATTTTTGAAGCTCTTCAGTGGAGTATTTCCTAGGAGATGTGATTCCATTTTTGTGCATCCTGTTGAGAATAGTTGTATTTACTGAAGTAGAGGAGGAATAAGAGTGGGACTGTACTGAGAACACATTGACATCTCCATCACTCTTGAGTGGAACTTTCAGTTTTCAAACGCAGGTCATCATTTTAGGTTCTCAGAGCTGACAGGAGAGAGTGAGTTCATTCTTGTAGGCATTCATCTGTGGTCAGGTAAATTGAAGAGTGAGAGGAGAAAGACACCGGCAGGCTGTTGTAGTTCCCTCTGCCACTGGTAAATGCTAATGGTCCATAGCCCAGTTTTACCTGGGACGTAAGTCCTAAGTGTGGCACTAGGTGCATTGTTTCAGGAAGCCAGATTTATCTGCCGTGCTGGTAGAGAAGTCTGTGGGTAATGCTCCATCTCACGGCATGGGTGCGGTTGCTTGCTGTTTGAGCTGAAGATTATTAACCCTGCTCTCTCTTTCTTTCTTTCTTTCCACAGTACTGCCAGTAACTCCAACCGCAGCACGCCTGCCTGCTCCCCGATCCTGCGCAAACGCTCCCGGTCCCCGACACCGCAGGACTCCCAAGGAGACGCCATGGTGGAAAAAGGCTCAGACCACTCATCAGACAAATCCCCTTCCACGCCAGAGCAGGGTGTACAGCGTAGCTGTTCCTCTCAGTCAGGCCGCAGTGGGGCCAAGAACTCCAAGGTAAGGAGCGAGCAAATGACTTTGGCCAAGATGTACACATGCCTCCTGTTCTAAACTCTCTAAATGTGATACACTTGGCTTTGTCCTGTGCCTTCTTTTCTCTGGCCGACTTTCCTCCTTCTTCCTTCATTGTACTTCTGACAATTCTTTCAGCTGGAAGCCATTTGCATAGGTCAGACTTCAGCATAAGGGCCTGAGCCCGTGAGTTCTTGATGGTTTGTGCTGCAGTTCCATCATGGATTTTGTAGGCCGGCCTTTTTGAAGTCAAGGCCCTGCTTCCTTGGGAGGCTCTCTGGTTTTGAGAAAGACCTTGAGAATCAGCTGTTGCAATGACTTTTTATCATGAGGTTCCTGGAAGAAGAGTCCTCTGTGCAGCTGACCTGTGCAGGGCTCATGTATTTCTACTGCCTCATCCAAGCCCAGTGTTGAGATGAGGTTCAAGCTGCCCAGAATTAGTTTGCACGTTGCATCCCATCAGTGCAGTGTTACGAATATCTTGGACAGAGCATAGATGATGTTTTCCCTAGCAAGGATTTGTGTCTTTTGACGATTTCAGAAATGTCTTGCTGTACTAAGGAGGAGGGTTTCAGGTTTGGTGACTCTTGAGCAGTGAGACCTGGTGAAACACACACAAGGGCCTTGGAAGCCAAACATAACCTTTTGTTATAACCCTAATGTCAGTGGCATATTGTAAGATAGTTGGCTGTCAGCAGCATTTGTGTTTTTCCAGCTATTTGAAGTGAAGCATTTCAGCCTGAATAGGTTCACAGTGTCACAGGCATAACTCTGATGGCTTACGTGAAACAGGTTGTTAGATATTTGCCTGATTGATTGCTGGATTTGTGGTCACTGTCAGCAGAGGAAACGGGATTCACTGGCCCACATTCTCTGGGCTGATCTGATCTGCTGCCACGATTGAAGGGGGTCTCTGAGTTCAGTAAAGGAAGCAAAGGGTTTTCTCAAGATGAATCATTTGAGACCTGTCAGTTCTGAGGTTGCCCTTGAGGTCAGCCTTGCTTCCTGTGCACTCAGTAACCTACACACACTGTTCCAGGACAGAAGGACTGGATGACACCCTTGTGCGTCTTGGTGCCAGCAGTCTGTCCTCAAAACATCCCAGATAGGAGGCAGGCAAGATGCAGAGCTGTGTTTGTAGCCACACCAGGGGATGTTCTGTGAGGGAAATGATCTCCTTTGGTAAGGGGGAATTAAAGAGATGAGTTGCATTGCCATGACCCATAAAGTGTGATTTTTTAGCAACACAGCAGCTACTAAAACTTGACTTTTAATTCATTGTGCTTTTCACAAGGAACTGGGGGGATATAATGCTCTCCTTTGGGTGTGTGGGTTTTCCTTCTCTTGATTTGTGAGGTAATTTTTCTTCTTTCCTTAATTTCTCTCTTTTCATTCCTGCATGCTTTCTCTCCGATTAAGTCACACAAGCGCCTCTCCAAAGTAAGCTTTCTTTTTTCTCTCCTGTCCCCCACTGTAGAATTGTCTCATCACTCAGAAACCCTCCCCGTGGTCCCGAGCAGTGACCCCAGTAAGGCATTCTCCTGGTGTGGCTGCGAGAATGTCAGCAAGAGCTCAGCCCGATGCCTGTAGCCGAGAAGCTGGTTTCATTTAAATCACTGGCATCTCATTAATATTTGCTCACATGGTGTGAGAACTGGCCTGTTCATCATACTCCTTCAATTACTTCCAACTAATTTTAGCCTTTGGCTTAAGATTTGCTTTCCCTGTCCCTTGAAGTGAGCTGTTGTCTTTGCCAGGGAGAAGTCTGCTGGCTTTGCTAGGCTGAACAGTACCGTAATCCCTTCTCTTTTCATTTTGCTTTCTGCGTTTCAGAAACAAGTTGATCTTCATACTTTTTGCCTTCTTGCTATGATGAATGGTCATTTTATGGCCGGTGATCTCAGCTTACTGCCCTTGCACGCTTTCCTGTGTGATGTAAATATTAAAGATCAGTGATTTCAAATGAACCCAGCTTAAACCTGTTAGAACAGACCTGTCCCACATGAATTGTGAGAATTCATGGGCTCGCTCTGAAAGGGAATAAGTAGAAGATCCCTCTGTGGGTGCTAGGATTGGAGATAAGCTCCTTTGAGATTTGATCTCACGTCTCTGTGCTACCCTCAGAGGAGTGTAAGAATCGGAGACACAGATGGGATGCTTATTGGACAAAGTGGCAGGCTGTTGGCATTTCCACAGGTGTACAAGTTAAAACCAGAATGGCTTGAACGGCTTCATAATCCACAAAATCAATGCCTTGGCCTTTTTGATGCCTTAGATCTCATTCTAGGCAAGTTCTTAGAGAGCAGTGAAGTGTACCCTGTTGGCTTACTGTTATTCCTTGGTCATAATTCCTTTAGTAACCAGCTTGACCTTGCATGATTGCATGTGTCGGCTGGAAGCTTCTTCATGTCTTTTTTTTTCTAGACAGATTGACTTGTGCTTGGTAATTGTAGCTTCAATAACTACAAAGGAGGGCCGTGGAACTAATGTCTCAGGTGTCTCAGGTGAAGTTGTGGGCTAGGACAGGTCATGCCAAGGTTATGGTTAGCTGGAAGGGCTTTTCCTAAGCTATGGAGGGGTTTGTTAGGAGAGGAACTGGTGGGAAGAACATTGTTACAGAGCGATGGATGCGTAGCGGTGCTGTGATGTACTTGCAGGCAGCCCCATGCATTTTTGAGAGGAAAAACCCTGCAACTTATAAGACTATTAGAGGAACAAGAGGGAAGTGGACCTCAGATGAGCTCGAGTGCAGGGAAGCTAATGCACAGAGGGAAGGGGATCCTGGATTCACCTCTGCCAGCCTGCGTCAGAGCCTCATGCCCAGCTCACACCTGATCTGTGCACAGAGTGAGCCTAAAGCAGTGTGCTGGGTGAATCTCTTTTCTGTGCGCCATAAGGTGGCTTTCTGTGGTACAAGAGAGGAATCTCAAGTGTAATAAGCCCCCTGATTTGTCTCACACAGATGATGATATCTGTTCAAGACAGGGAGAGGTTAAGAACAAAGATGTAAAAAGTCTCCTTTCTCAGCCTCTTCTCTCTGCACCCGTCTTCTGCAAGAAGAGTGGTCTGATATTTCCAACCTGTCTCGCTAATGAAATGAAACAGCTTGAGCCCATGAGTTTGATGCTGTGTTTATACAATTGCTGACAGATCTGCTTGAAGTCCCTTGCCCTCTTTTGTCTGTTGTGTTCATTGTCATGCTGCAGCGTTGCCATCAGAGGGAGCGCCTCACTAGGAGTTTTTAAGCACTGGATGACATCTATAGGAAATCTTTTCTGGAGCTTGCTTTTCCGTGCTGTCCCACTAGTATGGCGTGGACTAAACCACTTACAGGCCCATGTCAGCCTTAGGCTTTTACTGGGGAAACACTGCTGCTTCTGGAGCAGCTTTCTGAACTAGACACCCCCTGCCCCCTCCCTGTCCATTTTTGCTAGCAACCAACAATTAAATACGTATTTTTAACTCTTTTGCTCTTGCCCAAGAATAAAAGTGATTTCCATCCTATTGCAGATCCTTCAGGTTTTTCCTGCTGCCTGTAGCTAATAATGAGTGCTAAGGGTAAATACCAGGTTAGGGGAAAACATGAGTTTTGATATTGGCCCTGAAGACTGCAGGACAGTTTAGGTCAGAAGGGATCTTGCAAGGGATCCTCCAGGTCTCACCTCCAAGCCCCTGCGCAAAGCAGGGCTAATGTGATTAGATCAGGTTGGTCTAAAGTCTTGACCAGACGTGTTTTTCTAACTTTCAAGACTGGAGATCCCACAGGCTTGTTGGGCCCTTGCTCCAGTGCTTAACCACTCTTGTGAACACGCTTTTTCCTTCTGTCTGAATAGAATTTCCCTTAGTGCTGCTTATGACTGTTGGCACCTTGTCCTTTCAGCGTGTGATTATGAGAAGAGTTTGGCTGTGTCTTCTCATTTACCTCTCCTGTTGGGTGATACGATCATCCCCCTTTAGGTAGTAGATCATGAAGTTCCGGTTGTTTTGGACTGGGGTGAGGGATTTGGGATTGAATTCCTATGAATTATTTGGCCATGGGCTTTTAGAAGCCAGGTGGGTAGTGTAAATTTTGGAAGCACGCAGGACAGAAGAAAGAGCTCTGGAATCCATTTTGAGCTCTTGCCCTCACTCATGTTCTGTGCCTGTTTCCTCAGGTGTGAAATAGACTTAAGGATACTTCCAGAGTTGTGTGTCACATCATTCACTTTGCAAAAGGCTTCCATTCCTCTGGAAGCAACAACATATAGGAGTGAAGTTGTGATCTGGCTTCCAGTAATCTTGAAAGGTGGATCTTTCGAGGTCCCTTAAGATTCTGTGAAACTTGTGCTGACAGCCGGTTAGCAGGCTGCAGATCCACTACTTCCCATCTGCACTGTAGAGCTGTGATCTTCCGTAGAACTATATGCAAATAGGAGATAATTAAACCATGAAGATGTAGTGGCAACGCTATTAATTAAAGGCTCAGAGAAAATAACATACTTTTTGCCTTAACTCAAATTTTCCAAAGCTCTTTCTGGTTACAGCCACCATGTAACTGTGAGCTCTGGTAGCTGCTCCTGTAGTGTTGTCTCTGCAAATCAGTTACATCTTTTCCACTTCTGTGTGCGACTCCATTCCTCTGTTACTTATTTTCTCTTTTCAGTTCTAATGCTTATGGTTTCTTTTTCCAGTATGACAGACTTAACCTGCTCAAAGTAAGAATATGTTTTTCCTTTTACTTTCTTTTCCCCCGCCATTGTACCATCTCTTGATTTTTCACAGTTGGCATCCCCCTATATTCTGACTCTCAGGGAGTTTAAAGAAAAGAAAATTGGAGATAGGACTCAGATACTGTCTCACTTCACTTTGGATATCCTGTAAGCTGAAAACCAGGGGTCAGAGGGAAAAAATTCTCCTTGTATTCGGAACACTCGGTGGAGGCAAAAGATGAGGCTTGGTTGTAATTGTGTAATTATGCAGCAGAACTTAAGGAGGAGATGCAGAGCTCCTTTACAAAGGAGCTGTGGGTTGGGGCATTTCAAATGTGAGAGGAGGATAAAAAGCCTATTTACTACAATTAATGCAGCAGAGGGGAGTAACCTCTGTGATGTGCTGACACCACAATATGTGTTTTAGAAGACACAACGACAGCAGTGTGTCTCTTTTGTCTGTACCAATTATAGCTTGCTTCTGATTTTTTTTTTTTGCCCCTAGAAATTCCTTGAGTTATGCCTTTTACTCCTTAAAGGCAGACAGATGGCAAACCAAATCTGCAGGAAAGTCGCTCCACCTTAGACTCTGTGCTCCTGGGGCCAAGGTGGTGTGTACGTGGTTGAAGATTAATTCTCCTGATTTTTTTTTTTTAGCGTGGGCTGAATTGCATAAGGTCTTTTCCGTGTCCTACTTGCAGAGAAGGATGACTTCAACCAGAGTCTTATGAATGGAGGGTGTGACTAAGTATGGAAAACTGTAGGAAGTAAGAGGAAATTGCTCTGGGTAGCTGGTGAGCTGTACTGTGTATTCAGTTCTTCAGTTCATATCCTTTCCTCAGGATATGGGGAAAGCCCTTAGGAGAGGTACCTCTTTTTCAAGTCAAACTTATGTGTTTTGACCTGTAGCGTATTCTGTGTTGCTGAGAGGTTTTTCATTAGTGACCAGTGCAGCAAAACTGGCAGAAATGCCCAAGGTTGCAAGGAATCCTTCCGAAGAAGTATTGACTCCCTGAATGAGATCCAGATGTCAGGCAGTACAGTTGTCTGCTGGAGTGGCAAATACGGAGCACAGGAAACTGAAAGCAAGGAGGTCTAGGGAAAGAACAGTGTAAGCATCCTTGTGTCTTCATGGAAATCTCTGGTCCAGTCTGATCTCACGAGCTCTTTGTACTTGCTTTCCTATAGTAAACATTCTGTACATTGTTTGGTTCTGTTGTGGGCTACCCCAGTGCAGGTAGTTTGTGTGTTTCTGTGAATATGAACTGAACTCTCTGAGTGAAAGTTCCACAGGCTCTGTTACAAGTCAGAGAACAGTATGTGTTCCTTCATATTCCAGACTGGGTATAAAGCTGTGAAAAATACTCTCAGTCTGAGGTGACTGGACTGAGTCCAAGGTGAAACATTGAGTCCAAGGTGAAGTATTGCCACTCCCCCAACTGTAATATTAGACATGCCATTGCTGGCTGGGAGAGGGGGACGGGCAGGGCTGGGTGGCTGCTGACACCCAACATGGCAGTATGTGCTGTAGCTGGCCACCATTCGTGGTGAAAGGCTACAAGGTCCCCAAGCTTCACTGCCCAGAAGTAAATCCTCCCCTAAAATGGGGGATGCCTGTACTTTCTGTCAGTCCTGCTCAGTGTCCTGACACTGGAAAGCCACCCTGGCTGGAATGGGAGTGTGAAGCTTTTTTTCTTCCTCTCCCTGTGCAGATAAATCTCACCTCCAGCTGAAAATTGCCAAATGTGACTTTCCAAGCTCAACTAGCTTTTCTGTACGCTCCAGTGTGATCTGTGGCCTGGCCTGTCCAACTGTCTGAAATGCCATAATAAGGACAAAAAAAAAATCACATGTGCAGCTGATGCAAAACACTGTGCACTGAAATTCTGAAAAAAACACTGACTTTCTGGGCTTTTTTTGTTGGACTTTTGTTTGTTTGGGGCTTTGTCATGATTTTAAATGATGTTTTTTTTCCCTTAGCTTTTCTAGTGATATTCTTCAGCAGTTGTCCTGGCTCTGTATGTGTCTCCCTTTTAAGATTTAAAACAATATTTAAAGTGTCCCCTGCCTCCAGGTGGTTCTTGCACAGGGTCTGTGTGATGCAATGTGATTTTTTTACCACCTGGCCAGCAGATGTGGAAGAGTGAAGCCTCTAAAAGAAGCGTCTGGCAGTGATGGTGGGCAGCTCCTCTGTTGCTAGTGGGCACTGAAACGATGGCAGTGTGTGCATGCATGTGGCCATGCACACATCAACCTGGACTGTTTCCTAATACAGACTTGTGCCTCTGGATTTGTTCTTTGTTCCTGTAACTGGAAATAACTGTGTTAGACCACACTATAAAATCCAGTGAAATCTTCGATTTAATTCCACTTTCACTTCACTAATGAAACAAACCAGACTGGACCTGGTTTGTCTGTCCATCTTTCTTTTTGATCCTAAGATCTCTGTGCTAACTAATGCTTCTCTTTTATTTTGTCCTTACAGAAAAGCCAGAGTTGGTATAATGTAAGTACTCCAGTTTCTCTTGTCCTTGGGTGAATATGGGCTGGGTACCTGGGGGAAGGTGCAAAGGGGCTTTGCAGTGGCACTGGGGCATACTGACCGTTTCCAAAAAGAGCTGGAAATGGCTCAGAACTGGCAATGGAGGACTGACATCCTGCAGGAAAAGATGCCAGAGAAAGCTTTGTCTTTTCAGTCACTTGTCTGATGATCTCCACATCCTGTAACTCCTGATTGCCCAGCGAGTTGGTCTTGATGTGGTGACAAACAGAACTGCCACCATGCGAACCCTTTGCACCTCTCAGGGTGGTGTGGGGTGAGAGAGGATTTGTTTTCTGTTGACCTCACAGTAAAACAAACCATCTTTTGCTTCTGCTTGGATCTTATTTTGGTTGTTCAAGCACAAGTGGCAGTGTTTTGGGTACAAAGCTGGTGGAGTGCAAATTTCCCCAGTCAGTGTCCCTTTTGCACGGTTGAACCCCAACCCCTCGAGTGCTCTGAAGTAGATGCCAGCAGTAACATGGTTTTGTAGGCAAATGCAGCAGCCCTGTGTTCAGCAACAATTCCCACCTTCCTGCAGCCAGACAGTAGAACCTGTGATTTTGACTGATCCAGCATTGTTAGATTTGACCAAGGCAGGAAGGAGACAGACTTGTTTACTTGCTGTATATAATCAGCACCAGGATAGTAGCAGGGACAGGAAAAGACGTGATCTCAGAAGCAGAGAGGTTTAAGAATGAAGTATAAAAGCACAGTAGGCTAAACTGATGGAGAAAGTGGCAGATAAAGGAACGTGGAGTGAGGCGGTTTGGGCAGATGCACAGGCCCAACCAGGCTGCTGCAAAAATGTGAACCATGGCTAAAGGTGACTTTTGCGTTTAGGCAAGAGCTGTTTTGACTGTAGCTGCTGAGATCCATACCCTGCTGCATGATGCTTTGCTGTGGTCTGCTTCTGTGGGTCTCCTGTGTTTTCATGTCCTCTCTATCTTATCTTTCTGTTCTCTTGTTTTTCCTCCATATATTTTCAGCATGAGAGACAGTACATCCGGAGAGTAAGCACTGGCTGCATTTTTTGTGGTTTCTCCCCCAATTATTTTCCTTTAGAAAACAAAACCAAACCATGTTCTAGTTAGCAGAGACATTCTGGCCAGATAAAAGCAGCACTGCAGAAATACCAATAGTCCACAAACTGCAGAAAGGCAGTCAGACCTACTTGGTGGTGTTATTACCATTAAAAATATCTCTTTGATATAATTTCTCTTCCTTGCCAACTCCTTCCAGGCAGGATTTTTCTGGCACGTGGACCATTCTGATTCTTCTACTGCTTTTCCCCACTGAGAAGAGCTCTAGAAGTGAATCTGTGGAGGCAACCCCTTTACAAAGCCTTACAATTTCCTTTACTCCCTTTCCCTCACTTTTGTTTTACATAAACTTCACTATCCTCAGAGCAAACACCCTCCACATTGTTCTTTGTGCCAGTTCAGCTCTGAGTGCCAGGCACTATACAAACACAAACCAAAAATACAGTCCTTGCCTCAACGAGCACATGGTCCTCGAAGATCCCCAGGGCATCAGGTGGTCAGAATGCCAGTTTTCTAAGATGATTTCAGTTTTTGCTGCTTTTAACTGGTCTTTTTGTCCTTGTAGCACTGCATCTTGCCAGTTGGAACCCTTCCTTTTTCCCCTCTCCTGGATTCCATTTTCTCTACTTTTCCCCTAAGATGCTACCAACTTCTCTCACCTTGTGTGTTCTCCTTGTGATCCTACCAGTGCTTTTTGGGATTGACATCCCTACCAGATTGAGCAATGGGAGAAAAGGGGTGAACCAAGGTCATGAATTGGTTTGGCAGACCTGTCCTTTCTTGGTCTTTGGTATCCTTTCTCTGCTTTACTTTCCAGAGAACAAATGCAAACTAGTCCAGATGCACTGTGAGATTTAGTAAAGAACACCAGTTTGAGACTTAAATGAATTCAACTTTACGGGGTTTGCTTTGTGTTCCCGTCCTTGTGGTGGAAGAGCAGACCATCACTGGGCTGGCTGAGTTCACTAGCAGTGGAAAAGTCCCTCAGGTGTTTCTTAAGCCTTTGGTGAGGAGCGCCAGACATGTTCTGCAAACAAATGCTGTCCACACAGGGCAGCTTTCAGCTTGGCTTGCCAGAGGCAGAAGTCTTGATAATAAACCCAATCAAATGCAAGTAGGAAGCTGTGTGAAGGAGGGAGGCCTAGGTTTGCACAGAATCACAGAATGGTGAATCAGAGCAATCATCTTTTACAGTGCAGTAACCATTTTGTCTGACTCTTTCTGGAGCAATGGTAACTCATTGTCTTTCAGGTACTTCTCATTCCTTCGGATTTTCCATGGTTTTAGGTGTGTGGATTACCAGGCTTGGCACAGTAACTCTGCTATAGAGTTACTAAATTAGAAGTGAGCTTTTGGTGCAGGCTCGTGTGATGACGAACTCAAATCCACTTCCCACCCTGAATGGCTGGTGATTACTTTTGAAAATTCTTCCTCTGCTATTAATTCACTTTTAAAAGGGGGGAAAAAAGCCCTGAGAGACCAGTCTGGGTTTGGAAGAAATGCTGTGGGGCAGGTGTCCAGTGTCTTTGCTGGCATTAATCAGCAGAGCGGTCCTGCTGTCAGTCTCTCACACAAGCAAGGATTATGTTGTGTTCTTTTCCAGTAGTTTCCCTGTTCTGTCCAGAAGCAATCTTTCCTAAAGAGTTAAGAGCAAGTCCATTAATCTACAGATTAGATGAGATTTTTCCTTCCTGTTTTTTCTCTGTCTCTTGCCCTCTCTTTTCCTTACCTGCCTTCTGTGACGTGCTGTGCAAGACTATATCCCAGTCCTCTATTTGCCCTGGCCCATCCCCCAACATTTTGATTTGTGTATCAACAGGGAGATCTTACCATGGACAGTCACTCTTTTTCTCCCCATTCCCCCCCTCCATCCTCTTCTCTCCACCCTTCACGGTGCCATCTCGTCCTGTCTCTCTCTGTTTGCAGTAGAGTTAATGTTTACTGTCTCCACCTCCAGGTTGGCTCTCCGGGTCACTCCTCCCATTCATCTCTGCAGAGAGGTGTGTGGGTGTGTAGACAGAAGCATCCTTGTGGGTTGTTTTTGTAGGGTGTAATGCCATAAGCAGTTTCCAGCAGAGAAGGCCATTCAGTAAAGCAGCTCAGGTACCTTGCAGATGTCTGTACTCCTAATTCTTTGCTCTTCCCAGGCTACAGAAGTTTTGTTTGTTATTCCCTCCTCTTGCAGTGACAGGCATGTGCTGCTTCCTTTTGACAGGGCTAAACAGAGAGACCTGTGTGCTGCCTGGCACCAGCCACGCTTTTGTGGTGCATCAGAGCACGTGTTCCTTCTTCCTCTCAGTGAGCAAACTGCAGTCACTGGCCCTGGAATGAAGCAGTGGCTCTACAGAGGCTCAGTTGGGGATTTCTTTTGAGATCTGTTTGCCCAGGTTGTTAGGAAGAACAAGGATTTCATTTGGCTATACTTGTTTCCACACACTTGGCATCATGGCTGAGCATCACTGATGTCGTGGTATGGATGTTTACCTGTACATTTGTATGCTTGAGCAGAGGGACAGAGAGACTGGGGACTAGGAGCAGAGGGATACTGGCAGTTCCAGTGCTCATTTCATTTGCTGGAGGAGCCTGAGGAAAGCACTTGCCCTTCATTTCCAAAGTGACCTGGGCCACGAATGAAACCTAGAAAGACACCTGCTTTTTTGGAGAGCTCAGAGATAGATGTAGGAGTAGCGGGGCCCTTAAGATTTCTGACTGTGTGGGTCTCACATGGCTGATTTCTCATAGCTATATTCTTCACACTGATCTCTCCTTACTCCCCTCGCGCCGCCCCCAGCACGCTCTGTCCAGCAACTTTCCATTACAGGAAACATCTGCTGGGAGGCAGGGCTGAGCCTGGGTTACTGCAGGGCATTGGCCCACAGAATTACCCAGCTACAGTAACTTAAAGCATGTGGAGTGTTTTTGGTATCTTCCCCACCCGCTCCTTCCATGAGAAGCCCTAACTGAAGACTGAAGCTGCCTTTCGGAGCAGAGAGGGACTAGAGAGGAGAGCCTGAGGCAGACACTGAAGGCATAAATGCTTTTCTGGTTTCAAAGTGGGGGGAAAGAAAAGAGCAGCTGAAGTGTCTGAGCTATTTACCATCGTCTTCGGTCCCGAAAGCAGCAGCTCTGTCTGTGAATTGCAGCTGGTCCGGAGGGGTCCTGACTGCTGAAGCTCACAGTTGCTAACTCGGGCAGTCCTGGGCATCAGGCCCTGGTCAGGAGTGGCAGATGCCTTGCACAGACCTGCCTGGCACTGCTCAGGTTGTCGGGACTTTGGCAGTGCTGCTCTGAGGGATGCCCGCAGCGAGAAACCGGTGAGACTGGAGCAAAGGAGCGCAAAGGTTGCCCGCCAGCACGCTTCCCCTAATGAGCCACTTTTTCAACGTCCTCTGGAGGGCGAATGCTCTCCCAGATCTACAGAGGCTGCTAGGGCAGACGACCTGAATGTGAGCAGGAACATAGGGGAAAGCACGTAAACTCCTGCCAAGTTGCTGTATCTCTTTCGACTTTCAATCTAAACAAGAAGCGGTGACAGCAGGAACAGGAAAAGCAGAGTTTGACTGGGAACACGGGGAGCTGTGCAAGTGCTGAGGGAACGCTATGGATTCCTTGCTGGAGTGTGGGGCTCTCTGGGATCTTGTACTGGATCAAGAACTGCCATGTGTGCTGTGGGACCTGGAGGAGCTTGTCGACTTCTCACAAGAAAATACCAGCCACGGATCAGATGAAATTCCAGCTGTGAGTGTCTCTAAATTGAACTATTTGTCACTACCAGAAGTTCTGGAGCTAAGCAGGAGCGGCTTAGACAGGTTAGAACATCCTTTACTGCAGGGAAGAGAGGGGAGAGCCCCTCCACACAGAACTTGTACTGCTAACTTGGATTGCTGTAATGCACTGAACCCAAAGCTCAGAACTGATTACAATTTCTATTCCTTCCTCCTTTCTCACCTTGTCTGCTTCTCCTGGGAAATTTTGGGCTCTTGCTGGAGCCCGTCTCTGGGTAAGATCTTTTCTAGATGTTCAGGCTAGAAGTTTGGTAAGTAAAAGTCGTGTCTCTGTCACCTGCTGGTTAGCAGATTTTACCAGAAGTAAGACACTTTCCTTTGGGCCCCCAGGACTGGGGCAAATATCTGCAGTGCTGAGCTGATGTTAAGGAATATTGATTTGATTTTTAGTTCAGTGAATTACTGTGAGGAAGACCAGAATGCTTTTGGGAGCGAGGGGTTGTTTGTGTTTCCTTCTTTGACAGCATTTGGCAATTTTGTGGAGCTGATTCTAAATAACTTCCTATTCCCCCCTTCCCTGTGACCCCACTGACACCATTCCCAAACTGAAGCTTACCTTCTATAATGACTTAGATTTTTTGGGGCCCTTGCTGGGAGTCCCTGAGGTGTGTGCCCACCTTTCTCCTTCAGGACATTTGTACTGTGTAGCTGGAAGAGACAGGAGAAGGTTGAGAGAAAACGGAGATAGGGAAGAGGTTGTACCCCAGGTTGCTTTGCCTGCTCTATGTTTGTGGGAGAAGGAACATGATAGATTAGATGGCAGATAGATTAGATGGGAGATATGGGCCTCCTGAATTTGCACCTGCCTCTATTTCGGTCAGCTCTGCCTTAAAAAGATGTCCTGGCTATTGTGAGTGGCTGTCAGTATTGGACATGCTGTGCAGGAGGGAGTCTAATGTGGACAGAGTCACATTACAGACAACAGACAGAAGCCAGCCTCTGGTTTCCCTCCAGCCAACAAGCACTGCTTTCTCTGAGGCCTTCCTTCCATGAGGCCCAGTGTCTGCAGAATAAGCTCAAAACATGAGAGCCTCTTGTGAGCCCCACAGAAGTGTTCCCACTGTAGCAGTGGGCAGCTGTGTGGTCGCTGCCAGGCAGAGCGCTTCGTGGGAAGAGGAACTGGGGATAGCTGCCTTGCTGCTGATGACAGTAAGCAGTCAGGGTCCTCTGGCAGGTTTGCAGCTGTATTAAAGTGTCTGTTTTCTGGGGGAGTGAGGAATTGGTGACCAGCTGAATCAAACAGAGCTTGTGCCATACCTGCTACAGCTGAGGATTGCAGGAAGAGAAATACCTCCCGCAGTCACAGCTTCCACACAATCCCATTTTGCTACTTAGCAGGTATGAGTGTAGCCCTTCTGCTCTCTACTTGCTACTCCAAGTCAGATTCTCCTTCTCACTTAATGCACTAAATCCCAAATCCTCCCATCGGTGTGTCTGCTGCGATGGGAGCTCCCAGCCTCATGCTTTGTAAGTGTATCCGATCCCCCTTCTTACCAAGGTGTTCCTGTCTTCCCGCTCCGTTTCTCTGTACTCATGCCTGCCCCTCTCTTCACCAGGCCCTCTGTTATTTGCAGGTGTTGAGTCCAACGTACAAACAACGAAATGAAGATTTCAGGAAACTCTTCAAGCAGCTTCCTGACACGGAGCGCCTCATCGTAGGTAAGGGCAGCCCCGCGCTGGGGCTCTGTCCTGCTGGCCCGTGGTTGGGGAGGAAATCCAGCACATGTGCATGCAGCTTGTTCTTCAAAGAGATTGTCACCAAGGAGCAAGCCCATTGTGTCACTTTTTATGTGCAGAGATATGGAACCCCTCCTCCCCATTCCTAATGGGGTTCATTTGTTTTGCTTAGGGGAGATCGATGATGATTTCTATGGGCATTGCTCCCTCATGGTTTGAGGACTGTGTTTTCCTCCTCTTTCCTCATTTGGTCAGGGTTGCATGTCTGAACATGCATACCACTGAGCTGCCCTTTTTTCTAATGTCCCCCATTCTCCCTGCTCACACACGACTGCCCTTCCCAGATCCATCTAGGCTTTGGCCTCGGAGCTGATGAATGACTGCCTAGTGCATTGCATCTGTTCTTCCCTCTTATGTAAGTGGTGATCTCATACCGTATTTCACGCTGTTGAAAGATGCACATTCTAGCAGAGGAACAGAAATTGGGTAGGGTGCTTAACCTGGGAGAGAATGAACAATGACAGCAGAAGGCAAAAAGGAAAAGACAGACTCAGATCTGGAAATAGTGTATAGGATGCTGCAGAATGACCAGTTAATAAGGCAAGATCATCAGTCATTAAGAGAGATAGTCTGTGACGTGCCCTTGGGAGGAATCATAACACAGTGGACAGAGCAGCAGCTGTGGCTCAGTTCCTTCTGGCTCTGGCTTCGACTTTCTGCAGGATTGTGTCTTTTGATGCTGCTGCTTATCCTCACCTTTAGGCCATCCCTAAATTATCCTCCGTTGTCCACCCACAGATTACTCATGTGCGCTACAAAGAGACATTCTCCTGCAGGGCCGCCTCTACCTCTCTGAAAACTGGATCTGCTTTTACAGCAACATCTTCCGTTGGGAGACACTGGTAAGGCTGTCAGACTGCCGCACTCAGCATGTGTTTTCTGTCAGCACTATTTGCTGACATGGCTTTAAAAGCCCTCTTCCCATTGTCTTTCTCATCAGTGTCTCTCTTCACCCGTGTTCTTTTTCTGCCTTCCCCTTTCTGCATGGCTCTGACCGTAGCTGACGGTTCGCTTGAAGGATATCTGCTCGATGACCAAGGAAAAAACAGCTCGGCTCATTCCTAATGCCATCCAAGTTTGCACTGACACTGAAAAGGTACATCCTACAGGCTTCTGCCTCTTGTGCCCAGGCCTTATGGCTGACAGGGGCAGGGGAATAGAAATGTGTGGCGGGATTATTTTACAAGCTGACTGCTTGCATTATGTGGGGGCTAGGAGGAAGCACCAAGGGAAAAGGGTTGGATGTGGAGCAGGCCTTGGGCTGAGTCTGGAACACATATAGCTTGTATGTGGGGTGTGGGGACAGAGAGAATATCTGGGTTATATCTCTAGCAGAACTGCTTGTCTGCTCAGACTCCCCCTCTTGGGTGAGGAGCACTCAGCCTCTCCTCAAGGCCTTTGTGAGCTTTAGTCTGTGCCCAGGAGCTGAGCAGCTGTGCTGCATGGCTTGCTCAGTTCTTGTGTGAACTGGAAAGTGATCCAAACAGACTTGTTTATTATTATTCTCTTTTTTACTGCCATTTCTCAACTGCTTTTTCTCTCCATCTCTTCCCATGCAGCACTTTTTTACTTCCTTTGGGGCTCGAGACAGGACGTACATGATGATGTTCAGACTGTGGCAGAATGCTCTCCTTGACAAGGTACAGAGAACAGTGCCTCGTTGTTGGGGTGGGATGAATGGCAGGTGATGAACATCTGCTGAAACATAAATACCTTTGACTAATGTATATCCATAAAAAGACAGAAGGGTAATAAAGACGTGTTTAGGCAGAGCAGGTACATAACTGTAAGTGTAATTCTCTCTTCTTGCGTGAAGCTCTATATACAGACATATCTTGCACACACAGCAGGTGCCACTTGGCTTCTGCTGAGGTGTGGAAGCTTTTTGAGGTCTGTAATTCAAGTGAAATAGCCCAGGAGAAAGCAGTTCAAAATGGAACAGAAATAGCTCACTGCACAGGCAAAGCTCTTAGTGCTTCAGAAGTGTGGAGTTCAAGATAGGAGAGCAACAGAGCATGTGCTCAGGGCACCCCAAAACCAAATGGGAACAGTGGTGGGTGCAGGGAGTTCTGGGGGAGGGCTCAGTGGGTTGGATTTCAAAATAAAGCAGGGCTGTGCACCTGCCATGTCAGAGGCCTCCATAGATCCTATATTTGATCTGAGGATCTGTTCCACAGTCCATTGAGTATTTCTGGCCTCACTGCTGGAGTAACTCATGAACTGATATTACCGACCTACCAGCATTTCGAGATGTTCTGGCTTGAGTTCCAGGGAGCTTGAGCTCCCAGAATACCCTGTCCTGAAAATCAGGGTGGTGTTTAGTATGCAAAAGGATCGCTTTGCATTGGGCAGCTTGTGTTGCTACCATATGCTGCCATCTGAGCAGCCATTTGAAGTTCCTAACGAAATTCAGTGCCCTTGGTCTCAAGGACAGAGCAAATGGGAACGGAGACGTGGAATGATAAAGAGAGGAAACACTCCCAGAGCAGTTTTTCCAAGTGTAGGATCCGTGTCTGGTGGGAGAGTGAACCTAGTCCATTTTTCCTGATGAGACATGTGAATAAGAGTGCACATGGAAGGAGGTGACACAGACATTTTTCCTGGGTAAAAGTTTTGCAGTAGAGGTTTTTTTTTCTTCCCATGCTTTTCACTGCTACTTTTGGGAGCTACATTAAAACTCTCCTGCCTTATCCTGTGCAGTAGCTATGGGAAGAAGTTCAAGCCAGCAACTCAGCAAAAGTTCACTGGATTTGTTTTCCCTCATTACCAAAAAATCTTTGTCATTACTCCATAAATTTCTCCTGGGTTAAAAAAATCCATCCCCTTTCATCCCTGTTCCACACAGTTAAATCACAAGTTCTGCTTGTTTCTTAAGAACCTCAGAGCAGATTCGTGTGGTGATCACCTGACCTGCATCCCTAAAAAGCTGGGCTTTTGTGGATGATAATTCATTTTCTCTTTTTAACTGAAGTATATACAAGCTTCTAACAACAGTATTTGGTGAGACAAGTTCCCTTTGGTTTTTCAACTCCCAGAGGAGTTTTCCTTTGCTGTTTTAGGTCCTTTTCCCCACAGCTGTAATTCTTTAGGCAGCTTTAATTTAAATTTGGAGGAGAAAAACATCTGCTAAGGCATTGGGGTTTGGTATAGTAGGAGACATTAAATGGAGGCACAGAAGAAAAGGTGAGGGAAAGGTGTGCAGAGAAAAGTAGGTTTGCTGCTGCTGTCAGCACATGCACAGTGTTGCTGTAGCAGGGAATCACATGTTGTGTGCTGCTGTGGGTGTAGCCTCATGTTGGCTTTCTGACAACCTTAAGTATCATGAGATTGTTATTTTTCCCATACCACCAAGTCAGATTTTAGGGCAGAACCTGATGATAGTGAAGGCTTACTTGGTGAAAGGGTCTCATTAATTGATGGGGTCAATCTTGAAACTGGCTTGGCCTGACAATGATATAAGGATACCTATGCCTGCAGCCCTTAGGCAGCATGCAGCTCGGCCAGCCTGCCAGTAACATACAGTGTACCTCTAGCATCCCTGGAATTCAAAAGAGATGAGCCTGTTGGAAAGCTCTCAACTCTCAGCAGAATCTCTCACGTCTCCTTTCAGGACAAGGAATGTTATTTTCCTGACAACAGTAGTTCCAAAAGTGTGTTATAGTATTCTCAGGTTTAGCGTTTTAGTATTTTAGGTGTTTCAGTATTCTCAGGTGAAAAATGTATGTTCCCTCTTTCAGCCTCTTTGTCCAAAGGAGCTCTGGCACTTTGTCCACCAGTGTTACGGGAACGAGCTGGGTCTGACCAGTGATGATGAAGACTATGTGCCTCCTGATGATGACTTCAACACAATGGGGTGAGTGAGGAGGAGTAAAAATCTGCCTGTGATGAAGAAAAGATAGCCTTGAGAGAGCAAGAGTCCTGATACATTGCATGGCTCAAAATATTCAATATGTAATGTTTAAAAAGCTGAAAGTGTAGCAGTTCCAGGAACTGAAATGCCTGCCTCTCTACTTGCTCAGCTAGATGAGCAATTCTGTAAATGCCAAAGCACCCCTGGCACAAGGCCAGTGAGCGTGCTGGTACATGGTCAGAAAGCACTGATGTTTGTCAGTCTGTGTATAAACACTTTTGGGGCTTGATGTTGCCTGCACTGAGCCCTTCTGCTTCCAGTCTGACTGGAAACTTCATAGTAGTATTCTTACTTGCTCTGTGTGTCCAGCTGTAGCTGTACTGAGAGGGGTAAACATAAAAACCTGTGTTCTCTGTGGCGTCTCAGCTACTGTGAAGAAATCCCTGTGGAAGAGAATGAAGTCAACGACAGCTCCTCCAAAAGCAGCATGGAGGCCAAGCCAGAAGCAAGCCCTCAGCTGCCAAAGAAATCTGTCACTGCCAGCACGCTGACGTCTACGGGAAGCAGCGAAGCACCGGCCTCGGTGAGTGCTCCTCTGCAGGTCTGGGCCCTCCAGCCACTGATCTCTGTGAGCGTGGCGTTTGGCCATGACAAATTGATCAAAGTCTGCCTATCCAAAAGGCCAGTGCACTGGGACTCAGCAGCAAGTGCATTTCCCTTTCTATGCTTTTAGATGGAGTGCTGGAGATAAAAGGGTTAGAATTTCTTCTCTGCCTTCAGTATTCCCCTAGGAAACGGTGTGTGCCCTCCTAGTCTAGGCAGAGTGCATTTATGCAACCTCAGATTTTCCTAGCTGTGTAGGGCCTGTTTGGGAGCAGAACCAATGTTTGTGTGCTTGTCTGAACAAACAAAAGCCATTGTGTGTGTCCCAAGCTCGAACAATATGTGGTTCCTTGAGGTGATTTAATATGTCCCTGTGTTTTACGAACACCACATGCTAGCCAAGGCCAAATGTCCAAAGGTATGAAAACTGGCCCACAGATACAAAGTTTTCAGGAGTAACCCTGTTTCCAGGTGCTGATCCTGCCCTCCTTGTGCTCTCTCCTTGCTGCAGTTTGATGGAGTGCTACCAGAAGAGGAGGAGGCCGTGGCGGAGAGTCCTATGGAAAAAGACCTTGGCATTGCAAATATCATGGGAGAGAAGATAGAGATCATTGGCCCCGTGAACTCCCCTTCCCTGGACTTCAACGACAACGAAGACATTCCCACTGAGCTCAGTGACTCCTCAGAGACCCATGATGAAGGTGTGTGGGGAAGGGCCATGCCATCACTGTTGTTTTCAGCTTTCTCCTGTCTTTTCCAGTCAAGGACTGGGGCAGCAGGAAATGCTGAATTCCTTTTATGGATCCTAAAGGTTCAGAAGATGCAAAGAATTCCCCTCCTGGGATGCAGAAAGTGAATGTGTTGGTTTATCTGGAAAGAAGTGCATAAAATAACCCGTGTAGTTAATTACCTCTTCTGATGTTCCAGCTATTGTCCCGAAATCAGTGGAGGAAAAGGGTTAGAGGTACCTAATCTGGGTTCCTTCTGCACAAAGTGAAATAATAAGGTCCTGGTACTGTGAGAACACAGCCTCTGATACCGGCAGGGAGGATCACGGGGCTTGTGTTTCCTCACAGGGGAGGTCCAGGCGTTCTACGAGGATCTGAACGGGCGCCAGTACGTGAATGAGGTGTTCAACTTCAGCGTGGACAAGCTGTACGATCTGCTCTTCACCGACTCCCAGTTCCAGAGGGATTTCATGGAGCAGCGCCGCTTCTCCGGTGAGCTGCTGCTGGCAGAGCCCACCCACGGGCCTCTGTCCTCGGCCTGAGGACAGAGGGGTTGGTGGAGACTCTGAGCAGGTTGTGGGACAGCTGCAATCGAGAGCAGGTAGAACCAGCCTCGTTGGGCTCTCGAGGTTTGCTTTCCAAGAGCCAGTTCTAAGCTTATGAGGAGGACTCTTAACATTTTAACATGAGCTAAGGGCTGGTCCAGTGTTTGTGAAAAAGCTGTCCTAGCTCCACACCTGACACTGCCAGGGACTGTGCAGTGGTCAGTGCAGTGAGAGGACAGGAGGTGTAGTCCTCCTTTCCCTGGAACTGTAGGTTTGCTGAAGGAGAGACATTCCCAGTCTCTCACCCTTTCCCTGCATTGGAAAGAGGGGAAGGTGTTCACATTTCATACTGGAGACCTCTCACACTCAGTTGAGCTCTAGTGCTTCTGCAGCCAAGCCCTCCAAGGAGAAGGAAATAGTATCCTGAGCTTGGTTGTATAATCATGCCTTGCCCTAGGGAACAGACCCAAGATCTCTCTCTCCAATTACTTCAATATTGTTTTGTTCTCTCAGATATTATCTTTCATCCCTGGAAGAAGGAAGAAAATGGCAATCAGACGAGAGTGATCTTGTATACCATTACCCTCACCAACCCTCTGGCCCCTAAAACTGCCACTGTCACTGAGACACAGGTATGGCAAAGGGGGGAAGGGCTCTGTACTTGTGGGATTCATTTCCTTCTCTCAGGCATGCTGCTTTGCATGGTTTCATTCTCCCCATCCATTTTTGCTTTATCCATTTTTCTTGTGTTAACTTGCCACCCAGTGTCAGTGCAAATGTGAGTAGCTGATCCTGTGCTGGCACTGGATAACATTGCCAGGAAGGGACCAAAAATCTTCCTGCAGAAGCGGATGAGTTTGTAAACAAGCCAGCACATTCTTTGTCACCCATACTGGTGGTTTTGGAGCTGTGGTCCAGCAGATGATATTCATCAGCAGGGTACAGGAAAGTCAGGTCCTGTCTGGCCAGTCCCTTTCACTGCTCTCCATGGAGATGTTCAGGCTGAGGAGGACAATTAGGTGACTTGTTTAAAAAGGTAAAAAAGAGGAACATCTGCAGTGCTCTGGGAAGAGTCATGTTAGCTGTACCTAGCAGGGGCTGCAGAAAGGTTAGCTGAGAGTTAGCTTGAAGGAATAAAAAGGGGGAGTGTCAAGAAAATGAGATGTCAGAGCATTACATTAGAGGGAGAGGAGAATCCCAGCAGCAAGGTGTAGTGTATTAGGATGGGATGAAGCATACTGTTCAGAAAAGACTAGCAACGAGCTGCTCACAGGAAAAATGCAGCGATGGGGCTTGGTCACGGGTGTGATCTCGTTGTTTATGGTAGAGCTGGTTTTGTTAAGCGCTGGTGGAGGTGCCACTCTATCGCAGCCATGTTCTAGGCAGACTAATAGTTGCCTTGCATGCTGTCTTTTATGCAGACAATGTACAAAGCCAGCCAAGAAAGCGAGTGCTATGTCATCGATGCAGAGGTGCTAACTCACGACGTCCCCTACCACGACTATTTCTACACCATTAACCGCTACACGTTGACTCGTGTTGCCAGAAACAAAAGCCGACTCAGGTACGCTTCTTGGGATAAAGAGCTTTACTGTTGTCCAGGTCAGCTTTGGGTGGGAGTCCTGCTGGTGGGTGTGTTAGAAGGGGGTGGGGAGAACTTAGCCCTGTTTCTTTGTCCTGTTGCAAGATCACTGCTATCACAAAGAGTTCCCATAGAGGCAGCAGCCAGCTGTGGTGACTGAGCAAACAACAGACCCGCTGCAGAGGAGTTAGGGGAGAGGGATTTATACACTTCCTTTGCCACTCCCCTTCTTGGAAGCAGTGCTCTGCAGGGCCAGTTGTCACACAGTTTGGCTACATGTGATAAGCAACAGGATGTACTTGCAGGGACTGACAGTCTTTTGGATGTGATATTCTTAAAGTTGTCTTCTCCAACCTAAATGACTCTGTGACTGTGCCTCTGAGATGTACTTGAGGCGACGAGCAGGGGAATTTGGTAGCAGGAAAGGCCATAGGCTGTTGTGTTTGATAAGTAATCTAAACATCTGCCTGCCACATGGCTGAAGGTCTCAGGAGAAACACAAAAGGCTGAGACCATCCCAGAAATAAGTGTGCATGATGCTTTCTCATGTTTGCATTGACAAAGCGTTGTGAATTGACATCACCCTGGAACTGAAATCAGAATGACTTTCTTTTCATGCCACAGGGTTTCCACAGAGTTACGTTACAGGAAGCAGCCGTGGGGGCTGGTGAAATCCTTCATTGAGAAGAATTTTTGGAGCGGCCTAGAAGATTATTTCCGTCACTTGGGTAAGTGTGGCAATGACTGGAGGTGTGGGAATGGCCCACAAGCAACGGCACCTTCCATGGTTTGTCCATGCCTGTTTTCAAGGGGCCAGCCAAAGCCATTACCATGGCTGGAACTAAGGAGGTCATCAAACCCTGCTTTGTGGCAGGGATGCAAGCAGTCTGGGGCCTGAGTTTGGCCAAGGGCTAAGGAGTGTGTAGTGTGGCCTCTGGGACTCTTGACAACTTTTTTGGCCCAGCAGTCTGTGTCTCTGCAAGGCCAGTACCACTTCATGAAACGCCTGCCCTTGCTGTCTCCACAGAAAGTGAACTGACCAAGACAGAGAGCACGTACCTGGCTGAGGTGCACAGACAATCCCCCAAGGAGAAGGTGAGCAAGCAATCGACCGTGCGCCGGAGGAAACGGGCTCACGCCCACCTGCGGGTGCCTCACTTGGAGGAGGTGCTGAGCCCCGTCACCACCCCCACAGACGAGGAGGTTGCACATCGAATCAAGCACGTGGCAGGTAAGGAACTGCAGAGCCTTCATGCTTGGGGAAGGGGAGATGGATACCTTTGGGAAAAAACTGGAGCTTTGCTTGTGGAGGGTTGATGGGAAGAGGGATCAGGGCTTTCCAAGGCAGGGAGGATGATTATTTGAGTGAGACTGGAGGGGTAGGTAGGGGGAAATGGGTTGCCTTCCGCAGCAGACAGCATTTCCTAACATTAAAGGCATTTGTCTGCTCAGGTTCCACTCAGACACGGCACATCCCCGAGGAGAGCCCCAGCGGCTTCCACCTGCAGAGTGTCTCCAAGCTGCTCCTTGTCATCAGTTTTGTGTAAGTCATTATTTTGCTTTCCTTCACACTCTGCCTTTAACAACTTCAGTCTTGTCATGCTTCTGGTGTTCTGTGCCCCTCTGTGCCAGTTTTCCCTCTCTCATATTCTTCTCTGGTCCCAAACTTTGTGCAGCACAGAGGAGAGAAAAGCAGTGACAAGCAGAAAAGAATAAAGATTACCCCTAAAGTGCCCCATCAGCTGTTTCGTCTGTCTGGATCCCAGGCTTTGCCAGTTTATGGTTAGCCACTGATCTGGCCACGTAGGCTCTGGATCTTCTGTTACCAGTATCTCTCCCCTCAAGTTTTGACCTTGTTTTAACCAAACACGGGCTTTGCAGACCTATGTGTTTCTGGGCGTCCTAAATGCAAGTCATCTGTCCTGTCAGGGATACAGGACAGTGCCAAACAAGGTGAGGGGCAGCTGTGCAAGGAGAGGAGAGTCAATAGAAGAGAAGAAATCCAACAAATAGAAAGAGTTTGTAATGTTTTTCTTTATTTCAGGAGCTCAATTTAGAGCTTTACAATGACATCTAGAAACTGTGGGCCTTGGCTAATTGAAAATAAGTCATTTAATGTCATCTACTGACAAACTAGCTCTTACCGTGGAAGATAATGGTGCAAGGCTCTCTGGGAGTTGCTGTGTCATCACAACAGGGCTCAGTATGAGGAGTCTGTCCAGTGCTTCTTTCCTCTGCTCTGGCAAAACCTTTTTGGGGTCTGCTCCTGGGTGGTGACTGTGATGATAGCATCTCAGAAAGCAGCTGGACTGTTCAGAGATGATTTCTGTAAAAATACAGGTAGGAAAACATGAAGCAAGAGCGAGTGGCATCCTTTCACTGTGTTTGGTTTGGGTCCCTTTTCTGTCACCACCTTCCAGAGTTGCTAGTTTTGTGCTTGGCTGGAGATGCGCTCAGAGTGAGCTGGATATGGCCCCCTCAGTCTCTGTGCCTAAACCCAGGCACATTTAGTGTTTTTCTGCCTCTTTGGCTGGCAGTAGCTCTGATGTGTTGGTGCTGCAGGAGTTGCTGGGCAGGTGCCATGATGTGGTACAGTCTGAAGGAGCAATCCAGATTTTTTTCATCACTTTTTAGCAAGATGGGAAGAAGCTGATGTTTTTAGACTTTTCAAATTGAGCTCTTGTCTGCATTTTCTTTTCCATGGGGGGATAAAGACTGCAGAGGTTTGCAGCAGCAGCCCAGCTAGGTGCTATAATGATAAGTAAGGTAATGGAAAGTAATGTAGTGATGAGAATATTGCCTTGGGCTGGCTTGTGTCAGCACTGCTGTGGCAGCAGGCCCAGGGCAGGGGTTGTGCCCCTTCGCTGGGCCCTGGTGAGGCTGCAGCTCAAGTGCTGTGTTCAGTGTTGGGCCCCTCATTGCCAGAAGGGCTGGAGCGTGGCCAGAGCTGGGCAGCAGAGCTGGGGAAGGGGCTGGAGCAGAAGTATGCTGGAGAGCAGCTGAGGGAATGGCAGTGTTCAGCCTGGAGAAGAGGAGGTTGAGGGGAGACAGGAGCCCTCTCTACAGCTCCCTGACAGTCAATTCCACCTGCAGGCCATGGTTACTTGTCTGTGCTGTTGCCTCTCTTCCCACTATTCCTTTCTTCCCTCCTCCCCATATATCTTCTGCACTGTCTATGAGCTGTCTCTGCCCAGCCCAGTTTCTCCTGTTCTGTGTCTGTCCGTTTCTAACCTGCAGCTGCTCCGTCTTTTCTCTCCCCTGCTCCCATTAGGATCTGTTTCAGGTACTGTCTCTCTCTTTTTTTTTTAACCTCTTTACTTTCCCATTTCCTTCCCTTTCTCTGCATTCAGCACCTCTGCTCATCCAACCTGACCTCTGTCATCACTGTCTTTCTGTCTGTTCATCCTCTTTGCTCACACAAGGTGAAGGTTTGGGTTTGGATCATCAGGCTCTTACTCTGTGATTAAATTTCCACTCATACACAGCGTGGACCTTCTTAAAGCCTTGGGCCTTTTCCCAGGTGTGACTGGCAAACATTGGGCTAAGGAGATGCTCCTAGTAAACCAACTGTTTTCTTTTCCAGTCTGGTGCTGCTGGTCATTCTCAACATGATGCTGTTCTACAAACTCTGGATGTTGGAATATACCACGCAGACGCTGACGGCGTGGCAGGGCTTGCGGCTGCAGGAAAGGTACTGTCACACCTGCTGCAGGGGCTGTGGCTAAATGGGAGTAGATCTTGTCTCCCAAGTAACAAGTGAGAGGACAGGAGGAAATGGCCTCATGTTGTGCCACAGGAGGTTTAGATTGGAGCTGAGGAAGAGGTTTTTTTCCCTTAGAGGAGTGTCAGCCCTTGTGCCAGGCTGCCCAGGGAGCTGGGGGAGTGCCCAGCCCTGGAGGGATCCCAAAGCCGTGGGGTAGTGGTGGGCTTGGCAGGGTGAGGGAAGGGCTTGGATTCCCCTTAAAGGACTTTTCCAATTGAAATGATGCTATGTTAGAGAATGCCAAAGCTCTGGGTTGGCTTGTAGAGTGCTTCCTTTTTGTGTGAAACAGATGAAGCAGGTAGTTGGCTGAAGCTGCCAGCATTTCCAGAGCTGAAACTGCTGCACAGTTCTGTCAGGAGCAACAGGCAGAGTGGGTGCCATTGCTGCACTAACTGCACTGGCTACTCTCCTTGCATCACTCAGCTGAGATTTGTTCTTGTTTGGCCCAGCCAAGCCCTCTCTCCTCACCAGGCTCACCACTGGCACCACAGGTATCAATTCACGAAAGAGCTAAGCACATTTAAGTGCAATTTTGCTCCAGCAAACCCGCCTCTTGAGAGTGAAAAGGTTGGACAGCAACTGAATACGACCTACGTGCTCCCCCAATCCATTTTGCCCTCCCTCGATTGCACTTTCCCTGCATTCACTCTGGCTCATCTCCTGCCCCACAGGTTACCCCAGTCTCAGACAGAATGGGCCCAGTTACTGGAGTCTCAGCAGAAGTACCACGACTCGGAGCTACAGAAATGGCGTGAGATCATTAAATCTTCAGTGATGCTTCTAGACCAGGTGAGACCACACAGCCACTTACTGCTGGGACCAGAGTCATTGTGTCCTCCCAGCCACCCCCTCGCAGTCCTCCAGCCTTACCTGGTCCCACTGACCCCCATCAGGTGCATCTCCTCCTCTACCATCTTCCCCTAAATCCATCTTCTGACATGGGCAGCAGATCCCAGGGGCTACTGAAGGACACCACAGCTTCTGTGTCATGTCTTAGGGGTGGAGGAGAGAATCCTACAGGGCCAAAGACCTTACATTGGAACGTCTTGCATACAGTCCTTGGCATCCCAGTTTAGAAAGCAAATGTTTTTAACCTCATCAGTAGCTTCACAGGTAGCTCACGTGGATGAGGGAGACACGCTCTGCCAGGGCCCTTAATGGCACAAAGTCAGGGGGTTTGGTAGCCACTGCCCAAAGAGATGGTTGTACCCCGGGCTGCTAGAACAGAGCTTGAAAATGAAAACTGCTCTCTTCTCCCCTATGGAGAGAGCTACTCAGTCCCTACCTCACCCCTTTTGTGGTGTCTGGGAGAATGGTCTCTCACCAGCCCCGTTTGTACATCCCAGCCCTGCCGCGGTGCTCCAAAGACCAGGCTGGTACAGTGGAGGTACTGGATGTGGGAAAAGGAGGCACCAGGGAGAAGGAAACCTCAAATCACTCTCACCTCTAAGGTAGCATCACAGTGGAGAAATTTCTTGTCTTGCAGATGAAGGATTCACTAATAAATCTCCAGAATGGCATCGGGTCCCAGGACTTCGGGTCAGATCCAGAGGAGAAACGGAAACGTTTCCACTAACAGGCAGGAAAGCAGGAGGCCAGAGGACGGTGTGCAATATGTGTAAATAGGATATATAAATATATATATAAATATATATATACATACAGAATATAAATATATATATTATATACAGATTTTAAGAGAAAAAAACAAAAAGCCTACGTATCGAGAGGAAGGAGTGTGACCTCCAACACTGGCTGAACTGGAGCGTCCCGGCGGTAGCGTGGTGTGTGGGAGGGCTGTGCTCTCCCGGCACTGAGGTGTGCTCAGGGGGCACGCCTGAGTGCTCTCCCCTGGGCCCTTGCACCACTTGTGTAATATTCTTGGCTGTCTGTTTGTCTGTCTGTCAGTTTTGTTTGTGTTGTTTCAAAGGGAAACATCAGAGTGAGTGCCCCCCGCCCCCCGAACCCCTCCCTGCGCATGAAGGTCTCTGATTGACTGTATTTATTTATACATACAAAGGGGATACTGTCAACTTTCTTACCTTGCTGGCTTCAGGGCAGAGAGATTTTGGCAATCCCTGTCAATCCCTTACAGAGCTATTCTGTAGTTGAAGAGGAGGCCTCCCTAAAAAGATGCTGTAGGTCTGTAGAGAGGAGATATCGGTGGCCATCACCTTCTTGGAGCAGAAATGACAATGTGCTGTTGGCCAGCCTGGTTCAGAGAGCAAAGCACAGAATGTAAATGAGCTGACATGCTTTCTCCAGGCCCTGGTTTGCTGCCTCCTGCTAGGCAATTAATAGCCCAGGGTGGTGGCTCGTGGATAGAGGAGAGCCTCACCGCAGAAATCCCTTTTCTTTCCCATTTGACAGTGTCCCCTTTACATTTTCTGTAGTTCCCTGCTTTCTGTGTGCTTGCCCCCCTGCCATTAAGCCATCCCTGTGCTGATCAGTGCTGAAAGGGGGACCACCTGTGGCCCAGCTTCAAAACAACCCAAAATCAGTACTTATTTGCACCCGCTCCTGCTTCCTTGCTCAGCAAACATCCCTCTGTGAGACCGTTCTGCTTGTACCACCTAAACCTTCCCTTGGCTTACCAACTTGGCAGGAAAACGTTAGGGAGAAAAAGAACAGCTACCTTTCATTCCCTGGCATATTATACAGCCACCAGGCCTGTGGAAGTGCAGGAGAGGCTAGGAAGGGTCACGGGGACCAAAAAACAGACTGTCAGTGGTGGCAGGATGCATCTGGAGGAGTGTCCAGGCTGTGAGGCATCTGACAGGTCTCTCTTGTCAGCTGGAGAGCGAAGCCTTTGCTCTGTAAGAAAGTCAGGTGGTAGAGCTGTTTTAAAAAGACAGCACACACTTGCACATGTTGTGGGGGATAATTCCTGACTGCTGTTGGCAGCCAGGTGAGGGAGAGGGGCAGCGAGGCTGCAGGGCCCCAAACGCCACCCAGACTTTCTCTTCTTACCCAGGCAGGTAGAGCAGGAGATCTGTGAGGCCCTTGGTCTCCAGCTTGGTCAACAGCAGGACTTTTGCACCTTCTGAGTGGCAGGAGGGAGTCAGCTCCACATTCCTTGTGCAGTTGTAGCTTGTGTGTTGTCTCTGGTTCCAGCGGATGCTGAGAAGGGACACAAGAGTGAGTAACTGGTCTTTGCATCTCTGTACCAGGAACTCTCACCCACAGCTGTGTGACAAAGTGGAGGCTAAAGAAAACCCTCACAAGCTCCTGCTTGTGCATTCCAGTGAGGGAAAGGTGATGGCTGTAGCAGTAAGCCCCTGATTCCTTCCAGCCTGACTACAGTCTTCACAACCAAGCGCTGAACACACGTCCTGCAGATGAAGACAGGTTATCAAAGACATTTCAGAGTGTGAAAGCAAGGTACCAATGGGGAGACTGTGCCTTGGCACCTAGAGAGTAATGTGTATTTATGACTATTTATTTAATTTAATGCTGCTGACTACTGTACTGCTCCCTGACTTACTTCCAGGGAGGCTGCTGAAATGGCTACTGTACAATGAAACTGAGGTGCTAGTGCCTAGGAAGGGCATTCTGCAACTCCTCTTGGGACAGGAGGGCCCTGACTCCCCACTGGCCAGGAGTCCTGCTTCCCCATTAGTCACTCCCACAATGACTGAGCATGGAAAAATCCCCTGCTGCCCATCTCCCCTTTTCTAGAATTCAATTCCAAGCACCAAGAAAGAGCAGAGAGGAAGCCCTGTGCTTGCCACCTTGCCAGAGGAGAAGAGAGGCCACATGTTGAAAGAGAAGTGTGGAATGTGGGTCCTAAGCCAGCTGACCAGGAGGGTTTTGTACACAGGCGTAACCCAGCGCGAGGCAGAGGAACCCACTTGTCCCGAGAGGATGGAGGAGAAACACTAGTGATCAGAGTTGGTTTCTTATCAATGTCACATTCTCTTGCTAGCTATGAAGGTGAGAAGTCCATTCACTCACCTGTGCATCCTTCTCCCATCCCAGCATCCCTCCTCCTCTGCTGTCCCGTTGGGTTCAGGGTGTTCTCACCAATGTGGTTTCCTCAGGCCTGGCTCTGGAGTCAGGAGCCACACTTGCCTTCAGGCTGGGTTTAGTGTTCACCTGATAAAGAGCTGCTTTCTCTTTCAATAAGGAACATAAGATGGTGGCAACTAAGGAGAGCTTTGGACCTGCAGTGCCCTTCAAAGCAAGGGAGGTTCCTCTCAGAGGCCTTAGGCTTCTTTTTTCTCTGATTCCGTGTTGTTGACTTTCTTTCTGGTACTTGGCAGCAAGTCTGGCTTAGGGTTGGGTAGGATTCATGATCTTTTATTGCCTCTTAATTTATCACAGTAGTAATAAAAGAGGAAAAAAGCAAGCTGTTAGAGGAAAACCCACAATGGCACTAAAGGTGAGGTGAGGGCTTCAGCAAAACCCTGGCACGTTTGCACCTAGATGCCTTCCTCTAGAGGGCTACTGCAGCTGTGTCCCAGTCACCAGATTGACTCCATCTGCAGCCATAGACAACTGGACCTGTTACCTTACGTTTCCTGGAGAAATAAGTAATGCTTTCTAGGAACTGCCTGAATAATGTTAGAGGAGTTCTACTTCTGCCTTGCCTAAGCAGTCATCACCACAGCCAAGTCAGAGCTTGGTCTGGGTCAGGGTTTCTCTTCTTTCTGTGCTTGCCTTGCTTATCTGGCACTGTTCAGCCTGGAGAAGAGACCTCAGCAAAGCTGATCAATACCTAAAGGGTGGATGTCAAGAGCATGGGGCCAGTCTTTTTACTACAGTGCCCAGTGCCAGGACAAGGGGTAATGGGCACAAGCTGGAACACAGGAAGTTCCACTGGAACACGAGTAGACATTTGTTTGGTGTTGGCCAGCAGCCAACCACTTCCCAATTTAGAGGTAGGACTTTCTGGTCCCACAGCGTGTGGAACAGCAGTCAGTGACACCTGCTTCAGGGCAGCTGCTGCCATCCACAGCTCTGCACGGCCCAGTGCTTGCTGCTGAGCTCCAAAGGGATCTTTCCTCCAGGATCTCTGCCAGGCTGACTGCCACTCGTGTCTTTTGTGGCACAGCCACGTGGACTGTGGCTTCACCTTCTCAGACAGTCTCAGCACTAGTTACAGCACCCAGCTGGGCTTTGCTTAAAACAATGCTCAGAGACTCTTCAACCAAAGCATCTGAGGTGAGTGGCTCCCAGAGCACTGGTGGAGCTCCCGAGAGGTGTCTGTGCAGCCCCTCTGGCCCAGCATGCTCTGCCTCCCTCCGCTTTGCAGCCTCTACAGCACGAGTCTCGCTGTGCCATAATACCTTCCTTTCTCTAGATGTGTGCTGGCCAAACGCTCTCCTCTGCTCATGGAGATGATTTGTGTCCCACTGCTGCCAGCTGGCAGGGGCCATGCTGAGCTGTGCCCTCCTCTCCCAGGGGCTGCTATGGCTTTTCCCTCCTCCCTCCCACCTTTGCTGCCAGACAATCATCCCCTGTGACACAGATGGCCTGGCCTGGTGCTGTCCCTGCTTGCCTTCCCTCGCTGCAGTCTGTGTGCTCTTTTAAGTGAATGTGGGTTATTTATTCCTTGGTTTTTTTTTTCAGTAGGGAAAAGGACTTCCTTCAGCTGAAGGAATGATATTTGCACATGGCTCAGGGAGGAACCTCCTCTGGCCGTTTCTGTTACCTCACTCATTCAGGCCAATTCCATTGCTAATGTTAAATGGCCACCTTCCCCACCCCTCCCTCCCAGAATAGTTAGGGAAGGAAACCAAGGCACAGCTCAGGTTCTAGAGCCGTTTGGTCCCGTCTGTTTCGGCCCAACCTGCCCCAGCGGCACGAGGATTTGGGAATGTGGCAACTTCATCCAGCAAAGAGGTGGAGCCTGTGCCACGGGCACGTCATTCGCTACCTTGGCAAGCCCATCTCCCTCACAACAGCACTTCCCAGCTCCTGAAGCACTCACCTGGCTCTTGGCCCGACGAGCTCAGGGGATTGGGAGGAGCAGCAGAACCGTGGCAGCGTTACAGCCGCTCTGGACTGGCATCGTGTGGCTGTGGCACCTCTGGGATGTTCCCGTTCTCACGCCGCTCGTCTCCCATCACGTGCTCCAGGGCTGGATAGAGCTGCTAAAAACCTGGAGCGTGTCCTCCCCACCCCAGGCCCTGGATCCCACACCCCCAGCTGCTCCAGGAGCCACAGACTGAAGGAGGACAGCGGGAGCAGGTTGTACCATCGCCCCTTGGGCATGTGCCACCCGCCTGGATCCCACAGCCAGAGCCTGCAGTGCTGAGGTGAACTGCAGGGAGGGTGGGCAGTGGGGGGAAGGGACCGTGGGTTTGTTCTAGGAGTTGTTTAACTGTCACAAGCTTTGCGCTGTGCGCAACAGGCGATAAAAATGATACTGAAACTTACCTGCTAGAACCTAGGAAGTGTCAGGGCACGCAGCCAAACCTTACTGTAAAGTAGCTAGTACCATGGAAGTATGGTATCAATTAAACAACAACGCTATCAAACAGCGGGACTCGTGAGTGCTTCGTTCTTTTTATTACCTTTGCCTACTCTAAAGTCTCTTGTGTCATTTCCAAACGTGGAGAGGCTCCTTTCGGAGAGTAGCCGGGGCACCGCCTGCCTGTCACACCACCCTGCCAACAGCCCCACCTGCTTTCGGTTTTTCATGCTTTCTTGTGGGAATCTTGAGCAAAATTGTGACACCGTTTTCTCCAGCCTAGAAACAACCCAAAGGAATAGTCACGTGTGTGTGCAGGAGCAGGGAGAGTGAAGGATGTGTCCACAAAAGCGCATCTCGAGCAGCTGCGCGCGAGGCAGGAGGTGCAAGGCTGGAGGACGGCCCTTCCTTACCACCCCAGGTAGCTCTCAGAGTTCTCAGCTTTACTCCTTTTTCTTATTAACACCAGAGGGGTATCGATTGCTGTGGGTTGAGGGTTAGGATCAGGCTCCAAATTGCCTTAAGGCCAGGCAAATTGGCCTGGGATAAATGAAGCCCCCCGGCTGAATCAGCAGTGGTTTTCTCCCCTCACTTGGCTATTGGGTATTAAGGAACCCAGACTCCCAAGTGTGCTTCATCTGGAAAGTGTGCCCAGGGTGCCAGGCTTGGCTCTGGGCTGGAGAGTGATCCTGTTGGGAAGACTGGCTGGATGGCAGTTTACTAAAGCTGACACCCACGCTAAGAAAGGAAATTTGAACAACTGCCAGTTAGAAATCTGGCCTGGCCCTGACTCACGAATGGAGTGGTTTTTTAGCAACACATAAAAAGCAGCAGAACAAAGCAGAGGAGACCCCGTGGGAAGCATGCCTTGGGTCACAAGCACTTGGGAACTACTTAGAAGCAGTCGGTGTAGCAAAATTAGGCAATTGTTGCAAGCAGCACAGGCTCCATTGCAGCAGGGATGTAACAACATCTGCCACGGGAAGAAAACACTTCTCCCCACTTTAAGGTACAGTTCTACCCCGGAACATGTTTCTGCCTTTTTTTATTGCCCTCCCTTGTAATGCCAGTTGTTGAGCTCAGCTGAGGCCAGAAACCAAAGGTGACCCTGCTCCAGGCACTACAACTGGAAAGGTAAGCTTGCACAGAGGTGGATCCATTACTTGAGTGCCAACTACCCAAACCAGTCACTAATTACGACAAGACAAAATCACCAGGAACAAGGAAAAGTGAAGCTTTTGCTGCCCATCCCTCTAGATGGTGCCACGCTGCAGCGTGAGGCAGCCAGGGCTCTAGGAAAGCACTGCTGTGGGACACAGCTGGCTGGCCCTCCCCTGCCAGGCCGCTGCAGCCACGCTCCCTCTGCCTGCCTGCTGGCATCGGGCTGCCTGTCTGCCTTCTGAGGCTTTCCCCAGGAGGAGGAGAGCTGTGTACCTTCTGCTACTGCTCTCCTGCTGCTGCAGAAGGCGGCTCCGTGGGCTCTTCCTCCCCTGTGCCTGAGCAGCACCTGCTGTGCAAAGCAAACCAAGGAACTACCCATTCTGACACTTGCTAAATGAAAGGGATCAGAGGAGGAAGGGGATTCTTACACTTACATCCTCGTGCCTCCCAGTGCAGGAGGTGCTTCAAGGTCTGTATTCTCAGTTCCCTCCTTCAGAAGCAAGTGTGAACATGGCACAGAGGGACTCACTCTTCCTGTTACACATTTTTGAACAGTTCTAGTGTGTTACAGTCCTTGTCCTACTCTGCCTGTGCGGGGGCAGCCCAATGCCCAGAGCAACGTGCCAAGCAGTAACTGTGTATTAAATTCTTCCTGCTTTAACGCTGCTCAGGACTGCTTGGGATGTGATATATGGTGGAACATCCCCCTAAGCTGGCTTCCTTCCCAGTTGTTGCAGGTCAGAGTAACGAGACATCCATACATGCCCTTTACCTCTGCAATGGAGAACTAGCGTATTCAGCAAATCAAGGTGGTGACAGCAGCTAAGAAATGACACTTCACATTGACGAAGGCATGGGACTGAAAGTGGGGAAGGAGCCGTGCTGCCCACACCCCTGTGCCCTTTGCTCAGCATGCTTCAAAAGAAGAGTCCTTTAGCAAGTGGGCTGGCAGCTCAGTATGGAGCCATGAGGCCAAAGTCAAGGCTGTACAGAGTCCAAGGCAAATGGAAGAGAATTTACACTTCCCCGTGTTTGCTGCCGACGGCGCAGAGCTCCCCCTCAAACCTGGCCGGCGTGACGCACTCCTGCTGTCTTCAGAGCCCCTGCAAGGGAGACAATTCCTCTTGGAGCACTTGCTGGAGTGAGGATCGGGATCTAGTTAACGTGGTAACTGACAGGATGTGAACCAGACTTTAAAAGATCTGGATTTGTGGTCTTTTGTGCTCAGAGTCCTTCCTAGTGGCTGTTTCCTTTGGAGACAGTGCCTTTACACTCCTGAGCACAGCTGCTGTCTGCAGGGGACAGGGACTGCCCACAGCCTTGTGCAAAGGACTAATTGCACCGTGGCCTGAAAGGGAGTGTGTGTGTGTTGGTTAGAGCTTTCAAGTATGATTAGTGCTCCCACCATCTAAAGACAGCCTGTAGTGCTTCCAAGGTCACTCCAAAGGAGCAGGGCCAGGCTCCAGGAGTCTGCCAGCCCCCTTTTCTGGGGCCTAACCCACTGCAGGAAGGCTGCAAGGCTGAGACAGTTTCCTCATGGCCTACCTGGTGCCGTTCGTTCCGCTGGCGACTCTGCTATTCCTCTACAGGCACGGCGCAGTTTTCCTTGTTCTCTGATGGAATTGCAAGATAGTCTGTCCTGTAGGTGGAGGGAGGAGGAAAGCATAACCTCAGGTGCTGCCCTGCAAAGACCTGTGCAGGTCTGTTCCCCCTTGCAGAGATACCCAGTGCCTGTAAGAATCATTAAGGTAACAAACGTCACCCGTGGAAGGTGTTCACAGCAGGGTGCTCTCCTCAGAATAGTCAGGACCAGACACTGAGTCTTCTCTAGCTGTACAATCCCACGTTACAGCCTTCCTACTGGGTACAAAGAGCACCTTTATCTGAGCCAATGATGTAGAAAGATGGGAATGAGACAGCACAAAAAATGGTAACACCTCTGCTTTGAGTCATCCTTGGGAATACCCTGCACTGTGGCCAGGCTCCTTGCCTGGTGCATCTGCAAGAGCACTGGCTCTTTGGGTACTCCCAAACATTGCAATGGTTTCAGCTAGGAATGTGCCAGTAGCAAAGCTGGGTCTCCTGGCAGCGTGGACTGGGCTGAGACACCTGGAGAAGCCCCTCAGAACAGCTGGCATCACACTTACGCGCTTTCCTGGGCAGCCTCCTCTGCCTTGGAGACTTTCCTGTAGCAATAGACCATTTCTATCAGGAGCCACAAGGTGAGGAAGACCAGCAGAATATACATCATGATTTCTGAGATGACTGAGGTGAAGTCCTCTCCAGCTGTTAAGGAAATGATCTCTCATCACTCACATGCAGCTGTGGGAGCAGGGCAGCCTTCCTCCCTTCCTGTCACGCTAACCCTCCCTGCCACAGATACCCTGATGCCACTACACTGTGAGGGGTCAAGAGCAGGATTTGCCAGCAGTGATCTCAGGGGAATCAGACATTCACAAGCCTGCCTCTGTCTGCCATCCCCTGTGCCACCCACACACTCCTGCAGAGAGCTCCCCATTGTCCTCTCTCACCCTCTCACTCCGTGTCCTTTCTGCATCCTGCTTGCTGCTGTTACTCAACTGCACTGTGCCACCGGTGACCTGACAGAGATCAAACCACCAAGATGCTTGTTGGGGTAGAAGAGGAGACACAGCAGAAAAAGATGAGGGCTAAAAGCTCCTGTCTCTCTCTGAAGAGAACAGCACAGTGTCCGCTGACGGGATTCTAACGAGCCAGGGTATCAGCACTGAACTGAGCAAAAGCAAGAAAGGCTGAGGAGCAGTGCAAGGGAAAGGAGGGACTGCGAGAGGGTGGAAGCAAGAGACCAGTATCAAAATGGAGAATGAGTTGTTCCAGGAGGGAGGGGGTGAAAGCAAGGAAGCAGCTGCTGTGGATACCCGTGCTGCAGAGGCCTAGAGCTGACAGGGGAGAAGCCGGGGTTCTGAGCAGAGAAACTGGAAAAGCTCTGCTTGCTTCTTGAGCCTGTCCAGCTGTTGCCCCAGCCTGCCAAGCTTATCATACCTTCCCACATCCCCCCCACACAACCACTGACAAATGACTCAAACAAAACACAGGTCTGAGCCCTGCTCAGTGTTTGTGACAGGCCCAATTACCCGTCAGCTCGGTCTCCCCTCTCCTGCAGTGCAATGAAAAACTCTACCCCTGGATGACAACCCCCACAGCAAATTAAGGCACAAGACACGTTGTGGCAGTGCTACATACCCTCCTCCACCACGGTGAGGTGGATCTTCCGGGAGCTAGTGAAGAGAGGGCGGTGGATCTCGAACTCAAACTCCCGGGTGATGTTACAGGTGTAGATCCCTGAATCGTTCAGGGTCACGTTTAACACAGTGATGGACACATCCTGCATGTCTTTACTCCCATTCCACTGTAACCGGCCACTGAAGCGGCTTGGAAATTCGTGGTTCATCTTCCTGTACTCGTAGATCTGTGAGGGAAGGTGAGAGAGTGTTCTGGTTAATCACTGACACCACAGCACGTGCAGGCAAAAGCATCATCCTCTAGCTGCACACATGTACGTTCTGGGCTTCCTTAGCAACTGAGATCATGCAGCCTTTGGTCACTGCACATAAGATAATCTTTCAGGCCTGATCTCTGGCAGGTTTCAGGCTGACCAGAGTCTCCCATCATTAACCTGTCCACCTCAGCTCGCTTTTGTTTGCAGCCTTTGGGTTGCAAATGTGTACCCCGGGTCACTGCAAAGGAATTCCCCGTCTAGTTCCTTCAAGAGGTCCCTTCAGTTCTCAGATGGTAGGAGAGTATTTGTCTCTTTGCCTGGCCCTGCTCAACAGTGATGAAGTGCAGCCACCAATCTAATGCTTCATACTCAGATAAAATCACTAGGCAGAAGTGTGTGCACTCAGCCTTTATGTTATTGTCCATTTCAGCTCTCTGTCCCGAGCTCCAGTTGCCCCTCGCCTGTAGAGTCCCTTTTCATTCACTCTGGAAAGGAATTTTAGCTTCTCCCGACAGAGATTCACAACAACTGACAGCAATTCCCTCCACAGGCCCCCTGCTGCCTTCTCTGAAGCAAAATGAAGTAAATCCTGTTCTGCAGATTTATCAGAACCAAATTTAACCTCCCAGGAACAGCCTAGGGATTCAGAAGTGACACGGTGGATGTCTGCAGCTTAGAGCTGAACTCTGAGCTTATGTCTCCTCTGTGGTTATGACAGCAGCCTGCTGGCCATTTGCACAGACTTAAGTAAGAACGTGGCAGAAGGGTTTTATATTTCTGGGTCCCTCCTTCCCTTGTAGAATCTTCCTTGGGGATTCTGCCCCAGGACAAACTTACACCCTTTTGGCTTCTCCCACGTGAGCTCACTGGCCTGTGTTTCACAGTAAGACCTATGAAAGCAAGGGCTCAGCTGCCAAACATACATACAGGTTCATCTTTTCCACCCTCTGGCCTGTAGAACCATTCCACCACTGTGCTGGCTGTGACCTCTTCCCTCTTCATGCAGGAGATGCAGAGTAGCTTCATGTGTGTTCCTTGGACAGCCTCTGTCTCTGATGGAACTTCAACACATACTGCAGAACAAAAACCAGCTAGGGAGAAGGAGCAGCGGAGAAGGCAGAATTAGAGAGACATCCCTCATCCCCATCTTGGCATTTATGATCACATCATCCCCAACAGAAAACGGTTTCATTCGTTACTGGCAATCCTCTGGCAACAGGTGAGTCTCAAATGTCACATTTTACCAAGCTGCCTTCTCTGAGGCATAAGTAATTCATGAGAATTAACAGAGGGTGATCAGTTCACACACGATTCTCCTCTCCAGCACTTGCTTTGCCACAACTTTCATTTTTTTCCGGTAGTAATTGAAGCCACTTTAGAGGCATTGTTTGTTCTCTCCCATGCATGCTGAGCACACTCCTGGTCCAGGAGCAATTCCAGTCTGCAGTGAGAGAAAGCCCAGAATCTGAGTGTGGAGGAACACGGTCTGGGTGTTTTAATCAACGGGCTCAAAACAAACTGGGAGGATTTACCTCCTTTTCAGTTCCTGGGTTTCATAAGCAGTACTGGGAACCAACAGGCTTGGACTTGAGTAAGCTTGGCAGCAGGAGGGGTTATTGATTTTACATGCATTCCCATTCAAAATGCTTCCAAATCACGTCTGTGCTAACATCAGCCACTACAAAATACTGCTGTCCCCAGCGAGACACAAATCCTTGTCTGTGAAGCTACATAACTCGATAAGAAAAGGGATGCTCCAGCACGACATCTCAGACTAAATCCTGGCTGACACTTGCCCCCTGGGCTAAACAAGGCTGGGTTCTGCCTGTCCAAAGCTGTCTCAAAGCCTAGAGTTTAGCTCGCTGGAGATGCTGACTTTGCTGGCTGCTCCCTCCTCCCCAGCCCATGAAATACCATTAACCCACTCTCCCAAGCACCCAACGATCCCAGGACTGATCCTGGAAAGAGCCAGATTCCAGTTCTCGCGTACTACTGGCTGGCACCAGCTTTCTGGGAGAAATAAGGAAGAAACTCCCAATTGTGCTTCAGTGTGGTTAAAGCAGCTACGTTCATGCAGAAACGCACCCACACACTCAGCTGTGGGTATCTGTGCACATCGAATGCAGCTGCATTGCCAAGACTAACCAGCCTTGTCTTGCTCACAGAAGAAGAGAAACTGTAACTGCCATGAAATGATTGACTCTGATATGTGCAGCCCACATGGAAAGCCAGCAGGAACATGCACTGCCTAACGCTTTGCACATCCTCCCTGAGGCACCCCAACACCTAAATTACACTGCAAATCTCCAAACAGCAGCGACTGGGAAGCAGTAAACAACTTGTCTGATATCAAAGCACATGCTTTGAGCCGTGAGTCTGCTTAGCAGGAAGGTATTTTGTCTGCTCATATTAAGTCCATTACGGTCACGCTAACTCTGCGCGGATGCCCTCTCCCTCCCCGTAAACACAAAAGCCACTTTGAAGCTGTTCTTCACGGCAGCGTTGAGGGAACCCTGCTCAGAACAGCGGGGTTGTAAGGAGGCATCCCGCGAGAGGCAACCACCGCGTTTGGTGAAGAACCCTCCTGAGGACAAGAAGGAACGGAGGCACCTACCCCAGACGACCAACGCGACCGAAGATGCACAAACCAGCCTTGGCAGCGCAGCAGCCATTGTTCCCAGCCAGGCGCCAATCCCAACCCTGCGAAAGAAGCTCTTTGCTGCTCCGCTTCCTCTCCGCGGACCCTGCGCAACAGGATGCCCGGGGGCTGCCGCCCGTTGCGCTGCGCTGCGCTGGGCTGNCGCGGAGCGATGCGCGGAGCGATGCGCGGAGCCGATGGAGGGGGGCGCGGCCGTTATCGTCTGCGCCCAGCCCAACCTCAGCCCGGGCGGGGGGCACGGCGGGCATGCGCGGCTGCTGCCTTTCTTCCCCTTCCTCCTCTTCGTCCCCTTCACTCCTCAGCCTCGGCCCTTGCTGCTTGGCTAATCCCTCGGCGCTGGCTAGAAGAGATGGAGAGAGGGGATGTCGGCATCAGCCTCCCAAATAGCCCCAAGGGGTTAGAAATGCATGTGGTCTAATTATCCACACAGGGTCACAGAAAGGTCTCCTCTGTGCCTCTGATGAGTTTAATACTAACGTTTGCACAGCCTGGAAGGTCACAGTTGGAGATACTGGGAAATCCTCTCTCCTCATGTTCCATTCTAATTCCTGGGAGTTTAATGCCAGCAGCAGGCTGGGCTTTCTCTTCTTGGACCGGGGCCACTGTGCCCTTAAGGGCTGCTCCAACTTTGAAGGTCACAGTGGACACAGGGAAAAATGAAGTGCTTATTAACTCTCTTTTTAAAGCATCTGCTCTGACGGCAGCTCCATAAACAGCACAATCTATTGAATTAAACCTGACCAACCCCATCAGAGCTCAACAAGCAAGCAGCTCGCGGTGCCAGAACTCGGGAGCGCAGACGGCCCGGACAGGGAGAGCTGCAGGGAGACCCACCCAGGCAGGGAGAGCTGCAGCCCTTGGGAAGCAGCAGCTCCACACAGCCTCTCAGCTGAGCATGGCACTGCCAGCGTGGCCACCACCCAGCCAGCATGGCCACTGTGCTGTGGCCCCAACACACACGCAGTCGGGTCCCTCCGCTGCTTACACGAAGCAGGGGCAGAACAAAGGCAGCCAGCATTTTCCCTTGACATCATCTCATCATGTTTGGATCAGCAAGCTGCACTCATCATCTGCCAATAACCACACACAGAATAACTGCCTCCACCTCACCCTTTGCAGCCCACTGTGACAACACTGAGTAATTCCTAGCTAAGGGAAACTTCCCAATTTCCTTGTTCTGCTTCATTTTACCCATTTTACTGGCCTCTGCAGTAACACTCTTCCAGTCTCCCCCTAGAAGCCATCCATTGTGAATATCCAACCCTTAATATCTGGCAAGAGGACAAACTGGCAGCCATGACACCCACTGATGAGGGAAGGGTGAAGCCATTTGCTTTTCTCCCATTGCCCCTTTCCACAACAATTCAACAAAAGGAAGCACAGGCTAAGCCACAGGATTTGCTCCTAACCTTTCTGGAACGGTCCAGCCTGTGTGTGGTGGATGAGAGGTGGTAGTGAGGGGGTTTTTAATAGAGACAGGAAGTACTGGACAATGTCATTTGACAAGCACCTGTTTCACGAAGTACAGTGGAAATCACGTCTGTACTCAGGAAGCCAGGTCCCTGCCAGAAAACACGGCACCCGGATCAGCAGAGCTGTACTCTTCGTGCTATAGCTGCTCTAATTACAGCTATTACAGAGCATCATGCCAGGGAGCAGAGAGAGAGGGGCTGAGAGGATTAAGAGGAAGCAGCAGCTCTGCAAGGCTGATTTGGTCAGCAGCCACTAACTGACCCTACAGCCCTTCCTGCTCCCTGCCATCAGGTGCCTTGGTGCTCCTCTGGGAATTAATTCCTCCAGAACTCACAACCAGTTTAACTCACAAACACACACCCTAAAAAAGTAACGAGTTGTTCCCTGGAATCATTCATGTACAGACCTCAAGCACTTCATGCCCAGCCAGGGGTGTTCTAGCTCCTGTTTAAAAGAGAGAAATTGAGCTCAGAGGTGAAGAAAATCTGGTGAAACTGAGTTCTTGTCGTGACATAGGCTGGAGGACAGGCACAAGCCTTGGGGCACAGGCACCACGAAGCCCTCAGCCATTTTGGCACTCCACAAGAAACACTGAAGCAGACTGGATGTTGAGAGAGAGAAACCTTGAAGGCTGCAAGAAGCAGCCCAACTTCTCATGTGGGGGTTGCTATGGCAACCCACCCAGTTAATGCTTCACAGGGAAAAAAAAAAGAGAAAAGGCTAGCACTTCTGCACAGGCACAACAAAACCAGGAGATAAAAATAATCCCTGCACCCTACCCCCACTGATCCCTCACTCCTGTGGCCCCAGGGCCAGGCCCTGGAAGGGGGAACACAGCCCCTGTCCTCCCTGGGACAACCATCTGAGCAGCCACCTCCACCCATCACAACCACATCAGCTCGCTTCACTGCAAATGTGCTCTGTGTTCTGCAGCTCAAACAGCAGCAGAGCTTGTTCCTTGCACAGCTCCTCCTGACTGCCAGGAGCCAGCACATGCCCACCACCAGGATTCTACTGCTTCTGGACAACTCTCCCTACCTTGAGGCCACCACAGCTGTGTGACAACCAAGTGGCAGTGGTGCAGTTCCCTGACACAAAACCACTGGAGGAGCACGAAAAAAAAAGGAAAGAAAGAGCACCTTTTCCACTTGCTCACTGCTGCTCCCACAAAGCAGCCTCTAGCTGGTAAGAAACCAGTAACACTGTGCAGAAAAGCCACACAGGATAATGCACACCAATCTAATAGGTGTAGGCATCCCTCCCACGTGCTTCACAAAGCATTCCACAGGAATTCATAGCGAGGGAAAGCTTTTCCAGGTGCCTTTCCAGGGTGCCTGGAGGGTTACAGGAGCTCATTCAGTTTTCTCTTTTTCACATTCAGGTTTTAAAACGCGTTCTCCATGTATCTGCCAACATCAGGATCCTCACAGTATACTCTAAACCACAGGTGACAACTGCTATGCTCTTCACACACCTCTGCATCCATAGAGCTACATTTCCAGCTGAGACATAGCTCCCAAGGCCGGGGACTAGGTCTGCAGCCTTCAGGTGCACGTAAGCCTCAGCTGCACACCCTTCTGCCCCCTGCCAATATTCAAGAATCACAGAATCCCAGAGTGCTGGGGGTTGGAAAGGGACCTTCAGAGCTCCTGCAGCCCAACCTCTGCCTAAAGCAGGTTCCCCTCGCTCAGGGGGCACAGGAACGTGTCTGGGTAGGTTTGGAAACCTCCTGAGAAGGAGCCTCCACACCCTCCCTGGGCAGCCTGGGCCAGGGCTCCCTCACCTCAGCACCAGAGGACTTTCTCCTTGTGTTCTAATGAGGGCTCACAAGGCTCAGGCCCTCTGCCATTCTTGTCTCCAGAGAAAACAGACACTGTTCAACATGCCTCTATTTATCCTTGCCTCTGGGAATTGCTTTCCTTTCAGGACTTAGAATGAGAAGGACTGGATATCAGAGTCCTCTCCTCTGTGAAGAAATAACTGCTCTCACAAAGAGCCTGCCCAAGCTGTTAGCCAGCCTTTCATGCTTTTCCTAACGGTGATCCCTGTCAGAGGAATCCTCCCTCAAATGCAGAACAGCCTCGTGTGAGCCAGAGCACAGAGGCCTGGCAGGGTCTGGGGATCCCTTTAGCAGCAAGTGTGTTCTGAAGGCTGGATTGAAAATTCTCCCCTCTGTGTCCAAGAAACATACTGAGCTACATTCCTGCCTGTTGCTAACACTCTGTGGTCAGCAACTGAATAAACACATTTTTTTCCAGACCTTTAGCAGGGGCCATATTTAGAGGTGTGTTATTGTATACATCCTGGAAATTCTAAGCCCTGGTGTTGGTCCAGGTACTTTTGGCATATTGTTTTCTGGGACTCAATGCCAATAAAACCAAGCAATGCACATGCACATGGGCAAGCCTTTGTGTGCTGTAACTGAAGGGCTGTTTCAGCAACCTGCAATCTAATGAGGTGGCACTTTCACAGACAGGCTTTTAGGCCTCTCCTCAGCTCATTCACTGCAGCAGGGGATGAAATAACCATTAGCATGTTACGTTGCCACACACGTTCATTCACATTTGCTCTGTTCATTTCTGAGTTCTTACTGCTAGTAAGATGCACAAATGCACCAGCCATTTCAGCACCATGCAGTGTCTGCACTTCTGTAAAGAAAAGCCTGTTCAGCAAGTGTTCCTGTCTTACCTTGGCTGGACTGAAGTGCTGGTTGCTGTTCTTTTCCTTACGTGGTGAACAAGGTGGCTGAATCTCCTCCCAGCTGTCCACAAACGTGGCCATACATCTTTCAGTCTGTTTCCAAGTCCCCAGAAGGAAGACAGCTCTAGCTTACTGCTCAAATGTGGGTTGTTTTCACAGGACTCCAAGAAATAGGAAGGATTCCAAGAGACTTCTTTTGAACTGGAGATGTTTGGTCAGATACACAACATCATGCAGAATCAAGGCTCCCATGGTGAGAGAGGAACTTTGATGGCCTTCCACAGGTAGGTTTCCAACTTTCTTCCCCTGGTAGCACGACTGTCATTGCCTTTCATCTAAAACAACAAGCACGTGTGTAATACATTAGATGTCACACAAGAGAAACAATTTTCCCAGCTTCAATATGGCAGAACTGAAAGGTCTTTTGTGTTCTGACAGCAAGGAATGTTTCCCTGGTCAAATTCAAAGGTGCTGTGTATAAAAGCATTAGTTGCACGGTGCTTTGAATCTGTAAAACGTCATTTTCCCCTCATAAATGGTAATTCCTTGCTTGCTCTTCAATGTCTAAGCAGGCACCTTCTCCTGGCTAAGTATTCTGCTACAGACCTCAGCGTGCTCCTGCCAGGGATCAGCCAGATCTGTAAGGCAGATAAAATAATAAGAAATCCAAAAACGTCTGTGAGATCAGACAAGCTGTAAGGCACAGGGAACAATTCAGTTCCAGCAGCAGCCCTCAAACAGAGCACGACAAGAGCACCCTTAGCTCCACAGCCAGCAGACAGGATAGCTACCTACCCGAGTCATGTAATTGCTTGAAGGTCACAGAGGTTGCTTATTTCAAGGTCAGCTGAAACTAGGTCATCAGTTCTAGTCTGTGTTTTGGCAAGGACTGAAAATTAGTGCCAAACTGTCAATCATTTAAAGGGTGAATAGAGTTCAAGAGCCTTCTTGTTCCCCATGGTCAGATGCCATCACTAAGTGCCCACCCTCCAAACTAAACAAGACCAAACCCAACTTTTTTGGATGGTACTTACTGTGGGAAGAGAAACAGCTCCCTTACCAGCGCTGGAGATGGGGCTGTCCAACTCATGAGCAAGGCACGCTGTGCTTGTACACTCCCTCCTCTCCCTCACATGCAGAAATGCAGAACTTTGGCACAGAGCTTCCAGAAGCTGTTGTTATGGGTACCATTTCCTATTAAAAAAAAAAGCAAACAAAGAGAGCATTTGTGATTATTCCTACTTGAGAGAGGAGCTGGCTGTTGTGAAGACAGGTAAGTTTTATCTGCAGCTTACGTAACATTCGCCTTATAACCCAAACAGGAAACCAATTGGACTATAATCTCTTTTTCTTTCATGTTTGTATAGATTCAGCATCACAGGATCCTTGTCCAGGCACAACTCTCCAGTGTAACAACTGATTTTTGATAAAGAGCCATGCTGATTGTATCAGAGGGGAAAAAAAACACATGAAAGAACACTATGCACATCTATTCCACTTCAAGAGATGCTTATGTTCTCCTATATAAAAGTGGTTCTGCTGGAAGCCATCCAACATGGCCACAAATGCCCAGGAAGAATGAGGTAAAAGGCTACTTCTGTGACCCACTAAGCAATGGCACCATCATTTCCATTCCAGTGGCACTACCCATGGCCACCGGCCCCGAGCAGCACGTGAGCTGTTACAGTCTGATCGTTCATGCACTCAGGATGCTCACAGTGCATCACCAGCAGCTCGTTAGTACTCCTCCCATGCAACACACACCATCCTGGATTAAGCACCTTTAGGGAAGTACAGCTTCCATCCTAAAACCCTGACATGTTCTGAATCACTGACACTGTCTATGGGGTCTGTACAGGCGCAGCAGAATGACGAATCCTCACACATGGTGAGCACAGGGTGCCCACTTCACTTCACAAGTATTGTAATGGAGCCCTTGGGGGAGATACAAAATGATTTATTTTCCATAAAATACATAAGCTTTATGCCAGAAATTTGATTACCTTAAAAACCAAGTCGTGCAGGATAAAACAGAGCCCTGACAGACATCCTCTGTCAGCTGCACTTCAATGTGCTCCATCTGCCTGGCAGGGAATGTGTTCCCATCTCCTGCATGCAGCTGCTCTCCCTCTGCAGCCACAGTGCAAGGTGCTCAGTGGGGTTTGTATTGCTCATTACTACAGCACAACTCCCTTTGCTGTGACATGCTGCCCACACTCTCCTACACCCATCCTGATGTAAACCAGACAAGGAATGGCACTTCCTAACGAAGGAGCTGGTTGTTCTATAAATAGTCTTTTTCCTCACTTACCACAGGCATTACCACCCTTTCCCAGCATCTAAGAGCAACACAACACAAACAGCACCCCTAGGAAATGAAGCCCATCAGTGCATTTCACTGAGGGCAGAAACATGGAGCCACTTTGTAAGGGAGGAATAACATTTCACACATCCTCAAAAACCGCTGGAGGCTGATTTCAGTGTACAAAGAAATGCCCTTTCTCTGAAATGCCACTGCTCCTCAACTCTAACTGGGTATGAAGGCTTAGTTAATTTTCCCAGCTACTGTGGGGTCTGTAGATGTACAATTTGAAAGGTGATATAGCTGTGTCAGGTCGACTCTGCGCTTCCTTCTGCTTTCAGTGAGGGCTGCATACATCTCCATCCACAAGCTAATGAAGTCCTTGAACATCTGAACCCATGAGGTGTCCTCTCTCCCATCAGGAAGAGTGGAAACCAAGGTAGATTAAGGTGAAGTGGTGTGCTCAAGGCCACAGATGAAATCTGAGGTTGAGGTGAGGGCCCTTAACTTCCTGTTTCCTCTTCTAATGACCAGGTTATGGAGCCTCCACCCCATCACTGACCCCCATACCTTCATTGCTGTCCCATGATCACACGTGGGCTCCTTGAGCAATATCAGTCTTCTTCCCTTATGCATCTTGCTCAGCAAAACCTTCTCACCTCATTTCCCTTTCTAGGCAAAGCTTTGCAGTCTCTTCCCCATCTCGTACCGTGCTCTTGGGGTGCCATCACGCAAACGGGAAGCACTTCAGTGCTTGAAAGTACTGAAAGCCTTTGCCCCTTAAACTTCAGAGAGTCCCTGACTGACTGAAATCCAGTCAACACAAAATCACCTTTCCTTGTGGTGATATCTCAGGATGAAATGTTTCATGGTTTTCCTCCTCTCCCCGTGCATTTGGTCACTAAGTCACGTGCATTTAACGACCTGCAAAGTATTAAATATCCAAGCAGCCAGAGTTCTCTCTAAACTGACTCCCCCTTCTGCTAATTCACTGCTTTCCAGTGAAAACAGTCATGGGCCAGCTTGACAGACATTTCATGCCTCACAGTCACAAGCAGCATGAAAGGGAGCAACGCTGCACACAAGTCTGGGAATGCAGGGCACAATTCCAAATGCAGGCTTAGATGGGTAAGGAAGATCTAATGCAGTCAGGAACAGTTCCAGCAGCATATCGATTTTCCTGTGTGTTAGTTTAGCCTCAAAGCTGAAATGCTGGCTTGGAAGGGTCAAGTATTCTGATTACATCTGGAAAATACAACACAAACAACTGCCCTGCTGCGAGGAGGAGTTACCTCCTTGGTTTGTTCTAGTTTTGATCTGAGTCTTGGCACTGTTAGCAAAAGGATCTATGTAAAGCATCTGCTGGTCACATGGAAACCCTGCCACAGAAGATAAAGGAGCTCACAGCTCACCTCGAAGAGCCCACACAAAAAGCTCTGACAGCAGCCTTCTCTGGCCCAGCCTACTCCAGAACTTCTCAGGCTCAGCAATGGAAAGCACTACCTGCCATTCATCCGAGCAGGCAGAAAAGCTCAGCAGCTGCATGTTCAGACTGTCAGTTGCCAACTTCCTATTTCCATCTCTTTAAAAATCAGTTTTAAAAAGTCTGTTAAAAGCCAATTCCAATTTCTGCTCATCTCCTCCAACAGAGTTGGTAATAACTTGAAAAGCAGCCACTCTCTATTCCGTGGGGTGTCTCTACAGTCCTGCAAAGTCTTGCTCAACACCAAACTGCAAGTTCTTTTCAGTTTACCATGTAATAAATGGTAGTATCACTGGAGATGTACGTGCTAAACTGCACCGAAGTGCTGAGCAGCAGTCAAGAGAAAAGCTCAGAGAGGAAAATCAGAGGAGAGTACAAGGCACGGCTGGAGGAGAGGACAGCATGGCTATGGGCTCACTGGAAGTGTCTGGCTGCAGTAAATAGCAGACCCCAATACTCACCTCAGCAACAAGAAAGGAATCTTGGGAAAGGAGATGTTTTGCTGCCCGTGTCCTGCTCTAATGAGGCCAACCCCGACTTGGTTTCGACTGGAATTTCCTACTGCAACCAGAACAAAGCTTCCCAGCCCTTGCCTGGAGCGATCCAGAGCGCAGTTCCCATGTGACATAGGCTCTTGTTTTTTGGCGCAGTTCTGGGAAGTGGGAAGGAAGCAGCATTCCCACAATCCCTACTCCCATCACCACTAAGGACTTTATCACCCACCTATCTCACGTGCCTTAGAACACCTCCCAGAAGGAGCCCGGGAAGCACAAACTGGCCAACACCACTAAAATAGGGCAGGGAGAGACAGCAGGAAACATGCTGTCAGTCAGGGCTTCACGTGTACAAACTCTGGCCCACACTCTGTAAACCTTTAACCTTTCTCATCCCTTCAGTTCTGCAAGGAAATTCATAATTTGCTTTAGTTATTCTCTAGAAGCACCTGATACTCTTCCCCCAGCTTCATAATTTGATTCTCTTTCCCTCCAAAGTTCCTCAAGCCACTCCTGCCATCCCTGTTAGCCACTCTGCTTTCCCATTCCCCAGAGCAGTGCTCTTTCTCACTGCTTGCAGGCAGATTTTCTCCATGTCCTGGACTTGCAACTAACCTCTTTACCCTTGGGGCACAACAAGCTGCTCAACCCACTATTTTATTCAGATCCAGGCATGTTGTTGAGAATCAGCAGGAGCCAAATTAGCTGTATGGGAACTCTAGATGCATGTATGCGGAGATTTATGGCACAGACAGCTACCAGACTATGGAGCACGTAGCCACAGCATCACAGAGCATTTCTGTAAGGCAGCAGAGTATGCACAGGGAAGTAAACACCTCAGCACTGGGATGAGTTTCCAGGAGCAAGAGAGGCAAGATACTGAGGAGCACGTGTCTAAGGATCAGGCAAGGGGTGTGAAAATGGTGTGGTAGCACAAGGGTTTGGGACGTGCTCCCAGGCGGTGTTCTGACATTGCCCCATGTTACTGAAATCCATGCCCAAAGCTCAGTCTCCTCTCACTCCTCAGGAAATAAGCCTCAGAAAAAATACAGCACGCATTTTAAAAGGGAATCATCAATAGAGTACTGAACATGCCTCTGAGCACAGCCTGAACTTCAGTTCAGATGTTGGGAGTCCTGACCAGCCTCAGGGAAGGAATCATGCCATTTAGTTTCCCCAGCCATGCACAGACTAGGAGGCCAAGTTTTGCTGTTTATCAGCTTATAAGGCAAGAAAAGAAAGTAGGTCAGTGAGCATGATATCTCAAAAATAGAGAAAACTATCTTCCAGGCCCAGAGTTGACTTTTAGAATGAGAAAACAGAGAAGCTGCTTGAGCCCAAGTGTGTAGTGGACACTCCCAGACCAAGTCAATCAACGGAACAAGTAATTCAGCACTCAGAAAAGATGTTTGTTCCCAGGTTCCTGGGGGCCCCAGGCAGAGGGACGTTACCAGCTCTGGGTGCTGTATAACTGCATCAAAAATCAAGGCAGTGTACAGCAAAGCACTGATTATAACATCAGATTTAGCACAGGCACATACAGCTTTAAGCTATTCTTCCTGAGTGCCCTACATAACAAACCCAAACAAATTAAGGAATGAGTAATGAAAAGGTAGGAGGTGGCAAGGCTTGTTTTGGTTCAGGAAAGGATTCCCATCCCTTGCTTGGAATCTAAATGAGATTCAATTGAGATTACAGTGAGGCAAGGCCGAATTCCCCTGCTGAATGAGCTGCTGCAGCACTTCACCTGCATCTTGCAGCCAATTCTTTCAGAAATGTATTTTTCATCTCCTTCTTCCACTTGTGCTTCTGCTTTTGTCAGCTTTGTGCAGTGCCTTCCCCTGTTCCTCCGGGTTAGGATATCCCTTATTATCTCTCTCTGTAAGGGAAGAACCGATTTGTTGTCTAATAGGGAGAGGATGTGTTCTTGGCCTGATAAGTGGATTATCTCCTGAAACACGTTTTCTAATGCAACGACACCCCACACTCACAAAACCGAAGGAATTAATCACAACCAGTGATGTGACATCCAGAAGCGAAAGCTCCCTCTCCTGCCCAATAGATTAATAGTACANTTGTCTTCAGAAAAAATGCACATAACATAAGAAAATCCATCCTCATGCTTACTGTGACTGCAGAAGGATCTCTGTCCTCCGTGCTCACACAGCCAAGGCAGACACAGAGTTGCAAAGCAGCGTGTTTCACACGGGCAGCACTTCCAGTGCTGACAATCAAATGACATGATGGGCAGTTTCAAAGATTCAGAACCTACCTGCAGATGATAAATAACTACTGATAGACCAGTGTATACTGCACTGCACGAACAGAGCACTTTATAAAGCAAAACCTCCAGCTATAGAGTGTTTAACAGGTTAGAAATACAAAAAGAGAAAGGATGTCAGGAGTGCAGTACAGAGAACACCAGAGGGGATGGAACAGTGCCAATCGCAGGGGACACAGAGGCTGTATACTCCCAGCAACTGGGCAATATCTGCCCATTAACTGGTTGGCTTGCTGTAGTCTAGGCTTGTGATTTTTGCTCTCCTGATACTCTCCATCCCACAGATTATCATTTGAAGTTATCAGTGATATCAGCTAAGATGTTCAGCCCCTGCTATCTCCCTCTCAGGAGAAATCAAGGATGTATACCAACTTAAAATAGATACTCAGTCCCTCACTGGACTGAAACTCTTTAGCCTCTGACTCATCTCCATGACGAAGATAAGCATATGTAAATCATATGTTGATCCGGAACAGTGTACCTGATAGACCTTCATGTGCCACCTGTTTCAACAGAAAAGGGATTCATTTCTTTCATCCATCTCAAGTACTCATGTACAACTTGTACCTCCTGGCCAGTAGGGTTTGTGTGAATCAAAAGGCCATCACTGACATGTACTAGTGGAGGTTGGCATACAGAAAAGCATCTGTGTGACTTACAAGCATTACCTATAGCAAAACTAAATGGGGTTGAAGCACCTAGAAACTCTGGACACATGCCTGGCTTTCTTTTCTCATACACTGAATGTTTAAGCACAGCCACTCCAACATAGGCCCAAAGGTAAAAAAGGCCTTGAGAACTTTTAACTATCAAACAGCACATCCAAGTACTGGGTAGGACACATTATCTCCAGCTAACAAAGCAAAGCCTTTTTGCAACGGGCACAGTCATACAGCAAGTTGTCCCAAAAGCATGTGAGGCTGCTGGTAACAAACAGGGAGGATGTGAAGGCAGACACTACTTGTGTCAGAAGCAGCGGGTGCACACCAGCAGCACCTTCAAGCCACTGTGAGAGACAAACTACCCTGTTTCTGTACTAGGAGTCACAGAGCCCATGGAAAAAGACAAAGCCAGACAGGGCAATTCAGAGCAGGAGACTGAAGCTAGTAGGCCAAACCCTGCTTAGGGAGAAAAGCTGCAATGGCAAGGCTTCTGATTTTACTTCCCCAGAGAGGTGAGATGACTTAGAGGGAGAGGATGTACACAAGGAACTTATCTGGGGATTATAAATCTTTCTGACGTGCTTTCAGTTTCCTCTGATGGAACAAAATTAAACTGCTTGATTTCCTTGGCCCAGCTTCCTTTGCAAGTATTGTAATTTTTGCCTCTTCCTTAGAGAGCCCAATTTCACCATGGGCAGCTGCAAAAACACTAAGCTTTCAGTTTTTAGTGCTAACGTTTTGCTTAACCACGCTACCTTTGGCAGCATCGCTCCATTAATCACTCTGACGAGAAGAAAAACACAGAACTACTTTTCAGAGCACAAGACAATTCTCACAGGATTGGTAATTTATTGAGTCTGGTTGTCTTTATGATGCTGTTTTCCCTTTCTGAACTTTGTTGGCCTTTGCAGAACTGTTTAGTCTTTGTTTCCTACTAGCATAGCATACAGTTCTTCCTTCTCTGATGTTTGGTCTCACATGCATTCACACTGTGATAAAGTGATACTCATTTTGCAGTTCTGCTTCAGGAGGTGAATAACACACTTTGTGATGATGCTGCAAGGCAGCAATATTTGAATGCAATGCTGACTTTGTGCAGTAACCCAGAACAGCAGACATTGTTCCAAGGAGCTGCTCTCCTTGGATGCTCCTGAGTGGATGCTCAGAAACTTCTGACATTCTTAATCTTAAAACACATTATGTTAAAGAGTAACTTGTTTGCAAATGATGCATCAGTCTCAGCCCCTACATGGTGTGAATACAAAGCCTCATTTTCCCAAGTAATATCAATTGCTGGAGTTCTGAAATAGCTAAAAGGAAAGTGTTATTATGTGCATAAATACTAACTCGTGTGTTTTACTTTGTCATGATTACAGTTTCCATAAGGGAAAGGAATAATGCACATGTTGGAGTACTTCTAGTCATCCTGAATACATTTATCTGTGTATACTGTGCTGCCTACCCCAATTGCACTGCAATTTAAAACAATTCTATGAGAAGACAGAGTTTACTGTTGCTAAAAGGCACGTGGCTTGTGCCCAATACAACCCCAAGCCAGTGACTAAGCTCTGCACATTCCCATGTTTAAATTCCCACTGACACTAAGAAAGATGACAACTTCTCAAGGGGAGTTAGCATCGTGGCCCCAAGCACTGTACATCTCATCACACAACGGCTCACATTAAGCAATCCAGAGCCCGGCTGTTTCTGTGGCATCGAGATCCCCAAATGCTGCACGTCCCTTCACTAACGAGTCTTCCAAGCAAAAGTGGTTTCACAGCCCATCTATGCAGCCTGTCTAGTCAGAACCAAACTGTAAACCAGAGATTTGATTCAATCCTTTGTTTTACATTCATATCAAGTGCCTAACTGCCTAATTAGCCAAGAGGGCAAGCTATACGGGCAGGCTGGGAGCCAACCCATTTATCATCTGCATTTAAGCAATGCTTTCATATTTGCAGAGTGCTATGCAAATACCAATTACAGCCATGATGCAGCAGAGCTTATTAAAACAAGCACAGTGCTGATGTGATTGTGCTGCTTCCAGCTCTGGTGCTAGCTAGTCCAGCACTGTCTGCCCTGCCAGCCTCCTGTTGCACATGGAATAAGGGTACCACCGTACATCAAAATGGACTTTCAGAGGTTCAACACCTGGCACAGCCCCAATACTTGTGATTCAAGGACAGGCTGCACAGCTCATTTGATAAGTTGACCCAGTTATCCCCTGCTTTTTCTGTCTTTTCACAGGGTTATCAAGAGCATGAGTATAGGTTGTACTTCACAAGTCTTTGCCTGATTCAGTTCAGAGCATCTCCTAAAACTGGCTTCACTTTTGATTCCTCTTTTCCACTCACAGAGAAAGACAAGGAGCACATGGCATTTATCTCAGGAGAGGAACAGCCTCCTGCATCCTGGGAACCACTTGGGTCAGATTCATTACCAAGACGACTCCATTTGCTTTCCCTTTTATCAAAAGCACAGGCTGTTGCCCTGTTTTGGCTCATTTCCTTGCTTATACTAATATTGTGCTCACCTGCATGTAACTCACAACAGACCTCGGCCACCACCTACTTACTCATCACGAAGCTTTGCGTACTGAACATGGATTTGATGATACAGGGAGCCTTTCATTCCTAGTTAGCTTTTATACACATCATCTCGCCTCAGCTGCATTCAAAATAACTGACTTTTGAAGCAAAACTTGGTGGGACTTGCAAGATCCTCCTCTGGTCAAATTCAGCATTAACAGCAAGTATTTCTCCATGGCAAATCATGACTAATTCAGACATTGTCTGTTCACAAAAGCCAAATCCAAGCAATGCAAGCTTGGGAAATGCTTGTTTTCCTATTTCAACCACATCAATATGCATTTATAGTTAAGGACAGGATTTATCTCTCCTAAAAGATAGGTATTTCATCTGAAGTATTCTTCCTCTTGCCTCTACAGGGTAATCATTACCTCATATACGCCTCAGACAAATGAGATGAATTGCTGTCTGGAGGTGCTTCCTTCTTCCTTTTGGCTGTAAAGACAACCTGAGGGACTAGTGTAGCCTCAGAGTTAAATTAGATGAGCTATATCCCATCCTAGGCAATGTTGTACAAGGAGATCTTATTAAGTTTTGTAGCTATCAAGCAAATTATATGGGTAAGGGACACACAGATCAAGCAAACAGGTCTCATCCTTTCACCAGGACCTTACTGCTGCTCTTGATTGTACTGTGGAAGCACTCAGACCGTGGGCATCACCGGCTGGAAGTGCCCTGGTCCCCTCTGCACCACTTCATGCAGTAATGCTGTGAGTCCATTAATGGTGAACAGTCCTGTTTCCATCAGGGCTTGAGGTGGCAGCCAGGATACAGAACAGACAAAACCTCCAAGCAGGGGGCTGTGACACCAAGTCAAGCTGATACTCAACTGGGACCCCAGATTTACTGGTTAATCTTGTACGTCACTGTCTCTCCATGACTCAGTCCCTCCATCTGTAAATTGGAGATGATGCTCCTGACCTTTGCCAATTATTATTAGCTCTACTGATGAAAATACCTCAACCCTAACACACAGGTGCTGCTTCCTCCTAACTAGGGGCATTTTACAAATGCCTTTAAGTGTGATACTAAAGAGGCCCAGTCTGCGACCTTCCTGAAGCTGAGCACCCTAAAAACAGGCACCATGGACATGACTGATAAAAGAAGAGCTACAGATAACATTTTCTATTTAAGGTAACATGTTGGTAACTGTTAAATACAAACCCTTCACTAAAACAAGACTATAAAACGTTTAAGTACATCTTACATCTAACAAATCTTTGTGTTCTGTGTGGATAGACTTTCAAAACATTCACCATGCTATCCTGAGCCACTGCTGAAGGCAAACACACTGACAAACAGCAGATCCATGGCTAAGCAAGCTCCAGCCCTGCAACTGTCTCTATTTCTTACTTTCCTGACTTTATTCTAATTTGCATTGAGTGGTTGGACTGGTTCTTAGCGACAGCCAAACGGTACCCAGTGTAAATCCAAGTCAAGGGCATTTTCCCAAGAGGAAAGTAGGTGAAAGGTAAGGCTGGATTTCCCTACAGCATTAACTGCCTCAAGACCAAAAGTGCAAGATGAAACTCTGCCCACATACAGGGACACGATCAGTGCTGGGGAACAGGAAGGTGATGGCAACAGTCACCTCACTCATGCTGCCTTCGTGGAAGGTTCTGAAGAAAGTGTAAAGTCTCTTTATGGCCACTGCTCCCTTCAAGGCCACCACTCCACCCATACAGACCCACACAATGCTAAACTTCCTCTTTCTCTGGAAGGAGCTAAGTGACAGTGGAGTTTTTCCATTACAGAATCCCAGAATGATGGGGGTGGGAAGGGCCTTGCAGAGTTCATCCAGCCCAATCCCCTGCTAAAGCAGGTTCCCCTCGCTCGGGGGGCACAGGAACGTGTCCAGTTGGGTTTGGAAACATCCCAAGAAGGAGCCTCCACACCCTCCCTGGGCAGCCTGGGCCAGGGCTCCCTCACCTCAGCACCAAAGGGATTTCTCCTTGTGTTTAAGTGGAACTTTCTGTGTTCCAAATATGTCTGTTTCTACTTGTCCTGTCACAACAGAGGAGCAGAACTTCCCTCAACCTGCTGCCCACACTCCTCCTGACCTTCAGAAAATGACTGTGATTTTCTCTGTCCTGGCAGAAGCACAAGTTAACTTAGGTGAGCAGAACACAACAAACAACTGTCCTTTCACAAACTGGTGAGAACTGACACTGAATTTCTTATGCTCGTGGTGCAAAGGCAGCTCTATGTCACGGCACTGGCACTTTCTCTGCTTCTGCATTTTACCTTTCTAATTGCTCATCTCTCAGCTGCAGTGTCTCAGGCTGTCTGTGTGACTTTGGAGTGAGACACAGGGTTACAAGTACAAAGGATGGTGTGGGACTGAAGCAGAGGCACCGGTGGCAAGGGCATGGAGACTTGGCCAAGCCCCTTCACGTGGCTTTGACAAATATGAAACAAGTTTTTCTTGACCTTAAGTATTTTTCTGCACAAGGCCGAGTGCAAGGGCTGTGCAGGTAAGATTTCACACTGCTCTGGGCTGTGTACAGACCCATGGGATTTTTCAGATTCCACAGGTAAAATGCTATCTGCAACTTCACAGCATAGCTCAAACATCCCAGTTGTGTAACACCTTCAACTATCTCTTACCCCAAAAGCCTTCTCTGAATTCTAGTCAAGGACACAAATGTGACCATTATTACTAGAGGACTGAGTTTCATAAGGAGATACAAATAAAGATGAACTACACACAGAAACATCTCCCAAGGCATGAGTACTGAGCAGAGAATGCTTTCCTTCCCTCCCCACCTTTTACAGCAGCCAACAGAACTCCACTGCAGTGATACTGCATGTGAAGGAACAAAGCAGAAACATGAGAGTGACACAGAGCATTCTCTGTTCCATGCTTCAACAGATGCCTGCCACCTTGCTTGCTCTGTACAATCCACCCAATGTTCTGGGAATATTTTAACCCAGTCGTTTTTACACATGGATTCCTCTTCCACTGAGCCACTGAACCTCACACTCTGCAATATCCTTCTCAACTATTGGCCATTTCAGCTTTGCTTAATGCCTGCAAATCTGCAGGCACTGTTACAGATGGGAACACCAAACACAGAGGTCAGTCTGTGTCAGAGCAGCGGTCGCTGGCTGTCAGCTCCTGGAAAACCATGAGCCATCACTTTGTCAGTCTCAGCCTTTGGCTTTGCAAGCTGTGACTAAAGCCCCTGCCTTGCTCTGCTAGCAGCTGTTGCAAGCTGTGAGCCAGCACCTTGGCATTCTCAGCGAAACACTCACCACTTCTGTCCTCACCAACTGTCATTTTCAGTTAGGAGAACTCTGGTGACATGGCAGCAATGCAAGGACATCACGGGGTAGGGAAAAAAAACCCCAGGATCATCTGTTTGAACGACCCACATTCAACCAACCGACTCATTTTCCATCACTTTCCAACAGAGGTCATCCAGACACTAAACATCTGGTTGTGGCACCTCAGCCATCTTCCAGTGAGAATCATCTTGATAGTCAACATCTAATCCCACTGTATCAGTTGCTGATTGCTTGTGCAGTCATATTAATGCAACAACCTGCTTTTCATCATTAAAAAAACAACCAAAAGCCAAAGAGCATCGTTGCCATGTAACACTTGGAAAGGGCAAGAAGCACTGTCTAATTTCACAGGGAAACAACGTGTCTTCTGACAGGTAACGGCTGACACCCTTCCAGAGGCTGGGTACAAAAGCCATACAGCAGGACTTACCAACATACAGCACACATGCCATGTCTTTTACAAGCAAGTCTGCCCTGAAGCTTCCTCTGCCACTTGACAGGCTGTGATGTCTGTCAGGAACGAGGCTGGGTGTGTTGTTCTAGAGACAAACTACAGCTTGGCTCTGCAAGCTCCGCATGCACTGGGCTGGCACATCAACCAGGTAATATGCTAACAGGAGAAATGCATTGCTCTGCCTGAGAATGATGAAAGCATCCAGACAGCAGCTGCTGGAAAGAAAGACTAGAATTTACAATTTCCTATAAATCATTTATGATTGCAAATCAAACGTTGGAAAGTGCATCACATCTAAAGAAGAAAGTTATATACTGTGCTTCCACACCAACTTCCAGGCCTGGCTGTACCTCTGCAGAGCCCCAGGAAGTTGCAAAGAGGAAGAGGATCAATCTTCCTTACTGTTTTTTATGCTGCACTCCATAATGGTTCCTATTAATAGCACTAGGAAGCAGGAAGATAAAACATCAAGGATAGGAAAGTCCTAGATACTGTGACTCGCTTGTGGCTTCTGTTTTCTTCCTCTGAGACAGAAAATTGCAACAAAAGATTGCTTCTAAGTGATATTCCCCCTGTCCCCCTTCACAAGAAATGAGCAAGTCTTCCTTCCTATCTTTTTGAAGCTTCTTTAGGCAGGGAGCAGCAGGCTCAGCAGTTGGTAGGATGCCCTGAAAGACACACCTCTGTAGCTCAGTATTTCAAGTAACCCAGGATTACTTCAGCTGTATTAGAAACAGCCATGGCTTCTTAACGACCCACGTGAAAATGTTTTGAATGAGCACCTCCCCTATGCCTAACTGGCTCTTCCTCAGACTGTGTGAAGAAATAAGTGATATACTGAAAGAGATGTCTGTGAAATGATACCTGCCACCTGTGTTATCTCTTTGTGGATACACAAAACTCACCTCAGCAGTGCATTAGCTTCAAAAGGGTGAGCGTGGGCCAACTCCTTTTGTTAAATCAAGGTAAAACCTTCTCAGAAGCAGACTCCAGCTGTGGTGGCTGTGACAAGTCCTGGCGATATCAGTCAGCGTGGCATTTACAGTGAGGCATGCTCCAGTTCATCATTTAAAATGCCACCTTCAAAGCTGGGAATGAAGCTTCATGATTTCTTACTTTTCTTTGATCAATATGAAAGGAAAATCAGAAAAAAAAGCACAGAAATGTCCCTTTCCTTGAAGTCCACACAGTGCTGTGTAAACCAGAACGTGCAGTTCCCTGATCACGAGAAGACAAATGCTGAAGGCACTCAGACAAGGAGTGGTTCACAACCAATGCCTAAATTACCTGTGTCAAAATACTGCCTAAGCTTTTGTTTTCATTTGGCTCTACACGAGGGCTTGGTTCATCGCTCATGGCCTGTGAAATTATTTGGTTTAATATCTTTGGGATAAATGAAGAACTGCCTTCCCGAACGGGCTGCCTGCTCCTGGCTGCAAAGCCTTGTTGTAAAAAGGCTACTCAAAGGACAAGGAAATCACACAGCTCATGTACACACCTGCCAGTACATGCCTAGCTCATCTGCATCTCTGTCCCATCTTTGAAAGATGATTCCCAGCACCACAAAACTATCATTTGACATTCAGGTTTTGTTTTACCCTTGGCCTCGAAGGGAACCAAACCCCCAAACAAACCACTTCTCTATTGCTGCACACAGGCCTAAGCCAGGACACCGAGACAGACTCTCTGCTCAGAAATCTGTATTTTTGCTGGTGTGGAAGCACTGAATGAAGGAGCCCAGAGGCTGTTGTGCTCCCTCTGCTGGCTTCCCCCCCACCAGAGGAAAGGCAGCAAGCCTTGCACATGCGAATTTCAGTATAGCTCTACCACCCACTCCTGCTGCTGCAGGTACTTCAGAAGCTGCATGCTGCCTTTTGTTGCCAACGCAGGCCCCACTTCATATGAGATAGGATGCATATAAATAACACAGCCAAGTTCAACATAAGCATAAGCAATGGCATTCTCCTTGCTCCAAAGCCCCTTACAAACATTTACACCTTTGCTTCACAACCTGGATGAACTTGAGAGTCAGAGCAGAGGCATCAACAACCTGCAGTCTTCACTCTCGACAAGAAATGTGGTCTCTGTGTGTTAAATCACAGCAGAGCATTCTCCTGGCTGCCTTCTTACAGGACTTGCATACCAACACAGCACAGGATCACAGTATGTCTTAGTTCTGGTGAAGAGGTGCGAGAGACAGGGCAATTCAGAAGGGAGATGTTAATTTTCTAGTCTGGTGTTTAGAAATCAGAACAACACTCATTCATTTTACCTTCTAAACAGGGCTCAGCTCTGGCTGTTGAGACACATTAGAATCACACGTGATGATTACAGCACTCGGGCACAGACCCAAGTGTATTCATCTCTATACATGCCACGTCTTGCCAAATGAAGGCACAAGTGCTTCACTGGCAGGAGTCAGTTGTGTACAAGCACTTGGCCAGGACTGCAGCCCCGGTTCTCAGGTAGGTTCTATTTCTGGTACCTTTTCAGCAGGGCCAAATGGCAAACACAAGAAGATCAGTGGGCAAGTGAATATAGTTAACAAGGACAATTCCTCCCTGTCTAACCAGGGTGTGTAGGTTTCATGAGGAGCAAGAGGTTTGTCTTTGTACCATGCTTCTCATCTTTACTCACAGAAAACAATCCCTTCAGTGGGCATAACTAAACACACTTCTGCTACCAAATTTTTCAGCCATCATCAGCTCAAGACAGGTCATTTGTCAGCATCAAACCCAGCTCAATAGCTTGTAGATATTAAGCTGTGATACTGTCTACAGAGCTTTCCCAGTTTATTTGCTCCAAGACATACCCTGAAGAAGATAGAGGTGTTGGTGTAAATGTTGCATGCAGACCAGGCTCTATGGGGTACTGCCTCACCAAACTCTTCTCTACTTTGCGTTTCTAATATTTGTCCCCAGGCAAAGGTCATGATTTAGAGAAGACAAATGTAAAAACTGCCCAAATGACCCAAATGATAGATACTCGAAACTACAAACCATTACTAAAAAGCATAGGGTAGCTGTTTTCACAACTGTGTGACTAGCAGGATAGAAGGATACACATCCTCGTTGCCTGTCCACCAGCTACTCCTCACCGACTGGTTACAAATCTCAGTTCCCAGTTAACAACTCTAAGTGAACAACATAAAGGTTGCTAGCCCTGTTTTCACACTTTGCAGCCCAATCTCTTAAGCAACCATCTGGTGGACAATGCAGCTGCACACCTGGAGGGCATTTCCTTGTTTCCTCACCTATCCCCCCCCCACTTCCAGCCTCAGCAGTTCACTTTGATGTCAAATACACTCACAGTTCCTCTTGATTGTCTTGCCCCACTATCTTTTGCAGCAACAGGGAGGACAATCTCAGTAATGGGTAATGCAAGGCATGGACAGACTCACTGGACACAGTCAATATGTTACTGCTCTTGCATGTGGCACTCAGTGTGAAATCTCCAATAGTTACAGGCATATGAAGAGGTTTCTATTCAAGCCCCAGGACACAATCCAACAAACAGCAACGATTGAAGGTGAAACCTTTCCAGATACACTTCTGCATCTTGCACAACGTTCTAAGATGAGAGAATTCCATGGAAAGGGACCAAGACTCATAAACCGAGAAAAAGAAACAGCTCTGCTTTTTAATGTAAGTGTTGTTTTAAGGAGGTATGATACTTGAAATCACTGAAATTGACTCAGACATGAATTTATTCCTACCCCTGTTGAAGTGGGAAAGGATGTTTCTTATCTCGCCTACACTAACAGCTTATACATAGGGCTTGAAAGTCAACCTGGTTATCTCCATGAACATGTTCTATCTCTCACCACAATTTGAGTCATCTGTGGTACCTCACAGCATCTCAAAGGATGCAATTTGAAGCTCAGGAATTAGTGTAAAAGACCAGCTGCTGAAACGCTGTGTTGTTCATTGAGGCAAGACAAAAAGACAGTCTTCCTCCAAATAATGTCAAAGTAGAGAAAAATCTCTGTATTTAACTCAGTTTATCGTCAGTTACATTTCAGAGGTTAAGAAGTTAACTTTATTTCTAAGGGATGAGACACGCCAGGTACCAGAGGTGTCATAAATCTCATTATCACTCCTTTATGGAAGCTGGTAATTGGTGCAAGACAAACAACTTAAGCTGTTCAGGTAAGTGCTCTTGCTGAAAATGCATCAGAAAGTGCTTTTTTCATCTCATCATGAAGGTTAAAAACACAACAAATGCGATACAGGAATTAAAAGTCCAAGCTAAGACACTCCAAGGAGCAGCACTTCACTAAATCACACTTAATAGCTAGACAGGGCAGGTATCTGACTTTTAGGGACCTTAGGCAGGCAAACAGAACATCCTATAAACAAGCAAGACAAAATGTGCACACTCAGATTTCCTCTACCCTATTGTACATTGCCACAACAGCTGGAAATCCTAAGGGGAGTCCAGTGCTGGAAAGACTGAAGGAAACTCTTTGCTTCTAGCAAGATGAATAATACACCTGTTCCTTAGCTGTGAGCAAACACTACACAGGAATAATTAGAAACTATCTGACCTGAAACCCACATGCCCATTACTGTGGTATTTTTCCACCTACTACGGGTGAAACAGAAGATGGGCTGGACCTGGAAGGGGAGGGGTGAAGTGGCAGCACAAGATGCTGATTTATAAAGCACTAGCAAACAGTGCTCCTTCTCCACAGGCTTGGGACAACGAACTCGTCCTGCCTGAAGGATGCCGAGGTGCAAGCAGGATTCCAGCTAACATCTGCTTGCCAGCTGAGGGGGAGCTAACAACCTCCTATTGGCACTCCAATAGCCAACACTGCTGTGAGCAACTTCACTCTGCACTTGGGCTTTTGTTTTTCATCCAGAGACTTTAGCTTGGCTGTTTCACCCCATCAGGAAAGGAATAAACTCAGCAAGATGGTAAAGGTGAGTTCACTGTTCACAGAATTGCTGCTACTGCATATCTTTTCCTCCTTAATCTAAGTTTCAGTCTGCATGTGTATATTATAAGTGTGAGCTAAGTGAACAGTAGAACTAAGACTAGATGCTGCTGGGCATCAGTGTGATGATGAAAATTTTCACTGTAGATGGACATACACCTCTAATGCTAAAAAACAAAGAGATCAGATTGGATGGGGAAGGATTCTAGGACTAGGAGTTTATAAACACTCTCATGAACACTATCCCTTTTGCCATGCCAGAAGATGAGATTTGAATAGAAGTTTGAAGGTTAAATGTTAAACACAGCATGCACAGAAGAGATCAATAGATTTGACTAATTTTACTAATACTCTGTGATTCGCCTCTATCTGCCAGGCTCTCACAGTAAACAGCTGTTTTCTTTCTCTCCTGGTCTCTTTACTTTATAGGGATTTGAAAAGTTGAAGAGTTTTGGGTGGGATTGTTAAAAAGAGGAGGGGGAGAAGGAGGAAGGTAAAGGAAAAGTGCCAGTAGATAAACCAGACTGTGAATCTCCAGGAAGGTACAAAACCCAAAACTTCTTGTAACAGACACATCTGTTACCTGAGATTTGTATCACCAAGCAAACTCAAGTGCTTTAGGAAAAGGATTTCAGACTTTAACTTGTCAGCTCTTAAGTTCTCCCTTCCTCAAGATACAACATCAGGCTTCAACATCCCTCTAATGAAAAGGCACCTGATGACAAGATGTCACTTTTGAGTTCAGAAGAGAACTAAGGTGTCCCGATCCTCTTTTTCAACTTCTTGTTTGCATTACTTGAGTTCTCTGGCTTAGTCCACATGAGATTAAGATGTCTACTCTCAACTCATCTGAAATATTACCTCTGCTGGAGTCCAAGCACTGACATCTGCCCTGCAGAGTACCGTGTGTCCTCATTAGGCGGACAGCAGCAGCAGCCTACGCTCTCAGCTGTCCCACTAGCAAAGCACACCCCCAGATAAGATCCAAGATGACTCTCACGAAGCTCTGACGGTTAATCTGTAAGGAAATGGGGTCAAGCAATAGTTCTTCCAAGGCATGGCATGTAGTTTACAAGACAAATAGGATCTGGAACGTTATGATTATAGATGCTGGCAAATTAGCAAGACAGGAAGTTTGCCCTTCAGACTACAGTATTAACTTCAAGTTAGGAAACAGCTCTGTCCCCAAATTATTAATGGAAGCCAAACACTGTCTGAGATTTAGCAGCTTCCCCAGGTTAACAGTTTTCTGTACCTGATACTGGATTGGCAAAAATGAGCGAAGAGTTTGCTAACTCCCTGTCACTTCTGAGCTCTCTGTGAATAGAAACAGCCTTGCTTCTCCTTGGCTACCAGCATGGTGTCTGCCTCCATTTCTCACGATGTGATTGAGTGTAAATGTGTAGATATAAATGTGTAAGTGTTCATTTTCATTATCAAGAGAAATCTTGAAATCACGTATCTGAAATGCTACAGGAACAGGCAAATTCTCAATGGATATTTTTGCCCTCCTCTTTTAAAAGTCTTTTGCTTTTACACTGATGTCTCTTTGGGAGCTGATGAATGACTTCATGGTTTTCAGCAGCCATGCTGAGATCCTGGGCTGTATTTCTACACTCTGTGCTAGACCATAAACTATAAAAAGTGTTGCACATCCCTAAAGTAATCCCTGTAATTTAAATCTGCTGAAGACCTGACCATGGTTACTGTAACACAGGCTGGAGACATCTCAGCATAAAATAAGAACTAGCACCCTAAGTTGCCAGGAGAAAGAGACAGTAGCAAAGTGTAGCTTGTCTAAAAGAAATAGATTTATCAGAGTTTTACTTGTTTGTGGTAACTTTTACCAGGTCCTCCAAGTCCCAGCAGATGTTCACAACAGTGCCAAAATCTCTTTCTTTTACAGAAGAGGTCTGATGTTTACTCGATTGAGATCTATGGGACAAAAGATCTAGAAAAAACAGAGACTGGAGATGAAGAGAAGTATAAAGACTTAAAAGGCAACAAGAAAAAAAAGAAGAGAGAAGAACTTAAGAAAGAACTGGACCTGGTGAGTGTTGCTAAGCTCCCCTTACACCTTGCAGGACAGCCTCTACCCACCATCTGAATGAAGTCTGGTGAAGGGGAGGGAAATGCTGATGCACTGCTGCTTTAACAGAAGACATGCTGCACTGAGAATCCTGACACAGGGAAGGATTTGCTTCCTCATGCTCCTGAAGCGTGCCAGAAAAAAGCTGTGCAAGATGAATACCCATACTGAAAGAATGATTCTAGCTTAATTAAGCCACCAATGATTCAGAACATTATCTCCCCAAAGAGGAGTTATTCCTCAGATAGAATAACTGTAATCAGTGTTTCCTGTGAACTGACCCTTGGACAAGTTGCTTCCTCTATACCTTTCAGTTTCCCAATCTGAAAAATGAAGTTAATTATCCTGACCCCTTTTCTGAAGTGCTTTGAGAGCAACTCAAAGGAGAGGCTATTTATGGGATAGATGGTATTTCAAAGGTAAGGAAACACCAAAACAGGCCGTCAGTTTACCCATCAGGTCTCCAAGATCTACCCAGCTAAATAAATCTCAGTCTATCTTATCTTTGCCAGCAGGGGATGTAACATCCCTCTCAGGTTTCTAAAGAGGAACCAATGCAGACACTCACCCAAGTACCAGTGAATCATTCTGTGAAAACAATTGTGAGATCTCTCAAGTTCTTGGCTTCTAAATCTTATCTCAGCACAAGATATAATTAGGTTAATGATACCACAGAGGTGTCACTGCAGGGAAAGGAGAACTTTGAGATCTCTTTCTCCCACACCCTTTTTAATTCTGGTTAGAACCTGCTGCTTCTTTCTACAACACTATAGTGAATAACCTCACATACCCTACCGTGTCAGTCAGGTCACATATATCCTGACACTACATCCTTTCCTTCTATCAGTACATTGCCTTGAGTCCTGTAGCATGTAAAGAGAAACTATTTCTTCACAAGAAGCAGAGTCATTTGTGGCAGGCAATATGAACATGAAATCACCATGCTGTTCCTGTGACAGATTTGCTGGAGGAGGAAGCTATTTACAAAAGTACTCTCAAACTCCAAAGCAAACACCATCTTCCAGTGGAAGACATTTTGCTTATCAATATGCAAACTGCATATTGCCTATTCATGTGGGATGTCATAACTAGCAAGCGGATCTGTGGTCCCAGATCCAGGCTGTCTGAACCTTCTCTAGACCCTGAAATAACACTTTCAACAGTCTGACATTCCGCTCACTATCGTTTTATCTTTCTTTTGCCACCCAGGATGACCACAAGCTCAGCACTTCAGAACTGGAGGAAAAGTATGGCACATGCATCAACAAAGTAAGTCCACAGGGCATCATTACGAAACTGCTTGTATCAGTCAGTTGCTTTGCTCTGCCTCTGGCTTACCCAGAGCTCCCTGGAAGCAGTGGGAAAGCATTCAAACCAACAGCCAGATGTACGTGTGGATGCACGCACAAGTAGGATGTATTAACTCCCAGTAAAGCCTAAACCAGCAAGTCAACGTGCCACACTGACCTGGATTTAAACCTCTCTCAAGTCTGAAGAAGTCTGATCTATGGCTTTGAAATGAAAACTCCTGCACAAAAGGTGACCTCAAAGTTTGTACCAGGACCTCAGCTTTTCTACAGTTTTTATCTGGTATTTCAATGTCACTACGATTCCCTGTCAGTGTCTGTAACAATTCCTAGCACCAGAATGTACTAGACATGATTTTTATCTTGAAGGAAAAACCAGAGTTGAGAAACAATCCACCTGAGTCCCTTAGACATCTAACATTCCAATATCAAAGCACTGCAACGTGGCCAGAGTACAGACAAGAATTGCAAGAAACCCATGAACTACAAATGTGTTGGTGGGAATGCAGAAACAGCAGCAAAAGAACAAAGTTTTCCCTCAGCTTTCCAAAAGCTTAGTACAGGTGTACTTGACAGATAACCAACAGGATGAAAGCTCCTAATGGGCACAGCCCCAAAGCCTATGCTCCAGTAAAGAAACTTCTGTTTCTTCAGCCACTCTGAAAACGGAAGGTTTGGAAATCAAAAAGGCAAGTTACTGCAGCTGAGCTGTGACCCAAACAACACTTCAGGAGTAAAAACAGCACGTGAATTTTGTTCTGAGTGAAGAATCTGTTTTCCTGTGATTTCATTTTAAACATGTCAGTTCCCTTTTGCAGGGTCTCTCCAGCGTAAGAGCAGCAGAGATTTTGGCTCGGGATGGTCCCAACTCACTCACTCCTCCCAAAGCCACTCCTGAAATTGTGAAGTTCCTCAAGCAGATGGTGGGAGGTTTTTCCATCCTCTTATGGATAGGAGCTGTGTTCTCCTGGATTTCGTTTGGCATTCAGTTTGCCCAAGGAGCTGAATCACCCTTTGACAATGTAAGTAGCTGAACAGCCACAAAGTATTTGACCCTTTGACAATCTAAGTAATTTAAATACTACTTCACAGTTATTCAGTAACTACAAGGAGGCCTTTTATTCTTGCAGGACTCTCCCTCTACTACTGAACATTTCTTATAAATGCACAAATACCTGAAATAACCTTTCTGAGAGAGCCTATCCAAAGCTTTTATAACCACTACCCAGAATCATAACACCTGGGTACTCAAAAGAGCAATGCTAAAGTCCACAAAGGACTCCAGAGTCTTTGACTGATTTCCTTATGAGTTACACTGTCTGGAATATGATTTGGTCAGGTTTGTGTCAGGTATAGCTTGGATGAGGCTTTTAGAGAGAGGGGAAACTCGCTATTAAAATCCCTTTCATATGCAAAAAAAACTTTATTAGTCATTAACAGGGCAAAACTTGAATGTTCTTTTCTTAAGCTGTCTTTTAGCCCTACCTATACCTCATTTTAAGAGGCTCCTGAAACAATACACAATTATGATTTATTCTAGCAAAGGAATCACCTTAAATTAACCAGATTATGTCTTTTATGAAACAGCTCTACCTTGGAGTAGTCCTGGCACTGGTTGTCATTTTCACTGGTATCTTCGCTTACTATCAAGAAGCTAAAAGCACAAACATCATGGCCAGCTTCAGCAAAATGATTCCACAGGTGAGAAGGAGCAATGCCCTTCGTTTGAGATAAGAGTTCATTCTAACAATGCAGCTCGAAATGACAAAAGCATAATAAGCTCAACTTGAATGTATCTCTTAGTAGGAGTTTCAGACAACGGCACCCTGCTAATTTTTGGCACACTTATGTCTTTCAGCAAGCTCTTGTCATTAGAGACGCAGAAAAGAAGGAACTGCCAGCAGACCAGCTGGTGGTTGGAGACATTGTGGAAATAAAGGGTGGAGATAGGATCCCAGCAGACATTCGTCTGATCTTTACTCAGGGGTGTAAGGTAAATAGTACTTTAAAGAGCATGGGGAAAGAGCAGAAACATGGTTTAGAGACTTTTATTGCATATAAAGAATTTCTGCACACCCAGTGAGTTATTAGAGCTTTAATTAGACATGATCTAATTAAATCATAGTGTGCAGAAGCTATACTACGATGCTCAGCTCATCCAGTGCTAACATCTCTACTCCCTGAACATCAAAAGAAGCCATTAGATCCATACCATGTTTTAGCAATGCTCCCTGTCAGGACAGAGGCAGAAATACCAACATAGGATTAAGAGTTTCCACAGACCTGGAGGCAGGTCTTCAAACCATGTTTTCTTTCAGCCTGCTGCTGAAAATCTCACCAACAAACACACAACATAGACTGAAGTGAAATCCCACAGAAACACGTTCTCTCGGGGACAACATCAACTCTCTCAGAGAAGAGGCACCGAGAGATGATGGTCCTGTCACTGATGATTATGTGTGCTGCTGCCTTGCCTTCTGGGCTAGACAGAACTGCACATTACAAACTCTAATACAGCCATATCTCCTTTCCATTAAAGGTGGACAATTCCTCACTCACAGGGGAATCAGAACCACAGTCTCGTTCCTGTGACTTCACCCATGAGAATCCCTTGGAGACCAGGAACATTGCGTTCTACTCCACCACCTGTGTGGAAGGTGAGTATGGACAGAGAGAAGGGCCTCCAGAAATGGCACCTGTCCTGCTAACCCGTTTTCAACGCTTCTGCTTCAAAGCTTTCCAGAAAAGGTTTAGTTGCTCACAAGAAACTATTGCCCCAAGCACAGCAAAGAAAAGCATGAAGCCCTTGGCTGCTTTTCAGTATCAACCAGTGAGACATTAGTTTATAAGACTTCTAATGAGAAGAGTACAATTCTGAGATGAAGTCTCATTCATATTCAGCTGAGTAGGGTCTTTGTCAACCAGTATGGGATATGAAAGTTGGGATTAGTCTCTCCTGGAGATGACAGTCTTGTGTTTCTTTGCAGGCACTGCTACTGGCATTGTGATCAACACTGGGGACCGCACTGTCATCGGGCGCATTGCCTCCCTCGCCTCAGGAGTAGGCAACGAGAAAACACCCATTGCTATTGAGATAGAACATTTTGTCTACCTGGTGGCAGGAGTGGCCATTTCCATCGGTGTTCTCTTCTTCATTATATCCGTTTCTATGCGATACAAGATTCTGGACTCCATCATCTTTCTCATTGGCATCATTGTGGCGAACGTGCCAGAGGGACTGCTCGCCACAGTGACGGTAAGGCCGTGGCTGAATCCACTGCTTGCCACTGTAGTTCTTCAGTCATTACCCATAAGTTCATTAGTGACACAGTAATCAACGAAGAACAGATTATCTAGTAAATTATTGGAGTTTGAAAAAGGGATATTGTACCTTAAAAGCAGCATGAAAGTTCCACTTACTAACACATACCAGGCACTAAAATCCCTGGCTGAGACACAGCACACCTGCTAAGCACTGTTAGCTCTAAAGCCAACAGCCAGCAGTACTGCAATAACAAAAAGAATCATTTCAGCATTCATTAAGTTGGTGATTAGGAGCCCATTCCCTCTAAAACTGCCTCCTATCTGATATGACATTCTTATTTCTATCAGCACGCAAGCAGGTGCCTCTCAGAAGCAAAGGCACTTGTGCTAGTTCCAGCCAAACCTCTGCTTTTAATAATGCTATTAAAAAAGATTTAAAAAGGAGACAAAAGCACTGCAGTCAATCAAAAGGTGGCTTTTAGAAATATTCTCTTCCTAAAAAAACATAACCACAAAAAAATCTAGCAGAAGTATGTAACCTCAGGGATTATTCTGTAACCGTACTCACTAACAGTGAGCTGAACCTCTTTGCTTCTGCCAGGTGAGTCTGTCTCTGACGGCCAAGCGGATGGCGAAGAAGAACTGTTTGGTAAAGAACTTGGAAGCTGTAGAAACACTTGGTTCTACCTCCATCATTTGTTCCGACAAGACAGGGACCCTCACACAAAACAGGATGACTGTTGCTCACCTTTGGTTTGATAATCAGATCTACTCAGCTGACACCAGTGAAGATCAAACAAGTAAATATGGCAATGAGGGATGTGGGAAGGGGCAGCTACTTGGATCAAACCAGCTCATGTGAAACCAAAACACCTCTCACTTCCACATAGGAGTGAGGTGTGCAATAGCAAAGTCCCTTCTTAGCCACATAGAGATGTGAAAAATAGGATTAATATTTGAACTCCACTCACAGAGAGTAAGGATGGAGAAGGTTCTGATCCAGATCCTTATGCCAACAGTAAATTTAGTAGAGAAATAAGCAACTTTGCCAGAATTGCTACCTGTAAAGGTCTGCATCAAATTGTTTTTCCTTAGCAGTACCTCTCAGTAGAACAATTTTCTTCCACAAATAATGAAATCCTGTTGTTTGAAATTTAAGCTTCTGTCACTTCACATGCTAAAGGATATGATGTGTATGTTGCTTCCTCTCAGCCCAGCCTTTTGATCAAAGTTCTCCATCATGGGCAGCGTTATCAAAAATTGTAACTCTCTGCAACCGGGCGGAATTCAGACCAGGACAGGAGAATCTCCCAATAATGAAGGTACTGTCCACTTCACATCTGCTTATTTCTCTTCCTCTCAGAACAATACACATGACTTGTTCTGTTTGGCTTCACTGATCTGTGTTTTATCACGCCAGTCTTCTAAGTTACTCTTTACAGTGGTATTACTGCTAGACACTTGCAAAACGTTGAAGACAGGGCAAAACCTCCCCATAGCCAAGAATATCTGCCTTTAAGTAGCAAGAATTTTGACACTAGTAATCACTACAGTACTAATTTAATACAGCAAAAGAGCTAACAGCCAATTTAATAAAGCAAAACACCACACAAACCTGAAAGGGATCACAAGTCCTGTGCTTCCACAGAATTGAATGCTTGTTTCACCTCTTGACTGCAGCTTAGTTCCAGCAGCAAGCTGTTATCCCAGATCTTTGTTGTAATGATTTCCCATGTCAACTTGAACAGAGCAACACAAGTTCATTCATCAGTTTTATGTACAGTACATGGTTTCTTCTTTTGTGCACACAGAGAGTTGTGGTGGGTGATGCCTCTGAAACGGCTCTGCTGAAATTTGCAGAAGTCATTTTGGGTGATGTCATGAATATCAGAGCACAGAACAAGAAAGTGGCTGAAATTCCTTTCAACTCTACCAACAAGTTTCAGGTGTGTTTCATTTCTGGAAATCATGTCAGATTGTTTCCAAATTAAACTGTTTCTATCACAGGGTCCTAACACAACTATTTGTGACCTGGCAGACTCAACGGGGTCATTTGATGACAGAGGCAACTTAAGCTACAGTAAATACAGTTCATTCCATTTGATGGAATGCATGATATCCTCATGGAAAAAGGAGAAACGTTACTCCTCTGCAAAGTGACCAAAACTAGAAACAAATGAAGATAACATTTGCTCTTTCAAACCACTTGTTATTTGTGGCACACAGCTTTCCATTCACGAGACCGACGATCCCAACGACAAACGCTTTCTGCTGGTGATGAAAGGTGCCCCAGAGAGGATTTTAGAGAGATGTAGCACCATTATGATCAATGGCAAAGAAGAGCCCTTGGACAGCGAAAAGGCAGAAGCTTTCCAAACAGCATACATGGAGCTGGGTGGCATGGGAGAGAGAGTGCTGGGTGAGTCCAATCAGAGGGACTATCAGAGAACTGCGGTATAGAATGGGGTCTTAAACCTTGGTACAAACTCCTAAGCTGTGTTAAAACCACACTGATATGCTGTAAGGTCTCTGTGGCAGGGATGCCCTTCCTGCTGTATAGTGCTGTTGATCTGTCACACTGAGCAGCCAAAATAAGCAACCCACAAGGGAAAACACTCTTTGCTGCTGGCAGTAGCACTAGTTTTGAAATGTGAAACGTTGACTCACTAAGAACTTTGATGTGAAGGTTACAATGACAGGTTAAAAACCCCTCCATATAATGCTAATGGTTAAATGCACCAGAGTTCCACAGAAAAAAAGAGGCATAATCTGACACTATATTGCAAGCCCTCCTCTTTCTCCCCCTATTTCCTGTACATTGCACCAATCTAAGTTTCTTTTCAGGTTTCTGCCATTTGTACCTGCCTGAAAATGAGTTTCCAGACACCTACCCGTTTGACACCGATTCCATGAACTTCCCAACCTCCAACCTGTGCTTTGTTGGGCTCTTGTCTATGATTGACCCACCTCGTTCCACAGTGCCAGACGCTGTCTCCAAGTGTCGCAGTGCTGGGATCAAGGTAAGGATTTTACACTGAAAAATACTGGGATTCTACAGAAAGACCCATGATAATGTAAGTTTCCAGATCTTCTGCCACAGTAAGTATCTTTCTAGCAATAACTACCAAAAATCTAAATGTTTGTTGATACTATTCTAAAGTTTTAACTTAAAGAAACTTCTTGAGGGCTCAGAGAGGCCAAACAGTTTAGTTTAAGTGGGAGTCAGACTATAGGAAGCAGACAGAACCCCAAAACTAGAAATCCAAACTTAGAAAAGCTCAGATGCTGCTTCATCAAATCAATTTCTGTAATATACCAACAACACCATCTAGAATTACTTGCTTGCAGACAGAGTATGATAACAGAAGCTAATGATGTTACACCTGTTATGAAGTTTTACACATGGGAATCACAGATCTCAAACCCATTCACGTTAAACTTGAATCAGTAACCCTCCTAATTTCACTCCCAGGGGACCACAAGTAAACGTTCAGCTCCAGGCAGAGGCAATCTAGCTAAGGAAAGGAAAAAGCCATGTTTGGAATTACTGATCTCAGATGAGGTGAATCCCATGTCCCAGCCCTGATGAAATTTTCTGTAGCCTGAAGACAGACCTGGCAACTGACAACTTTTCTTCAAGGAAACCAAGAAGAAAATGTCTTATCTGTCAGGACACCCCAGCCACAAGGGTCTATTTTAAGACGTAGTATTCTAAAGAAGTATCACCTTTGAGTAGACCTAATATTATATCTTATGTAAAGGCTTCTTTATTCTGCATCACTCTAACCTTGCTGCCTGTGGCAAGTTCTCCCTTTACAGTCCTGATAAAACAGAGCCAACAACAAAAGGTAGAGAGCAGGTATCAATATAGAGATAAGTAATGAACAGTAATAATCTGTTATGTACATAGCACAGCTTTCCAAGTACATGTTCTAAACTGCTTCCTGATCTACAACAATGCTTCCCCTTATCTCCCACTGCAGAGATATTTGTCACTGATTTTATCCCTTTCCCCAGGTTATCATGGTCACTGGAGATCATCCAATCACAGCCAAGGCCATTGCCAAGAGTGTAGGCATCATTTCAGCCACCAGCGAGACCGTGGAAGACATTGCCAAGCGCCTCAACATTCCCGTTGAACAAGTCAACAGACGGTAAGAGTAAACAAGAGTAGAGGGGATATCAGTGGGTTCCTTTTCTGAAAGCTGCACCTTCTCCCTCCACAATACTTTTGGAGCCTGTTTCTACATCGCTGCTTCTTGCTTTTCTGGCTCTTGGCATATTCCCAGCCATTGTGTTCATCCAACCTGTCACCTGTACCTGAACAACGTGTGTAGGTCAGCAGCTCTTCTCTTTACTGGCCCTTGAAAACACCTAATGAATTACACTTTACAGATCATGTTGGACTTTGCTGTCACTGCTTGTTTGACAAAACACACATACAGAAAGCAAAAATGAGACTCACACAGCCTAATGACCAACAGTCTAAATTCCTCTTTCACTCATAAAAGGTGGGAAGAAAAATAACATGGTAAGATAAAGATGAAAGCTCTTCAGAGGAAAGATATTTTCCTCCTCCACTCTTCCACCCTTTCACTGAGAGTCCTCTTTAAAATGCATTTTTTGCTGTTAGGGCTGCTCTGGAGGAAGCTTCAATAACTCCCCTCTGTATCTAGGTTACTGAATTCACTCTGGATTTCTAGAGTGGCTTTCATTCAGCACTTGCTGATTAACGACTAATGCTTCTGAAATTAACTCAGTTTGCTGCTTTCCTTACTACCACATACACTCCATGAGTGCACTATTTTTATCTAAGCCTTCTGCTTTGAAAATTTACCCAGCTCTCCTATGGCTCTTACAGGGAAGCTACAGCAGCAGTAGTTAATGGGATGGAGTTGAAGGACATGAGCTTGGAGCAGCTGGATGAAATCTTGTGTAACCACTCAGAGATAGTCTTTGCTCGGACATCACCCCAACAGAAACTGATCATAGTTGAAGGCTGCCAAAGGCAGGTAAGAGATGTCAAAAGGTTATACACAGGTACAGCTATAGAGTATTCACGAGGCAGTAGCTTTCCACAGGTATCATCCCTGAGGTGAGAGGATGGAAGCTCATTTCCAATGCTCTCTAAGCTCCATTTATACTCTTTTCACCATGCAAGAATGTTATCTAACAGATTGCCACAAACACCATCTGGACAGAGTCCAAGCTATTCAAATTCCTGTTTCAGACTCTGAATTCCTATTGACAAAATGAGCTCTTCTAAGTCTGAGCTGTTTGGAGCTGTATTGAGGGTCTATTCTTTTGCATATAATTCTGAGAAGCTGCCATTGTACTGCACATAAAGCCTCCTAAGCACAGACTGTACACTGTTTGGGAAGGAGCCTTCCCTCAGGAATTCTTTAAACCCAGATAAAAGCAACATGTTGCCACATCCTCTCATCTAATCTCTTGTGGCAATTTAGGCCTATGCATTTCCTGCCCACAGGAATGCTCAGCAGCAAAATAAGGTATGAATCCTGCAAAATGTCATAGCATGATTTTATGTAAGACCAAGCCTTATCTATGTTACTTTTAAAGAGTATAAAGCAACCCACAGAAAGCAGGATTTATAGAGAGCTTGTCCCATCCAAGGGCAGTATTATGTAAAGGAGCGTGGAGTGCAGCCAACACAGGAGGCAGAAGGGGAAAAAAAAATGACATGCACGGAGCTTTGAAAGAGATGCAAACTGTCATCCAGAGATTCTCCTCTCACACATGACAACTTCCAAGTAGATGCTGCAAATTGAAAGCCACACTACTGCTGAGCCTGAACGTTACAGAGGAGATGTGGCACAAGACATGACTTTGTTTTTGTAATCATGCCAGGACCAAGCTTTCCCATCAGCACTATGAGGTCTTTGGGTTTAAGCTTGAATTGCTTTCAGGAGAGTAAAAAAAAAAAAAACAAACAAATCCAAAATGTGGAAGTATTTCTATTTCACTTCTTTTTTATGGTCTTTTTGAATGGCCTTTGGCAGACAGAGAGTAAATGTGTTCTGCACTGCTTAGACATCCACACTCCTATTAGATCTGGCTCTTTAATGGATGAAAAGCAACACCCTCCCTGCCTCAACTCAAGCCAGCCAGTCTACATGCTATGTTTAGTACTTAGAGCTTATAAGCCCTTCTGTACATGGCATTATTTATGGGTAGTGACACTGTGCTAAATCCCCACAGGGACAGGACATTCAGTATTTGTATTAATCACTTTGTCAGGCTTTCCCCCCCCCCACCCCCCCATCCTGGCACACTCTGTATTGCTATCGAGCCATCAACTTGTGCATCAACTACAACAGGAGCTTTAGCTGCAGTAGATGGTTTCACTGGAAGATAACAAAGCAGTTGATTTGAATAATCAGAGTTTTCCTTCTTTTGGACTACTATTGCAATTCTGTATAGAGTGACAACAACCAGAAGTTGTTGGGACAGGATGAGAGTGGTCTCTACCTGAATACTTACATCATTTATAATTAAGATGAAAACTGATTGATTCTGTAAGTCAAAAGAAAAAAAAACCTGCCAAGGACAGAAAATGTTGTGTCAACCAAACCTCCTACAGACGCCAGAGACCAGCCAGGGTCTGCTCAGACACAGACAGACCATAGATATATATAGCTATGTATACTTTTTAAGCCTCCTTATATTCCACAGAAAGAAACAGATAACTGCCTTTTAAGTGTATCTATTTCAGATGACTGCCCTTTAGGATGTAGTAAATCGTTTCCCTGAATGTCTCATTTCTCTACCACAAGGCAGTCTAGATGACGGGCTCAGGTACAGACATCTAACACACAAAAGTCTGAGGTTGCTGTATTAATCCTACTTAGTGTCTTTCTGATCACTGGTTGTGTTTTAGGTGAGTATGAAGAGGGTTCAGAACTTTGTACCAGTACCATTTCTTCTAGAGATTGAAAGACTGTCCTTAGGCACCATCTCCTCAAAACCCCCACATCTGGATCCTTTTGTGTGTTCCAGGGAGCAGTTGTTGCCGTGACTGGAGATGGAGTCAATGACTCCCCTGCTCTTAAAAAAGCAGACATTGGAATTGCTATGGGTATTGCTGGCTCTGACGCAGCTAAAAACGCAGCTGATATGGTACTGCTGGATGACAACTTTGCTTCTATTGTCACAGGAGTGGAAGAAGGTAAAAACAATCTTACTATCCACTTCACTGGCAGGTCCTCCTGATCCTTGCCTCCTGCACTCACCTCCCTTGTCTTCTCTACATATTCCCTTTGTTATTTGCTCACACATCACCTTCACCGTGCCGCACCTATGCCAGTGACACACATTCCACTCCCCTTTCACCAGTGTACTGTGGAACAGGACTTTTTCCTCAGACATTCTCAATGTCAGATAGTTTCTATTTTCTCTTGAATTTTGGGAAGGCTTTAAGGGAAAGTGGGTCAGCAGTTCCAAAAAACTCTATCCAAATGCATGAGGAAATGCATAAGGAAAATGAACATGCACACAGGAAATGTTTTCACTTAATTAAAAATGGAACTTTAAGATGCAAAACACCATTGAAACTTCGTTTCTACACAAATGTTTCCTCTTCCTCCAGGCCGCCTGATCTTTGACAACCTAAAGAAAACAATTGCCTACACCCTGACTAAGAATATTGCTGAGCTCTGTCCCTTTCTCATCTACATTATTGCCAGCATTCCAATGCCCATTGGCACTATCACCATCCTATTCATTGACCTGGGCACAGACATTGTAAGTTGAGTCTTTTATTTTCTGCTGAAATATCATGACAAGTGAGAGGGGCTGGGTGCAAAGGGACATGCAGAACACTGGAGGATTGCAGCTGAATAACAAGCTAGTGAAAGAGTAGAGGGATAGATTAAAAGCAGCCAGGCATCCAGCAAGAAGAAACAAACCTGCCCAGGGAGAGCAGAAAGGAAAGATTTCTGATCTGTGCTGACAAGCAAAACTCGGCAGCGTGCAAAATAATGGAGTGAGGTCATACAGATGGCTGCAGTTACTCCAGAATGGGGAGTAATTACTGCAATTACTCCAGAAAACTCTCAATATCAGACATTTCATCAGAGCCCAGTCCAAAGGGTCTGAAAGAACCTTTAAGGTTTTCAGTATCCTCTAGCCACCAAGACTCTGATGGTCTGTTTCTGTTGCAGATCCCCTCAGTTGCATTAGCCTATGAAAAAGCTGAAAGCGATATTATGAACAGGAGGCCTCGCAACAAGAAGAAAGACAGGCTGGTGAACGAGCAGCTCGCTGTCTACTCCTACCTGCAGATTGGTAGGTTGGCCTGTTCTCTGCAACACTTCTATTAGAGAACCAAGACAGAATCAAGTTGATTCATTTTTTCAGCGGGGGTGGGGGGGGAGAGGGGCTAAAACTCAACTCCTTCCTTGTCAAACGTACCGACCCCTTTCTGTATTCAACAATACAATGGGTGTTTATCAACAGAGGTCAAGAACTTTAGAGCACCCAGAGCTCTAACACTACTTTTAGACCCCTTGCAAGTTTCATGCCATAGGAGACAAACCAACACTGATATCCAGCTCTTTAATTTTGCCTCTTCCTCATTTCTACCTCTTTACTTTTGCAGGTATCATGCAGTCAGTGGGAGCCTTTGTAACCTATTTTACTGTGTATGCTCAACAAGGTTTCCTCCCTTCCACGCTGCTTGGCGTGCGAGTCGACTGGGAAAACAATGCCATTAATGACTTTGAAGACTCATATGGACAGCAATGGGTAAAGGAGGGCTAAAACATCCTTGCGCTGTCTCTTGCTAAACAGTTTAATAAGGATTCTAAACTCATTTCCAAAATAAAGGATTAGGGAAAGAGAGAGAGAGAATTAAATATAAAAATGGTTAGTTTTCACTTTAAATAGTCTCTGAGGATAAACTCTTGAGAGCTCCCTTCTGACTCAGTTTGCCACCTTCTGACTCAGAGCTTCTGGAGATGCACCTTCTCCAGATTTTATGTTCAGACCCACTGTAATACCTCAGCCCTGCTTCTGAACAGCACTACTGTACTTTACAGACTCTCCCTTTCCCTCTTCACTCCCCCTCACTCATTCTGCAGAAATCACAAGACACAGCAACCATTAATAAATCAATATAAATACCTCCTTATACCAAGCTCGTGCCTCAGCCTCATGACTCAGCCACAGTAAGTAGTGGACTAGAACAACTGGCCAAAATCTGGTCATTGTATATCTAAATGGGGAATAACTCTGCACTTACACCTTAGCCACTGAAATCCTACTATCAAGGTTTGCAGCCTTGGCAAGGCACAAGATATGAGCCTCTGATATAATGCTATTTGATGTTTTCTGTGCTTTGCAGACTAAATACCAGAGGATGTACCTGCAGTGGACTGGCTACACTGCCTTTTTTGTCAGCATCACTATTCAGCAAGTTGCTGATTTGATCATCAGGAAAACACGAAGAAATTCCATTTTCCAGCAGGGTCTTTTCAGGTGAGTTCTGCAGATTCTTTACCTGACACAGGAGAGGACCAGTTTGCTGACCACTGCTTCTAGCAGAAGCTTAGCTCAAGTGATATAGCTCACTTCACATCCAGGCTTTGGACAAAGCCTACATCTGTCCTCAAATCTCAGACAAGCATTTTATTACACCTCCCCCCATCTCCTTTCTTACTTCATGATAGGGGTTTTCCTTAAAGAATTGGCACTGGTTTATCTGTCAATGCATCAGCTTGAAGTTAACTCTCCATTCATTAAAATGTTCACTACAAAAAGAGGAAGTTCCCTCTCCAGATAATTTTCTTAAATCCTTTATGTAGTTATCAACAGACAATTTATTTGGACTGCTCTGAGATAACTTCAGCCTCTGAGGAGATACCAGCTAGTCAAACTCTCTAAGATAGTGCTGGCTGCCCAGGAGTTAAAATTATCTATTGGGACACAGGCCACAGGTAAAAAGCTGGCATTTACCCAGAGTATTTCTGATAGGAAAGCAAATTGTTTTCCTTTCTTTATCTGCAGGTACAGAGCCTACACCTATGTGCATTTCCTTCTTAGGTTTACATTTGTGCCCCAATAAGCACATTCACAGTGCAATTAGAAGACATGACTAATGCAGGCTGCATGTCTACCTAAAGCTTGCTTTAACCTAGGAATGTCAGGAATGCTACCAGGAAAGCCAGGGGCACATGCAATGTCAGACACTGGTACAGAGTCTACCACTTGTCTCTCACTACTGTGCCTGCAGTGCCCATCACCAGAGCACAACCCCAGCTCTGACAGTGGCACAGACTTTGCTGTGCAAGCAGGTTTATTATGCAGGGACAGAGGCATGTAACTGCTCCTCTCTGCTTTTCTTCTAGGAACAAAGTCATCTGGGTGGGTATATTTTCCCAGATTGGAATTGCTCTGATTCTCACCTATGGTCTTGGACATGTTACAGCCCTGAACTTCACACCACTGAGGTAAGTTCTGATGATATACTTCCCTTGCCCTCTATGTATCAACCACCGTGGACTTGCCATTCTGGCAGAAACAGATTCCAGCAGGATGCCCATGCAGCACAACCCAAGCACAAATACTGAAGAACTTTCATAGTGAAGTATAGAGTGGACAATTTCTTGATCAGAAAGGGATTATAGTTTCCACTAAAACCCAAAAGCATTACTTGTTCTATGAGGTTTACTGCTGAGGATCCAAAAACCTCCTGGTGTGTTTCTAACTGACCGCTTCAAGTAAGGAAACAAAAAAAAAAACCCTAAAATGCCAGATTCTCTTTTAGTGACATCAAATAGCACAGAGATTCAGAAATTCAGCTGAGTGGTTAGATGCCTGTGAGTGAGCATCTCTTCTCGCACTCCCAGGTTTCAGTACTGGTTTGTGGCTGTACCGTTTGCCATCCTGATATGGGTGTACGATGAGGTGCGCAAGCTGTTCATCAGGAGGTACCCAGGAAGTAAGTAGCTTTTTCTAGTTTATTCTTCAACACATGTTGCCCTTTCCTACCTTTTTACTCATACCTTAGCTGCTGCTCACAGGCAGACTGCTTATAAACGGACCCTTTGGGCCCAATAATTACTTTTCCTTTCTGAGGGAATATTAACTGATTGTTTTTCTCCCTTTCCTTGCTCTGCTGCAGGCTGGTGGGACAAGAACATGTATTATTGACACAGTCCTTATCACTGGTCTTCTTCCTGCTGGTGGAGAGTTTCTTGCCCACCTGACACAGCCTCTGCTGCTCTAATGTCCTGTCTGTGCAATACCAAGCATGGGTTCTCCCCGTGAAGGGGTGAAGGAATTTCATAAATTTCATGAAGAAATAAAGACTTTAGAGGTTGTTAAATGACCTCCAACTGTACTGTAAAGCTGACAGTTGTCTAGAAATTGAAATGCTACCTTATTTTTATAACAAGCACAATTTTCCCTCCTTCAAACACGAACCTGGAGAGCACTCTGAGAGGAAAACACATGCAGGAGATCAAAAAGAAAAGGAAAAGAAACAAAAAAAAAAGACAGGAAATCCATATAATCTGAGGCATTAATTTGCACTAAAGGTGGTGTTTGCTGATTTTCTTGTTTTGGTGGAACTGAATCTGAAGGGAGTGCATACATAAATCTGTGTTACCTTACCAGGGGTAAAAATGCTGTATGGGAATAATTTCATAATAAAACTTTTTCCAGAAAACTGTTCTCCCTCTTCTTTCCTTATAAAGACTTAAAGAAAATGGAGTGTAACAGGAAAGGATCACACCTTGTGCAGACAAAGGCTTTACCAATTTTGAAGCAAACAATAAACAAGATATGTTCACATTTTACATTTAAATACAAGTCTGGAAGAGACTTAAGAAAAGGGGGAAGGCAGAGAACTCCTGTTGCAGCAAATGGCAAGAGGGATTACCAATGAGAAGGAAACAAACAGAAGAACTGAGGGAGGAGAACAAGAAGAATGTTTTTCCATCCTAAGCCAGCCTGTTCCCAAAAGTACACACCCTTAAGTGCCAGAAGCTACTTTGCATTCTGTGACCCTCCCTCCTCAAAACTTCTCTCCTTAATACCTGAGGATTATACTGTGTATCACTATACTGGAGTTTGTCACATACAGACACGGAGAAGAGGAATTACAAAGAAAGAAGGAAGAGCAACAAAAAATAGGCATGGAAACAAGGGGTGAGTCTGAATTCCAGCTATTTGTGCTGCTTATCACTTGGCTATGGAACCCTGGAACACAACAACAAGAAGTCCGTGGGGTGCCAAACTGACTCTTTTCAACACTTCATCCATCATTTGTCAGCAGTCAGGACTGATTTGTTTAGTCTTCTGCTTAAAAGACAGGAAAAAAAATATGAGAAGCTACATGGGTGAGCAATATAACCTGCTTTCCAGTATCTACAGACTTGCAATGCTTAGCCAAAAAGACATGTTCCAATATAGACAGGAAGAGGGAAGAGGGAGGAGTGGAGGTGGTGCAGTTTCTGCAAAATGTGTACAGAACCAGGAGAGAATATAGCTGGGTTTGCTCCACTTCAAACATGAAACACATTTTCCTGAAAACTAAACTAGTGGGAAAGGCAACTGGACAAACTGTCCACTCAAAGAACAGACAAGACTCTAAAAGCACTGAGAAATACAGTGGTTGCTCTGCAAAACCATCTAAAGAGTGAAGAGTCTGTTTTCTCTCACTGGTTGAAGACCTAACCTAAAACAAACTCTTACAGAGAGACCTTTGTGCTCTGACTCCTGACAGTTACCACCTCATAAACTCATCACTCCAGAAGAAAACAGTACCGTCTCTAAACACTGCCACAGCCTGACTGCAGCTTTGTTTCTGGCCTCCCTTTGTTACTTGGACTAATTCAGTACCTCTGACTCCATTCACAGTCAACATATCATTTTGCTGCTAAGGCAAAACAAAAACATACTCGTGAAACTGTATACTCAGAATCTCATAATCTTGCAGTGAGCAAAGGAGAATAACAAAACCACAGAGCTACAGAAGAGGAATTTTCAAGCATTTCATGGCCAAGTGACAGTGTTACAGCTGTCAAATTGGAAGCTAATCTGGCTTCTTCCTTATTTTTATAGGAACGTTCTTTTGCAGGAGCACAAACCATTCAGTACTGCATCACCACATTTCCCCCACATAGAATCATTTTAGGGAAAAAAAAGCCACCTAGAAGACTGGTAATAGGAGAAAAAAACCTCAAAACCAGTAAAGGATCCAGAAATAATCTGCTCTACTGCCCTAACCCACTGTAGGGTCAGTTTTGCTTTTAACAGGATTTGCCAACAAATGCTCCTTTGCATTTCAAATGTTGCTTTAGTTCAAAGCCCTCTTCAGAGTCGAAGAGTAGCATGCAACCTAACAGCTCTGTAGTTTGGCTGCCTGTGACTCCATCACAACAACATTTCCTTTGAGAGGACATGATGTACTCTGCAATGTTTTACTATATAAGTGCCTGAGCAGAACGTCCAAATCAGAGGTTTGCAAAGCAACTGAAAAGGCAGGTTAAGAAATCAGAAGATGAACATCATGTTCAAGAAGAGCAAAGCCCATGAACACCCAAAGACAGGTTCTCTTGTTTCTAAGAGACTTTCCAGTATTACAAAAGATCTCAAAACCATCAAGGCAAAACAGACAAAGAGGCCATAGGCATGGAAAGAATGAATCCTTCATTTGCTCACTGGCATGCACAATGTTTACTGTCTGGGAATTACTGCATAGGGCAAGAGAGGCCATTGCACAACAGCACATGAAGGAAAAGGTAGGTAGGATCTCCTGGTCCAGTATAACCATCCCCTTCCTTCACATCTAACCAAAGCGTGAGGTTGTGGTGTCTGATGCCAAGCGAATATGGAACTGTCCTCAAACACAGGCCTCAGTGAAGAACATTGCTGTACCCCTCAAAGTTAAGGCTGTTGACAAGGAAGGTGCTACAATCCAACTAAAAACTGAAGCAACTCAAATACACACAGAGGCATCCTCCCTTGTGCTCATAATGGGTTTTAGGCAGCAGTAACACACATCAATTCAAACACTTAATTCATATACTAGTGCCTTCCAGTTACATTTCACATCTGGGCAGAATACAGAAGCTGAAAAACTGAGCTGGCAGGCTGGGAAGGAAGATGATTTACTTTCCTACGTACTGCTTTTTCATTTAGTCTTGGCACGGTCTTAAGGAGACTTCAACCTTTTCTCAGTTTTCTTAATAACAATGGTATGCATGTAGCAGTATCATCATTTGAGAAGTGAGGAAACATGTAGGAACCACAGCCATGGATCGTGAGAAATACTCCTGTTCTAAATACTAAAACAAGAAAAGGCAGTGCCTGCACTCAGATCTTACTTGTAAATTCCCTCAGTCAGTTCTGCAGCCTCTACAGGAGTAAGTATTGCTCTCCCTCAGTCAGGGAAGCAGCAGCGACACGAGGAGAGTTTGAACTGGGAGTTAATATAACTTCAACAAGGCTGTTCCTTTTCTGCCTACAACTATGTTGCAAGCATGACACGAGTTAATTTACTAGCTCGTAAAATGAGAAATCTTTCCTTAACACAACTCTGCTTTCTTGCTCCAGCTTCAGCCAGACTAGACAGGCCAGATGTTCCTACTGATTACACCAAACTTCACAGCTTTCCTTTACCCCTTTTGCTTCTTTGAACAGCAGTTAAAAGAAGCACAGTTTTCTCTAGTTTAAACTAGCTCTCACCATTTCCCCCTCCCACAAGCCTGAACACCTTTCCCCTTTCACCTGCTATGTTGCCAGATAATTCCTGCATTCTGCTTTAAGGCAAGCGAGATGAAAAGGGAGAGCTTGGCTTAAAGCAAAGCACAGCAGAGGAGAAAGGCAGAATGTAAGGGTGGCAAAAAACTGCTGTGCAATGCAGCACGTGCAAAGCTGTGCAGGCAGGCAAATGGTATCAGTTTCTCTGCCATGAGGTCTGGCTCTTGGCCGTTAGTATGTTGACCAAAAGCTTATTCATAGTAAGATGTCACACTGAAGTTAGACAGTGGGATTTTATATTGTACTTCCTAACACACAGATTTTAAACAAGGCAGAGTTATGAGCAATTGGCAGTAGCAGAAGAGACAATGTGCATCATCTAAGTGTAGTTACGTAGCCTTGGCAGTGATGACTATACGGAGAGCACGTTCCCTTCCCTGTAAACCAGTTTTGCAGACCTCAGGTGGGATACTCATCCCTTCTCAATACGATTAACAACCGGGAACTCTCGGTATTTCATTTTTAACCACATCATGCAAGTCAGGAGCTGAGGAATAGTTAGAGAGTTTGTGATGAGATTTCGGTGATGCAATGAAGACTTGTCTTCCTGAGAGGTGAAGAGTGCTGTCATGGCTGTGGCCTGGGAGTTCATACTTACAGACAGGGTTATGAAATAGAAACTTTAGACAAATTATACTGTAAAAATTTTTCTCATTACCTTTTTCTGCTGGCATTGCCTCTGGTGTAAGCACAGACAGCATGACACTGCTACCCCACGTGGATCTCCAACTCGAAGAAGAAGGAAAAGACAGAAATTCATCTCCTGCACACGTTTGCAGGTAACTGCTGTCAGCACTTAACTGCAAATAGAAATAACTGTAGCAATGCTAGAAAGACACACCCAAGCCCTAGTCTGTTTATTCTTGTGATTCCAGAAATTACTGCTGATGCACCACCACACAAAGAACTCTGGGCTGCATGCTCGTGGGTAACGAAGCCTCAGGGGCCTTACTGCGGACCTGTGATGCAGCAAAGTACATTCATGTATGGAAGCCGTAAGGAGAGAGATGACATTACACTCACACAGTATCATTATGGGGCCACTCTTGGGTCTTGACGCAGTCTCAGATATTTATTTAGCGTGACACAATCTAGGACACCCTCATTTGGAGACTCCAACGTACTGAGGTCCAGCCCCCATCCTCTGACAAAATCTCTCAGACATTGTGCAGCTGCCTGCATTAATTCCTTCTGGTACCAGAGATTTTTCACAGAGGAAAACCACCCAAGTCATGGCTTATTACACCTGCTTATCAGGACAGTTCATGAACTTTTTCCAAAACATTATTTTGTAATGACTGGAAAACTAGTCCAAACCCACCTCTGTGAAAGGCTCCCTGGGAGCAGATATTTTTCTGGCAGCGTTGCACACCCCATAATCATGCAATCCATCTCATTTCAGGTAACTGCACCAGAAAGCAAAACGCAGTTTGCATTCATAATGAAGCTCCCTTTCTGGCTCAAACTGTAATTGAGTTTCCTTCAACTCCACATTGCGAAGTTTATTTTTAAGCTGAAAGAAGAGTTTTAATTTGGGGCCATAAATGAACAACAAATAAACATCAGAAACATGAGATGCAAAGGTATTTACCCCCAGCACTTGTCTATCTAGTAGATTCTCAGGACTAACCCTAATCACCTGCGAGATGCTATCTTCAAAGCTCATTTAACATCATTTACATGCTCACATTACTACCAGGGCTATTTAGGAAACAAAGCTCAACTTCAGCTGGTTTGGTGCTGCTAAACCCTTGTGCTTTGCTCTGATTTTCAAGCAGAATGCCCAGTTAGAGCTACACAGTATGCTTCTAGAAAAAAAACAGGTTTTACATTCAGTATGAAAACGGAGCTTTCTAGAAGGAGGGAGCAGTACACTGAAGCCCATTCCCAATCAGCAGTAAGAAGGCAGCAAGACGTGCAAATGCCACAGGGATGGGTAATAAGCAAATGCAGCCTGTAATTCTGCAGAGGCTGTGTTTAACTCTCAGCCCTGCTGAAGCTGCCTGCAAACCCAGAGAACGTGCACCTGCAAGACTCAGAGCCATAAAGCAGAAGCTTTTCTGTGTTCCCAAGAGCTTCTAAGATGAATGCGATAAATATTCTTCAGGAGAAGATACATGTGCTTAGGTGTGAAACAGACAGAAAAGATCCAAACCAGTAAAAATGGTAACAGATTTCTCTGCTGAATGAAGTGGGTGTGACAACTATGAAATCTCTCCCCTGCAAGTCAACAAACCCCTGTGCTGTCACGGTACCTGAGGTCTGTTCAGCTTAACCAACCCTTTTTTTAAACTCCAAGAAAAATGGTGATTTTGTAACAACTGTGACAGAAATAGCACTGTCTTGAAGCTTCACACACAACTCAGCTATCACCAAGCCTCTGTTCCTCCAAATTTCATCCAAAGAAAGAGTCTGTAACTGGCCCTTTTGTACACTGTTAGTGGAACCCCACTGCTAGATTAATAGCCCCACTCATTCTAATCTCAATGGGAAAAGCAAAAGGTACTTGATTTATTGCCACCAGGCAAGAAATGCCCCAACCTGAAACTATCTCGTCAATACAAACATTGGAAGTCATTGCATTATTGATTCTTCCAACCTATGAGTTCTTCAGTCATTCAGCACTTATGTTCTGTCTCACTGTTCCAACCCTACATAGTCTCCATTCTTCTCCAGCCACCACTCTCATAAAACTGGAAACCAGACAACTATGCAACTGAGAAACTACAAGAAAAACCACATTGTTCTGCACAAGCCCAACCTCTTCAGCAGGAATTCTTATGCTGTCAGTTTGACAGCTCTGAAGCCCTGTAAGTCTGCTTTACCATCCTAGACCAGGCTTTCCAATGGAGCAACTGCTTCCATAATCTCAGCTCCTGGCCTTATTTAGACCAGCACATCAGATTGATTTACATGCTCAGAAACCAATGCAATTTTCTTGCACAGTAGCAGTAATGCTTTCAGGGTCACAGCCCTCTGGAATCTCTGCTCAGCCTTGCATGAAGCATTGCTGTCTGCTATTTTGTGAATTCAAGAAGATGCCTGAAGATACCTGAAATCTGTCAAGATCTGCCATAGATCTGCAGTTTGGTGGCAAAAAACCTGCACAGCAGTGTTCTGAAAATCTTGCCTGAGCACATACAATACCTACTTGTCTGTATTGAACAAAGGACTTACAGGAACAGGATGTTTGAATTCAGGTGATTGAAGAGGAAGAAAAATACATCCCATCTATCTTTGTGAAAAGATCTAAACATCTAGTATAGTCCCTGGCTGAAAGGCAAATAGACCTCCAAACAAGAATTAATTTTCTAGATAAGAAACTTATCTCTTTTCCTCAATAATCTCTCACTTAGTTCCACTTTTCCCCAGATACATTGGTCTTCCCTTAAGTCTGCATTATATGAGACAGACTGGTTTCAATAATACACTGGTGAAGTGCATACTGAAAGACTGGGCTGTAACTGTCCCTGCTGGTCTTCCTACGTCAAGGACAGAAAGGAGACACAGCTCAGAGCCATGCCTTTGAACAGGCTCCTGCTAACAGGTGTCCCTTGGTTCAAAGAGTTGCTGTGACCTTTGTTTCAACTATGTAGAAAACCAAATTATCCAGCTTGAGCAAAAGATATGCTGAGAGCAGCTTCGAGTTAAGGAGAAGGTACTGGTAAGCAGCAGTGGAGGAGGAAAGGCTGCCTGCACAGATACTGTGATGTCTCTTATCTGCTGGTACCAGTAGATCCTCTCCCTTCCACGTGTCACTGCTGGCTCAGGCTCTGACATCTCTCAGGTCGCTCCCTGTCACGCAGACTGAGTCAGCAGAGGTGAAGTTCCAGTAGCATAAAATAATCCTGCACAGCTACAGCTGGCAGACATGAAGACTCTGTTACGTTTTATCCCAGGGAAAACTAATCAGTTTCCTTCTGGTACATAAATAAGGTGCCTGTGATCTGAAAGGGCTCAAAACCAAGGAATATTAACTGAATGTGCTGATGGGGAGACCGATAACATATGGCACTCTCTACACTAGGCCTGTCATCTAAGGAGATTCATGTGCTTTTTGGAATAGGAGGCCTGAATTCCTCCAAGATCTGGAGAAGCAACCTGATGTAGTGCTGTCACCTAGCTCCACCTACCTAAAAACCAGCTGTGGGGAACGGAGAGCATAAACCGATGCCAACAACCTCAGCTCCAGTTTCCCACCAAGCTTCAAAACACTCCCAAAGCACAAACATTAACAGATTCACCCCAAATCATTCACCAGGTGTGGGAAAATAAGGGAAAAGGGGTGAGGAGAACTGCAAACACGTTCAAGTGATTTGCTGCTGCAGTGTAGAAAAACCTAGATCATAGTAACAGTTGTTTGGTCTTGTGTGGTTGATCATCTACGCTGAGATAACATGGGCATGTGATAGACTCGGAGGCACCCTATCAAACATGATTGAGATTCTTGGCCTGCTGAGGGAAAGATCAAGGCAAAATGCTAAACTGCATCTATGTGAATCCCTGAAATACAAGTAAAAAGCAGCAGGTTTGGTGATTCTGTAGCAAAGACCACGCTCCATGGTGCCTGCACCCTCCCCTGCCCCTGCCCTGCTGCTCTGGGGATCCCTATTTGGTGAGGTAACAAAAATAAATGAACTATTTGCATTTCATTTGTGGTTTTGTGGTTGTTCCTGCATCCTGCCTCTGTCAAACCACACAGCAGCACAACTGGAGAAAGCAGCTATTTGTAATAACTTCCCTATTTACATATGTAAGTCCTGATGTGAGGTCAGGAGCATGATGCTGTTGTATGGCCATTTTATTCCAGGCATCCAGGTTGGTCATTCTGGAAAATATGTGGGGCTTTCTCTGCCTTAACTCTCTCCACTCCTTTGCCATGCTGGGAGTAGCATAGCCCTGGCTAGAACCACTCACTTCTCCTCACGGTGGCTGTAACTCATTTTCCTTTAAATTGCCAGAGGGCTCAAGTTAGCTCTGTTAGATGAGGCTTGAATTACCCTGTATTTCTGTCTGGAATACGCAGGTATGAACTACTTTGGAGGCAAGTCCTTTATACCCTGAGGAGGCAGAATGTTTCCGAGACCAATCTCCTCCCAGTTCCCAGCTGGCCAGCTGTGACTGAGCTTTCTTTACAAGGGGCACACCAGGGCAGGTCAACTGGGGTGCAGACGAATTATCCCTCACTCCTCCACTGCACCACCCAATTCAGTAGGAACAGTACTGAAGGGGAAGTAGCTGCTTGGCTTCGCAGTCTCCTGTTCAGATGGCAGCTGGATCCAGCTTGCTTGTGTCTGAGAGTAAACTCTTCCACAAGATGAGCTGCTCTTTGGGTCCAGGATTTACACAACCCAGTCTCAAATCTCCTCCCAATCTAAAAGGTGAACGTGGTGGAAGAGATAAAAGCCCACAAAAGAATAAGTCTTGAGGGGAGTGATTCTGCTGTGTGAAAACTCCCTTCCCGAGCCTAGCTAAGAGTTTTGGAACTGTTGTTTGCTAGAGAGAGTGGAGAAGCCAAGGTAAGTAAAGGATTTATAACACTACAACATCTTCCTCGTTCTTAGTTACTGCAGACCTACAAAGCATAGGAAATACACTGCAGGAAAAGTCTTAAAGGGTGGTAAATCATTGATGGGAGACATTTGCTGATGGATCTTTGACTTACTATGGATCAAATAACGTTTATATCTGACATTGAAATTTATTTATCCAGAAGAGTGTTCAAGGACTGTTTACCTGGGGTACAAAACTGTTCCTATGAGAGAAAAGATGAACTATGGCTTCTCTGACAAGACCAAAACCACTCTGAAGGTCCTGACCTCGTTTATAGCAAAATATGCCAACATTTCATGCAAGTGGAGTACATCCAACTTCACAGCAGCACGTAATAAGAGAGGACCATGTCTTTTTATAGTTCCAATTTCTAACTTCTGCAGCAGTATTGTAATGTAAATCCCAACCATGAATATGCACCTCTTCATCTGATCTCTCCCTTGGTGTCTGTTGTCAGCATATTCATTATCTGGCCCTTTTCCAAAAAGCTGATAGCCCAGGATCTACATGTAGCACGGTGCTAATTCACCTTCCCTGCCTCCTAAGGTTGCAGTGTGGCTCAGTCTGTGGAGCCTAAATCAGTTTTAGGCAAGCTGCTCTTGAAAACACTGTTTCTTACGTCTGCCAAAGAGCGAATGACCTCAACATTCAGCCTGACAAGAGGCCTTTGACCTATACAACATGTTGACTTCCTTGGTGATCACAACCCAGTTATCAGCTAGTACCTCCCCTGGCACCATTTACAAAGGCCAACCTGTGAGACCTACGCACACTGGCTCTCCAGGAGAATTCACTAAGAGCTGGGCAGGTGGAAACCCCCCACTTTATTATGTCATGTTCCTCACTTTATCTATGTTTGACTTGGCAAATTTACCTAAGAAATAGGCTTATTAGCCTCTTTGCTCCCAGTAAGAATACCACAGGTGAACACTTGGTATGGTTTTGGAACTACAAAATGCAGAGCTGTTTGCTTTGTTGCTCGAAGGTGTAGGAGTGATGGGCTGCAGCACATTTCTCTTGGGGAACCGTGCATATTTTGTGCTATTTTGGGCTTTGGTTTGTCAGAACTTAGACTGGCTGACAGATGGGAGAGGGGGAAACTGATGCCTGTTGCTTGTGGTAGATAGAAGTGGATTTTCCAGGTCTCTCTATTTCAGTAAAAGGTAACAAGGAAAACTAAGCTTAACCAACTTTAGAATTCTTTGTTGATTCACTCGAGATCAATGTACCACTGGGTGTTGTAGAGAGAAAAGTTATCCTCTCACTGATTAGGTTTTACAGCCTTTTTTCTTTAAGAGGAACCTTGAGAAAGAAAGGCTCATCTATAGCTTTTGCAAGACGATGGAAATCTTTATAAACAGTTTTAATACGTTTCTCCTTCTGCTGCATACATACAAGTACATGGCAAATCAGCAGGATTGCTGATTCAGCAGGTGTGTGAAAGATGGACCCTTTCCACAGAGATATGATCCACCTGAGGGCTTATAAAGTTTTTTATAGAAGCTGGTCAGGTAAAAGTTGAGATAAAAGTACCACAGACTTGTTAATTGAGTACTTCAGTAATTCCAGAAGTAAAACCACGGAGTTAAAGATGAACCAACCTGGGGCTACAGCTTGTCCTGCCAGGTTCTGCAATTCATGCTTAGGGTCTGCAAGTATCAAGGCTTCATTTGACAAAGTCATGAGGCATGTACCCGGCCTCAAACTCATTAACCGATGAACCAGCTCAGTGACACTATTCTTTCCTCACAGAAATGAGACATTTACAATTTCAGGCTTCTGAGAGCAACCAAATGAATTCTTTCATCAAGGCATAAACCAACAAGCATACAGATGACCTTCAAAACCCAGTACCAAGCAATTCCTTTGATTTGCTATTGTTAGTTTCCCATTCTCATTGGAAGGGGAATGCACAGTTTCACTCTTGTTGCCCTTTGTGAATGACTCCTTTTACCTGCTGTACAAACGTGACACACTCATGGATAGGTACTGGGGACCCAAAGAAAGTTTTAAGTATTAATTTCACTCAGGTCAGGGGCTCACCTTCTGTAGATGAAACTTCCAAAAGCATGATTGCTTGTTTGCCATATTGTCTGGGTTTCACTCTGGTAGGTGACACGAATCTTCCCATGTCCCCAATTTAGCTGCAGAGAAAAAGAAACCGATAAGAGAAGATTCAAATGTAACTCTTGTACTTCCATGGTACTCGCCACATTACCACTCCAGCGCCCCACACACAATGGAAAGATATTAACAAGCAATTTTTCTTCAGTTAGTTTTAGGTTTTTTTAGGCTTTTATACCTCTCCTAAGAGCACAACTGGTACAATACTCCCTCCTCTCATGTTTGAGAACATGAACAGAAACATGAACTGCAGGCTACCTACTCAGATACTTTGGCATGACAATGCTGTGGTCTTTCAGCAGTGGTGCCAAAACAGCTTATTGGAAACCTTCATAACCTGTGTGGAATAAAAGCATGGTATTTAAACCAGAAACTTTCAAAATAACATTTCCAGAAGGTATAACTTGGACTACCAGGAAACCTGTTCTACACAGAGGCAATCCCAACTTCCACTAATCCCTTTTCAAAAGTAGCCTTCATTTCGGTGTCAGATTGCTGCTATTTTAGCTCTGTCTTCAGTAAGTGCTCGATATCATTAGGTCCTACTGTCTCAGTAAGTTCTGAGCTCAGAATCCAGAACAAAAATCCTCTTTAATTTCACCCTTGCCCAATGTGTGTGCATTTCTTTAGCGACAAAGGAAAAATAAAAGCATCTCCTACCCAGCGAGCTGCATGTTTACATACGTGTGACTCTTGAGGAGCAGACAACACTTTCTCACTCAGGACCTGCTATGCAAAGGTAATTCACATCTCAAAAACAGCCCTAAGTCTGAGTTTATTTTAGCTGAGTCCTACCATTCAGGAACATCTCAAAATAATGATCTGCCTCTCATTGTCCTGGTCAGTCAGTCAAGTTGCATCAATGTGTATGTGTATACACCAATGCTGTAAAGCCAAGGCAAAGCCTAGGCTTTACAACTCTGTGCAAATCCCTTTTGCTGTGGTATAAGCTGGATCATTATAAACTGCACTTACTATGCTCTAAGAGAACTTAATGGACAGCCAACTAAGGTTATCTGCATCAGTGGCACCTCGATAGGCTTAGTTAACATGACTGTATTCAAGGTCTGAGAGTGAAAACCCACAAAGAACCCACTAGTAGGTCAGAGTTCTTTGTGTTAACATAGCAATGAAATCCTCATTGCTATTTTCTTCAGATGGACGTTTCCATTGGTTTCTTTCTTCTAATAGTATTTAAAAGCACTGTATCTGGCCGTGTATGTATAAGAGGCGAGGATTTACCAGATACTGAGGGCAAGCAGGGGCAGCCTCAGTAACTGCAACAAACAGAGTCAGGAACGTTATCTGGCTTTGTTAACACACTGGCAGGCTTGACAGCAGTTTCACAGTGGGAAAGAGAATCAGCAGAAACCACCCAGATCATTTCAGAACTCAGAGTCACGCACAGCCATAAACCAAGAGTTTCCTCGGCCATATCTTCCTTCTCACATCCACAGCAGCGTTTGAGCCTCTCCAAGAAAAGATGAACTTTACACTGAATGTTGAAAACAGCCTTTTCATTTTCTGGTAAAAGAGAGGGACAAGTCAAAGTGACCCAAGAGAAAAACAACAGCCCTGTGACCCCTCTCCAGATTCCAAGTGAAGTGACCCTGCACTTGATCGCTCTTACCAGCAATCTCAGGGAAATGGCACCCTTCCAAACGTGAGGGGAGTTCACAGCTACTCCAGACAGCACCAGACTTCCACATGATTTCACAGACCACTAGAAAAAGAGCTATCAACAGTAAACACTTCAGAAGTAGAACATAAACAATAGTTGAACCACTCCTCTTTTTATTTGTTCTTCCTTTTCCAAGGAACGGGGTATGAAAGGAAACACTGTGTGAAAGTCTGGTCTTTTCATTGATCTTCTTTGGGCTTGTGGAGAAAAATAAAAGACCCAAAACACTTGGAAACTCATAAATGTTTACTTATATCTGAAGTGTACTTCTTAAGAAAACCATAGCTGAGGAAGAAGAAAACTTGTAGCAACATTCCACAAACATATCTTGGGTTTGATCTAAAACAAAAAAAAAAGAGTATTTTCATTGGACAACTGTTACAATGAAAAATCTGACAAACTTTATTTGCCACTGCCTTCCACCCTGCCTTTTACAAATATAACCTGGAACCACAAGTCAGAGATAGCATTATCACCTGCCTGGGTACCATTTCACTGCGGATATCACAGAGACAGCAATCACTGAAGACGTTTATCTCCATGCAGTACTGTTATAAACCTATCTGCTGATAACTTAAAAAAGAAAGCAATGAGGAAAACAATCACAGATTTTTTTCACTATTGTGTTCTAGAACAGGCAATCACAGAGAGCAACCAGCAGGTTTTTTTGTAGTGTTTGCCTGTAGGTATGCTTTGCTTCCCAAAATCCTTGTGCTTTCTCAAAGTCCCCTCAAATTGTCAGTAAGTAACTAAACTCTCCGAAGTGACACTGCAAAGGAACCAAACCAAACCTTTTGGTTTTAGAAGCAAGCTCTGAAATCATGGAACCACCAAAATGAGCAGATGGCAAAAGACTTTATAGTTTCTAGCAAAACTGAGGACTTCTGTTTTGGCTCCTGGGCACTGACTTCTCACCCTCTTGATACTCACCACTGTTATGCAAAGGCAGGAATAAACAGTTTTGTGCCTAAGAACCAGGAAGGAGTGGGTTCACAAACCTCTTCACATTGCAGTGAGAAGTAAATACTGCAGTGAGAAGTAAATACTGCAATGAGAAGAGAATAGGCTTTGCTGTTGCAAACTGATGGTTACAGAAGTACTGTGCTGGCTCACAGTCAAGAGCTTTCTCATGGCTGCACTTCACCTGGAGCTAAAGAATATCACACAGAAAAAGATGGAGTGGGTGTTGTGATTCCACCCCTGTTCCACAGAAGCAAAGCCTCTTACACAGCTCAGCAATCTTGGCCTCAAGACAAGGCCAAAAGAACAAGAATGGCAGGAGGGGTATTTTCAGTTTCAAGAGGAGGCTCCCAGAGTACTGGATGCTGGCAGCTACACTGATGCCTGCAGTCACAGCTACAGGGAACAGCGTACTCTTTGCTCAGAAAGAAAAATCACATCTCTAGAGACCATGAAGGTCTGTGCTGGTACACCTTAAAGAGATCAACGTGAGCTTACTGCAAACGTGCACAGGTAAAGTGAAGATGCTGGGCAGGGCTTAGATGTATTGCTCTAAACTACACTTGAAAAACCCTCGCCAATATCCTTTGTAGCAGAAGCCGTAGAGGCCATACAGAATGCACTGATAAGCAGGGGCTCTCAGGCCACCTCTGGCCTCACGTTTTCTGCTTTACTGACTTCACAATGAAAACTATGCCATTAATAAACAATGTCAAGAATCTCAATCTTCCTTCTCAAGCCTACAAATCACTGATAATCCAAGGCAAGTGTGAAAGTAGTTTGACCAAGTTCAGCAAGAGGAACACGTGTTATTAACAACATATTTGACCAAGCACATCTCTAACTACACACACATCTATTCTGATACTTTAGGTACTGCAGCTCTGTCCACAGACACACAGTTGCCCGAAAGCCACCTTTAGCCATTGCCAAGGATAAGCTAGATTCCTCAAGGAAATGAGGTGGTGGCTATTTTACTTTGCAGGAGATAGAATCCTTCTGCTTCTGTCTTCCTTCCTTCCTCCTTTTTATTTCCAGCAGCAGAGCTTCATCCCTCTTTGTGGCCCAAGAATGCAACAGCTTAGAAGACGTCTGAGCTCCCCACACTTGTTTGATGTTTGCTGTCTGTAGGAGAAATTCAAAACAAAAGCAGAGTGCAAAATCAGTGAACAGCATCAAGGGACTGCTGTGTCACCATTTCAGCAGCCTAAGTCCGGTGGCCAAAAAAACAGGACAGGATCTACTGTCAGCACTATGCACTGATTCTAGAGTCTGTGGCAAGCTGCATGGTGTGCATGGATAGGATACTCAGGGCTTTGTAAAGCTCACTCAACCTGAATTCAGAGGACCCTTGCCAGGCTGGAGCCATGCTGAGGTCACTTGTATGAGGTTTAAGAAGGCCAAGTGCTGGGTCCTGCACTTGGGCCACAACAAGTTCTTCTTAATGATCTGGAGCTCAGCAGTAGACAATTGAGTGTTTTACCAAGGCATCAACTTCTCTTCCCCCCATTCTGTAATCCTGTGTTCTATTTACTGTAGGGCAACAGGAAGTGCAGTACAAACTAAGATTTGTTACCTGGATTAACAAGGTCTGAAGGTTGCTGCAGATTCACCAAAGCTTGCTTGATCTCACACAGAGTCTTGGCAAGTGGGGAAGCTGCTCTCACACCCTCCACCTCCAGTTCAGTCAGATGATCCAAGTGGAGATCTAAACATGAAGAAAACAGGGCACTTTCAAGTCTAAAGGAAGAAGAGGCTCTTCATGGCTGGATGACTGCAACATATACAATGCCACAAGGAAATATTTACTGTATTTAGCAGAAAGAATGTCTACCCAGAGGCTGTATCACAGGACTGATGCTCAAGAATCTTCCTGACCTCCCATTGTTAGTACTTAGTTAGTTGAATGACACCTAATCTCTTCTCTACAGGTGGTTGCTTAATAGCACAAATGGGAAAAAGTAAATGTGAGTTTGCTCTGTTTGAGCAAACAGCCTCTCAACCAGCCTTCTGCTGGGATCTCTGAAAAGCATCCATTGCCTCCACACTAAGTCACCGCCTTTACCATGTTCTTCATGTCCAGGGAAGCTGAATAAAGTATCTTTCCCACTGAAGAGCTCACATTGCTGAAGCAGGTCCTGATCCTGTAGGATAAAAAGGGCCCAAGAGCTAAAGAAATGGGCAAGTTGAAAAACTAGCTGAAAGGCAAGAGAAAGCACAACATACACATGCAACTCACCTGCTCTCCCACTGATTTGGATTTACTTTCACTGGCCAGGCTGTCCAGTGAGGGTACAATTGGTACTGCATCCTGTCCTTGGACCTTCTGCTCCATCTCTTGTTTCACAGCTATGTTCTTGTACAGAGCATTTCCAAAGAGCATTTCCAGAGATTTCATTAACTCTGCTGCCTCTTGCCATGGAGAACCTAATGAACACAACAAGCAACTTCAACAGACTTCTACAGAAGCACAGGAAGAACTGCAGTCACCTGAAAAAACCAAGGGCAGGCACCTTTCTTTGTAAGTTCCACAACATGGCTCCCAGATGCCTCATGTTGCAACATTTCCAAATAACTCTGTGTTTATCCATTCCTAAGCTGACAGACCAAGCTTCTCACTGAAGACAGGCTGCCAGCTCTCACAGAACTACAAGACCAAAAAACATGATCTCGTGGGATCTATTCTCATGGGTATGAGCCATGCCTTTCTTGAACTGCTTAGCTGACATTGGTTCTCTCACCTGCTTGGAAGTTGCTGCCACAGCACTCATCACCCACTGCTGCCCAGCTGCTGTCTTCATGTCTATGTCCACAAATCCTTTGACTGGTAAAGATCTTCAGATCTTTGGAGTCCAGTGCTTGCAACATGTCCTGTTTACAGAAAGCAGCAGTATTATACTCTACATTCTGCCTCTCATATCAAAACAGAGATGAAAGTAACTATTTTATGCCAAAATAAGGTACTGAAATGCGTAAGAACCATGCCTTGGTAAACTGCCACTTCAGAGGAACTATTTATCTCACAAATTTCACAGTTCCAAGGCCCCTTTTCCTCAGCTGTTTCTGACACTGACCATGAGACTCTGAATCTGCTGTCTGACTCCATTGTAGAACACCAACACATCTGCTCTGTGCTTGGCCAGCTGAGATGCCAGGTGCAAATTCTGATCTTCCAGCTTATCGTACAGGGTGCGGACACTGAAATCCTCCAGAACTCTCGGTGCCAAGCGCTCCCCTAAAACACAAGGTGAGGCTCACAATTAACCACTGCCCGCAAGCCTATTCTCATTTATTTCCCAGAAGGGGCACTGCCTGTCCCCTGGAGGTGTGATGGATGCACTTGACTCACCCTGTGACAGGAGACAACAGTATTTTGTGTACTGTGAAGGAGAAACATGGATGAAGCAAGAGATGAAAGAGAGGGTCTTGATCCTTAGTGAAGGGGAGGATGACAGTGTGTTATCAGCTCCTCTAACTTGTCCAGTAAACTGTCAAGGTGCTGCTTCTCTGTACACTGTTCTCAGCATCACTAGATGGTGCCAAGTGTCAGGCTCTGGACTTGCTCTACCCTATGAAAATCCAAGATGAGGCCATCCTCAGAAGGTAAACAAAGCCCAAGAGTCTTGGGTCTTCAGAGAATAGAATGGAAGTGTGTGTGTATATAAGTGTCAAACTTGACAAACAGTCAAGTGCGTAGCAGCCAAAGTACCTGTGTGACCTCACATGGATGCACAGATTTCTGGGTGAGTAGGTATCAAAAATATCATGCTGAAGAGTTAACAGAAGACAATGGAATGGGGAGTAAGTGGGAAGAAGCCAACAGGAGAACACCTGGTTGGCACAGCACCTCACCTGCATTATGCACAGCACCTTTCTCTCCAAAGCCAGCATCTTCTCCAGAACCGTGAGGACCAACTGTCTGATAGAACTGAAGGCTACAGGGAATGACAGAAGAGGGTGAAGTTATCTCATACTTCGCAGTAAAATCCAATACTGCAGCATCATCAGTTCAAGCAGAAGGATAAGCTTCCTGTCTAGATTTTTAAGTCAAAACATGCCAAGGAAGCCTAAGGCGGGTAATTTGGGCAAGAATGCTCTGTGCAGAACACATAACAGAGCTGTGCACTGGAAGAGAGCTGGAATACTGCTGGGCGACTCCTGGGTGCCACCAAGAAACATCCTGTGCAGCTAGAAACTCAGTGTACTGAAAAGCTCCAAGAAGTCCAACATCAGAGAGGGAGTCATTGCAACAGGACATGCTTTTGTATTATCAAGGACTGAACTATCGATACCTATAATGCAAAGGCAGTTTACCTGTCTTTAAGGAGGATGTACTCTGGAGGGATGTGTGGCTCGCCCAGGCTCCTCCATCGTGGCTTCCAGCTCTTCATGGGGCTAATGATGGGGACAGCAGGCTGGAGCACTATAGCCAAGGTTGTCAGCATCACAGTGAAGAATCCCAGAACAAAGAGAGACACTGGGGAAGCCAAGAGGGGAGGCAAGAAGTGAGAAAAACAGGAAGCAATGTACATCAATGGCACAGCCTCCCTTTTACATTTTACTAGATGACCTCCCTCCCACACAAACCCAACATTCAGCAGCTTTCATGTTCATCATATAGGCTTGAGCTTCTCCTCGTGCTGATCTGGCACATGCAGACAAGGAGGCAAAACGTTTTCAGCACTGGTAGCTGAAGGTGACAGAACCAAGGATCTTGTCTCCAAGCTACGTATCTATTACTTTACTGTCCTCTCACTGATGGATGAAGGTGCAGTGTCCATAGCACTTGGAGTATGGCTGTGAGGAAAGACCTTAACTGCCCTTGTGTTTAGCCTTTGGTGAACTTTTTAATGATGCATTTAATTTCAGGTTAGCTTATCACAGAACTCACTGGCACTTCCTGCTTTTGAGACAAGGAAAACAAAGCCCTCAATTAGTTGAATTCTTCTAGCAGGGCGTGGGGAGAAACACAACTGCTCCTCCCCTCTTTCCCCTCTTCAGCTCCTAAACAGGCAGGTTCTTGGCTAGAGAGCAGTGAACTTCGGGAAGGGAAGCTCCACAGGGCAAAAGGATTAAAAGATGACAAAGCCACTGGTTGGATGGTATTTTAAAACACAAACAAGCCAGCTTGTTTAAACACACCTGAAGAGGTACAAGAAAGGTCATGGCTAAGAAGGCTCAAGGTAACTATCCCAGTGTTTTGGCTGTACCTGTGATTGCAGCCCAGTTAGGAGCCAAGTTGAGATCCTGTTGCTTTGAAACTCCATGTCTGGCCAGCTGGAACAGAGAAGAGGGCTGGAAGGACACATCTCTGGGGTCGCAGCCCACATTTGCTTCATTCACAGTCACAATCAGGAAATGTTCTTGAATGGTTCTATCCCTGAAGACGTATGTCCCAGACTCGAGGAAAACATGGGCAAACCTGAAAGGAAGAAGTAAGGAAGGCACTGGGGTTCATTCAAGTTTCCTCTAGGCTCCAGCTGTGTTGATGGTTAAATACACGGACTTGAACACACCAGACTTGGGCAATTTCACATAGGGCTCATTGCCAAGAACCTACTGATTCCGTGAAGGATCCACTCTCAAGTCCTGCCCAACACACATGCACTATAAGTCACACCAGATATTACCAGGAGATGTTGAGGTGAGTCTCCTGGATGAGGTGGTCTAGCCTTCGGAAGGGTCCAAAATCCCACCTTGGGTTGCTGTTATATAGATGCTGCTTCTGATAAACAGGGTAATGGCTGGATGCACGATCTGGGAACAGTTCAGCACAGTGTCAGTAACTCCAGCTGACACTGGTCTGGCAAAGAGCTATGTCACTGCATGTCTTTTATAGGGCCAAGCAGTGTCAACTCATGTAATTGAGGTATGCATTACGGCTCAACAAAGACCAATGCTTTCTAACAGATGTCAAATTTTATCTCTGTTCTATAGAAACACAGTTAGGAAGTGAAAAACGCTGAGTAAGACACTGGCAGAGCACAGACTACAGTTTTGGGATTCCCTGAAGGCAAGAGACACTGCTCTAAAGGAGTCTGGACACATACACCTCTTAAGAGCACACACACCCAACAACACTCACTGTGGGAATCGATGCTAAGCTGGAAAAGGATTGTGTCTCCTGCTTCCAAACACACCAGTGGGTTAGGAACAAGGGGTAAGGCATGAATATCTTTGAAGGAAGTCCTCTGGGCTCGATGACCTTTCTGCAGCAACTGATCTGATGAAAAACCTCCTGCCACAGTCAACAGAACAACCCAGAATGAATTCTGTAAAATGAGCAGCACGTGCAAACACCTAAACCCTTGGCAATAAAGAACTATTTACTTTGTGTCTGTGGGTAATTACAGCTCACAAGGACAAGTTTTCTTCTCTCAGTCACACTACCACTAATGAGGAGCAACAGGAATCAGGAGCCAGCACACACTAGTCATCAGATATGCCTCCAAATGGGGTTTCCTTCTAGTTCCTTAGAAGGACAAAAATCATCCTAGAATCTTTATTTAGCTAACCTTGCAGTCAGTGTAGGATAGAACAAGACCTTTCTCTACTTTGTAAACAGTTTGGACAATAAATTCCCTCTGTGACAACTTACTACACACTTGTTGCACCAACTTGAAAGGAAATGAATGTCTTAGTCTTACCTGGAGCTTAGGTTTAACTTCAGGGGTCCTCAAGCCTTACCTGTGAGAAATGCATCCAGAACATCTGTGCTGGAAACAATGAAACCTAGCACTCCACTGGGACTAAACAGAACCAAATGCACCCGTTGGCTTTTCTGCACATGTTCATCTGGGCCCAAAACGTTTGTCACTTCCTATTAAAAGCAGAGGGAAACACTGATCACTGATAAAACCAATCCTAGATTCAGACCCTGTTTTTACCTTCAGCTGTACGAGATTACTCTAGTGAGGTTTTCTTCCCACTACTCAGGAAGTGTCATGTCTCAGTCATGTACCAACATAGTGCCTGATCATACTCTGAGTAATGGGACATATTGTTTCTCCTCTGTGCTCACAGCTTTGTACCCTTCTGAACCTCACCCCCCAGGAGGCTTTTGACATAACTGTAATCTATAAGGGCTCTCTCCAGACTTGCATGCTCAGAAAGCATTCCTCCACTCTGTACTTACTCTCACTTCTCCTTCATTCACCCTCAGAAGCAGTTCTCTACTGATACCAAATCCCAAAGATATCCGTGGGGCTCTCAGCAAACACAGCTGGTCACAGAGCTCCTCAGCAGAAACATACTGCTTGCAGTGACATCTATAAAGAGGACACAAGGTTGTGGTCACTTATGATCCTTGAGCCACACTGATGCTCAGGCCAGCCTCAGTATCTTGCAATCAACACGATGAGTGAGACTATGTGTATGAAAACCAGAAGAGAGCAAACAGAGTGAGCTCTGTCTGCTTTCACCTTGTCACTCATTCTGGTGCTCCTACCCAAGCACAAAAAAATCACTGGGTAATGCCAAAACCACAGACATACTCTCCAGGTAGAGGAATGAGGCTAATAGATGTGGAAATCCAGCAATGGAAAGTTTCTCAAAAGCATCTCCCACAGCCCTGTTCTGGATTGATCTCACAGGATCAGTAACTCAGCCAGTCAGAATTAACTGTGAAGTGTTTCTTACTGAGAGGCTGGGTTGAGACTTACATGCCCAGCTCTGCATTAATCTCTCCACCTGCAGGCCCACAGGAAGGAGAGCAGTCGTATCGCTCGGGAGAAACGCATTGGCGTGTAGATGCTAAACGGACCTCTCCAGGAGCACAGAGCTCATCCACCTGCAAGAACAACACCCACCTGCTGTGTGTGAAACCAGACAAGCCCTAGGAACTTCAGCCAAGTTACAGCATCTCTAGAATCAACTCCTTCGCCACCCACACCACTGCCATTCCACACAGAGGTAATTCAATAAGGGCAGTTAAAAGACAACTTGGAAAGCGCTGGAGAAAGATCACAACTTCCCATCCAGATGCCTGAAGCAGGGCTGATGGAGAACTCCATAGCAACCATATGGAGGCTTAAACTCCTGCATCTGTAACCTGAGCCAGTGGGCTGCTCCCCATTGCCTTAGCATGGAAGTACCCTTTGCCTCCATTTCTTATGAACTTAGCTTCACAAGATTCTGGCAAAGAAGACAAGTGTCATTACCCTACAGAGAAGGCTCAAATGTCTTAAACAAAACATCTAAAGGACTTGCTTGTGTCTGCAGCAGCCCAGAAAACTGAACTCTGCTTGTATCCAAACACAACCCCTGAGACAGAGCCTGAAGCACTGAATTACTCTCCTTCTCCTGTGGGTCACACAACAGCTTTGTTTTGAAGGCAAATTTTACCTGAGGCCGGCAGTCCTGATCGCTGTTGCCGTCAGGGTCTTTCTTGCCTCTTTCGTCATAGTAAATGTAACCTGCCTGGCAGATACAGGAGGCATCTGACTGCTGGAAAGCCCGGTTCAGCCCATGGCAGGTACAGCTGGTGGCACCTGGGAGAAGTGCTTGCATTTAGAGTGGTAAGCAGGGTAGGGAATACACTTCCTAAAAGCAGTGCACACTGACGAGAAGCAGTTCCCGTGTTGAATACTCCTTGAGCAAGTCACTGAGGCTGACAGGAATGCCAGCTGGAGCCAGTCTGCCTTTTGCTCCACCAGCACAACCACTAGACCATTTTATGAAGAGTCCATTCAACAAGAGATGCAGTAAGACCCAGCTGGTCAGCTGCAGCAGCAGTGTTTTGGCAAGTGCTCCGTTAATTTACACGTTAAGCCACTGGACAGGGCCCCTCTCCTGTGTCTCAGCAGTCTCAAATCCACTGGATTTGAAATGCTGGTACAGTACTGCACAGACAGCAAGACACACACACCCTGTATTGTGCTTAGCCACCTGCCTTTCAGTTTTCCAACCCTTTCCCACTTGACCATGGCCCCAGTCCAGGGCAAAAGTACTATTGGTGAAACTCCACTGCTTTCAAAACAATAGCAGAGTAAGAATTAGTAGGGCTGCTCATGTCTTCCTTCCTTTGAAGGAGATCAGATTCCCTTCGCCTAAGAGAGTGTAAGCGAAAAGTGACAGCTTTGAAAATGGAATCCTTCTGTGTGGGAGAGAGGATGAGCAGTCAGGCATCAGTGGCACACAGCATCATGAGGATCCAGGGCTTGTGGACCACCACGAAATCACACGGGGGAATCACATTTCTAAGTCATTTCCTTTTTTGTCTTTCTCTTAACAGAGGTGAAAGTTTCGCTCACACACAGCAACTCACCAGGCTGAGAGGAAGAAGAGCTGCCACAGGGGAAACAGGCAGGCTGAGCAGGAAGGTGATTGAAGGAACCAGCAGGACAGGCCTGGCAATCCTCTACATGCTTTGCAAAGTTGCTGCTGCCATAGGTCCCTGGTGGACAGGGCAGAGGGGCAGATGCCAGGGGAGGGCAGTAGTAGCCACTGGGGCAAGGCTTCTTGTGGTAACTGTCACTACCTAGAGAACAACAAATGCAGTAGCCAGAGTGGGTAGGCATGATCTCCTTTATGTTATATCCCAGGAGCCAACACGTCCATAGACTTAATGCTCAGCCAACAGAGACTTTCAAATGCTTGTAAAGCTCTTCCTCTTGCATCCTAGTCCAAGCAGCACTGGGCTGTCACATACCAAACTTTGAACCTCTAGGCTCATTCTTCTACTTCTAGTAACACATTAACTCCAGGCCTCTCAGCTAAGCCACAAAATTCGAGACAGCAGGACTTACAGAGGCCTGAGATGTCATCCCCTGAGAGACAGCACATCAGTATCCAAACCACACTTGCCCCATTTCTCTAAACTCTCACAAAAGCCTACACAACAAATGCTCCACACACTCATGTGACAGCCCACGCCAAGGAGTTCTAACTGAGGAGGACTGAGAACTTTGCCCACACAGAACTTAAAATTTTCTGGTTACAATTGAAGCTGCATTTCTTGCCCCACTCCTCCACAGCCTCCTCCCTTTACCTTGTGGGCAGATGAAGCCTGCTGGGCAGGGCTGACAGGGTGCTCTGATCAGAGAGTCACCACGATAGGTGCCTGCGTCACAGATTCTGCAGAACTTCTCAGCTGAATCCCTTGGACCAGGCAGGTTGAGGGCCATGTACCCTCCTTCACAAGGCAGCGGATGGGCGCTGCCTGGGGGACAGTAGTAGGGAAACACACACCTGGAAGGCAAAACAAAGCAGGAAGAGGGAAGAAAGTGTCTTAAATTTCTGGATTCAGTGACCAGTGCAAACTCAGGGTAAAATTTAAAAGAGTTCTCAGTTGGCTCCAGGCTCAAGATAAGTAGAAGAAATCATAAATCCCTCTCTTCGGTCTTAGAAGCCACCAAATCCTTAACTGTAACTGCAAAGATCCCTTTGCTTTTTCCCAGTGCATAAAGGCTGTGGTTGTAGCACTAATTCAGGTTTGTCACAGGCACATTTCACAATATTCAGAGTTTTTAGAAACTTAAAGCTGGCTGCACCAATACTTACAGCTGCTCAGGGCTGTTGTATGTTGAGGATCCTTCAGGACAGTAATACCCAGCAGGGCACACGGAAGGCACAGCTGTGTGAGCATCACAGTATAAGCCAGGCCTGCAAGGCTTTGGATTTACTGACCCTGATGGAGAGAAGTGAAAACAGTGATGAATTATGTGATTTTCCCAGAACAGGAGGGTATGTGTCAGGGAGACAGACAGTGAGCCATAAACGTTGCCCTTTTCCACATGCTCACAGATCTGCTGGGAATCAGTTTGCTATTTAGAATGAAATGTTAACACCTGAATGCCTATCCCTGAATGATGAAAGATATCTGTACTCCTTTTCTAGGCCCAGACCACTTCCTTTGGGAACCTCAGCTCAATTATAACAGGAAAGGAGGGCTGAGAAACAGGAGATGGGAATTCAAAGGCTGAAAGCTAGGAAAAGGCTTCAGGGTTAATAAATCCACCTCTAAAGACACTTTATCAGTGGCCACATTCTAGGAAGGCTACTGCAAGCAGCAGTGCCTCCAAGTCACTGCTAAATGCTACAGCTCTGCCTGCTGTGCACTCTTCGGCCATCTGGACTCAGAAATGGCTGGAAAAATAAAAGACAAAGGAGCATGGTCATGTCATACCTGCTGGGCATTCATAGCCAGGTTCACACGGCACTCCCTGGGTGTTAGGCAGCCCTGTCTGTGCTGGATCTGGGCAATAGTATCCAGGTGAGCAGGGAGTGCATTCTTCCAATGATTTTGCACCAGGTTGGATCCTGGAAGTGCCAGGTGGACAAAGGAAAATGTCCCCTTTACCAGGGCACCAGTATCCAGGGGGGCATGGATAATCCTCAAACTTGGTCAGACCTGTTAGGAAGAGAAAAGAATGAAGAAAGGGAGGCTGAATGGCCAGCAGTGATCCTAGAGAAGGGCTCTTAGCTCACTGTGAACATGAATGACCTCTCCCCCTTTCCCTATCTCATCTTTGGGAGTTTTGTAATCAGCTCTAGAGGTGAGAAAGGGCTGGCTTTCACCTGGCACTTACCTGATAAAGGGCAGAGATAGCCCGGAGGACAGGGCTGGCAATCTGTCAGGCTCTGAGCTCCTGGCTGCCTGCGGTAAGTTTGCGGAGGACATTTCTGAGGTGCCAGGAGACTGGTGTGGTCACTGCCATTGCTTCCAAAGCAATAGTGTCCTGATGGACACGGATAGGCCTCTGAATCCCCTGACAAGCAGAAAGCAGGGCTTTAAGGAGTCATCTTTACATTGTAATTGGAACGCTTTTCTTCTGTGTCTCCCTGGGTCCTTCCTAAACTACTGCACATATGTCTACAATCCACCTCTCCAATCCAAGCCTCTCCTCTGACAGATGGCACACAGAGATAATTTGGAGACTGGTTGTGATCTCAGGCTCTCCTACATTTCTAATGTCTCCTGGAACAGCACATTATATTGTTAAATGTCTGTGTTTCTCTGCAGACACTACAACTCATCGCTAGAGACAGTGTGTCCTACTGCAAGGGCTGTTCCCCAGTGCAGTATCTGGCATCAAAGCAAACCTCACCAGACTCAGGGGTACATCCAGCTCTCCTCAAAAGCAACTCCAACTCCCTCCCCTCACTGTTTAACCCCGAGTTCCAACCTGCTTTGCACCAGTGACCTGGCGGACAGGGCAGGCAGTCTTCTCTCTTCACAGCCCCTGGAACATCTCTGATGGTATTGGCAGGACACGGTATAGGTACCTCAGTTCCCTCCAGGCAATAGAAACCTAGAGAAATGGATGGAAAAAGAGAGGGAAGTAAAATATGAAAGCCCTCCAATGATAAAAATAACTCAACAAGAGCCTCCTGCTGCTGTAGAATGAACATCTACACAGCTGTTGGGATGTTGCTGTGCATATAGAGAGGCAAATCAACAGCCTTTAAACTAGGCTAGCAGTCTAGCACCATAAATTCAAGGTGGCCTTTTTCATCAGGCACAGCTCCTTGTTCAAACACAGGACACTATTGAGCAATGACAGCTTTAAAGAAGGGATTACAGTATATTATGCAAAGTAACAGATACTCTTTAATTTGTTGAAAGGAAGCTCATATTCTATTCTTCAAATACTGTTGAGATTCTCACTCACCTGCAGGACACAGCCCTGCACACACCTGACCCCAGCGGCACCCAGACAGGAATCGCCAGGAGAAGCTGGGGCCCTGGGGAGTAGGTTGAGAGCTCCCAGCAAGGCAGAAATAGCCAGCAGCACACTTTCCCTCCAGACGTCCATGCCTGCAGCAGAGAGGACAGTAAGGATTGATATACGACCTACTGCTCATGATTTGGTGCAGAAGCAGAGCAAGAACTGATGCAACAAACTGTGCAAAGTCTGCAACAAAACACAACAACTTCTTAGACCAGTGACTGCTTTGAGATGCCTCCTGAAATTCAGAGATACACCACCTCTGTACTCAAAAGCTGTGTCTAAGCCTGTATTTCTTTTATTGAATGAGAGAAATAGAAGCTGGAAGGAACTCAATATTGACTTAACAGCATAAAACAAGAAGACCAAGCTGCTTGAGACCAAGTAATAAAAACAGCAGAAAGAAATGAAGCATAACCTGCAGTAGTGACCAGGCAAGCAAGGCAAGCATTCTGTCTCATTCCAGAGGCCAGACATATTTGCAGGAGTGAAGGTGCCTTCAGGACATGTGAGAGGATCCCGTGTGCCTGAAAGGGAGACCACAGGGACAATAAAAATCCCTGAGAAGACTGCTTTTATGGGCATGATGTCCTGTGGTATGGAGCAGCCTCTTGGCTACCTGGGTTCAGCTGTCCTGGCCACATTCCCTTCCAGCTCCATGTGCACACATTGGCCCCCTCTCCCACCCCCAGCCCACTCACTGGCAGGGTAGGGTGAAAAGCAGAAACAGCCCTGATACTGTGCAGGCACTGCTCAGCAATAACCAACATATCCCTGTGCTATCAATACTCCCTTCACCGTAAACCCAAAATACAGCCCTGTAGCAGCTGCTAGGAAGAAAATTAACTCTGTGTCTCAGTCAAAACCAAGACACACCTCCCATCACCTTGACTACAGAAAGACACACGTAGGCTTTGTCCAACCCTGGGATCAAAATGAGGCACACAACATAGCTGGGTATCCAAGTTTCAGTGTACCTGTAGGACAGTAAGAATGTGGTGGGCAGCGCTTGGGGTCTCCAGCCACCAGCTCCTGGCAGTAGAATCCCCTCTGGCATGGCAGGCAGGATGCAGAGCCCCTGGCTGGCTGGTATTCCCCAGCAGGACATGGCATTGGGTGGGCTGCCCCTGACCGGCAGAAGTGGCCCTGGCAATGACAGAGAAGGAAGAGGATGGCATGGAGATGGTGGCAAACTTAGAGTCTGTGTGAAGAGTAAATTCCACAATTACTAAATCCAAGAGCAACATTCCACATGGAAGTAATTAACAAACCCCTCCTGGCCAGAGCTGAGACCCATCTCTTTCACTGCCCCACCGTCACTGAGCAGTACCTTAGGGCAGAGGAATGCTGTGGGGCTGATGGAGCTGAAGTTTGCTGGGCAGTAAAATCCCTCTGTGCAAGGTCCTGTTGGAGAACTCAAACCAATTCCAGCACAGAAAGACCCAGGATAGCATGGCACACAGCTTTCTGGGGAGGCACCACCTGAGGAGGAAACTAAAGTCAAGGCTAAGGGGAGAGGGAGATGAAAGCACACCCAATGCACTCACAGGTCTGAACTGATAACACAGCCCACTATCAGTTCTGGCTGAATGTACCAATACCCTGCAGTGACCAAGGGCCACCTCCTCACCACAGCTGTCAGAAATCCAGTCCCACATCACCTTAGACTATAGGAGAAGCCTGTGAGTGAAGTCACACTCACCTGTGGCATTGTTCAGGGTCCCAACTGGGCAGGCAACTGGGAAATGAGTACCCTCTGGACAATAGTGCCCAAAAGGACAGGGCCCACTGTGTGGGAACACGGGTGTCCCATGGGGAACAGCATCAGTGGCTCCTCCTTCACAGTAATACCCAGCTGAACAGAGACCTGCCACAAGGGAGCAGAGAGGTTGGCAATCATCAGCCCATGGCACCATGGCTAGTGAAGAGGCACCTCCTCAAACCTCAGAAACAGCAGGTAACTCAGAGAAGAGAAACTGAAGAGCACCCTTGTCATATCATTGCTGATACCATGAGCCATTCACCTTTGGTTTGTCTTCCCTCCTTCCCATCAATCTTTGGCCTCTATCATCTCTCTTTGCTTGCACTGATCTCATCTAGAATTTGCTTACCTTATCACTTTTCTAACTGTTTCCTTATATCTTGTTTTCTGTGGAAAGAGTTATGCCTGTCTCATTAGCACGTATCCAACTTTTCGCCCAGTGACAATTACTCTGTGCTTAAATGGAAGGGGAAGGGATGTAGGCAGACAGGAAGAAAGGCAATAAAAGGGTTAAAAGCAGAGAAAGAGAAAGCAGGAGAAAATGGAGACAAGTAATGCAGTAACATAAAAGTAACATCCAAAACCAAATGCTCAGTCAAAAGAATGAACCAGAGAAAAGAAATTACAGATACAGGGTTGAAGAGTGCCCTCCAATAGCCTTTACTACTGCTGTTCACGCAGATGTTTTCTACTTCCCTGCATCCTCCAGCCCTGAATCCCTCTGCTCTGAGTGATCTGTTGTTAACCAAACTCACCATCAGGTTCCCAGTTAGCATCTCCTCTGCAGTACCTTCCCACTGGGCACAGCTTGCAGGCACTGGGGGCCAGTGCCCCCTCCAAGCTGTTCAGTGTGCCCTCGGGGCATGGCAAGGGGACAGCAGTCTGAAATGGACAGTAGTAACCTGGGCATGGAGAGGGATGAATGAGACACTAATCAAAAACAGAAAGGAGAAAGAGGTGGGAATGCTGAGCTTGTTCTAATGGCAAATACCCCACCTCCTGGAGGTAACCACTGCTATGGCTCAGTCAGAACAAGTTATGCAGGTATCCCTCATACTTCCTCCCATTTTTTGCTGCACAGGTACTGCTCACCTCTGGGGCAGCTGAGTGGTTCCACAGTGGCAGCGCTGCTGCAGGCCATACCCGCTGGGCAAGGGAGGCAGACACTTGCTCCAGGCACAGGGCTGAATGTGCCAGGCTCACAGGGAAGCTCTAGCCCAGTGCCTGCAGGACAGTAGAAGCCCCTGGGACACCTGTATCCATGAATCCCATCAGAAGGGCAGGGAGCAGAGTTTCCTTCCAGGCATACATACCTGTAGAGAAAGAATCTGGACTTGAAACAAACAGACCTGTTCACAGGCAATAGATGGGGGAGGCACTAATCAAGAGCCAAGGGTTGACAGATTGAGGAACAACCCTTGCAAATGCAGTTTATTTTAGCTTTGCTAACATTTTCTCCTCCTTATCTGTAATTTTGTGCCCACCTTAAAATCTTGGTGAAAAAAAACCCAAAGGTTTTTGCACTAAGCTGACTGGAGAGCATTCTCATTTTTGTAAGGAAAAGCCTTTGAAAACCAAAGGTTTTTTACTTCAAAACACAGGGCACAACCACTCTGTTTATCCTGGGTTTGCTTAGCCCCCTTTTACCCTCAGTCTCCTCACAGGCTTCTGCTTTAATTCATCTAGTTCCACACTGATCCCTCCCTTTATCACTTCCCTCCCGAGATGAGGAAATACAGAAACTATTCAGGTAAAGCAAGCAACAATGAAATGAGAGCCAGGATCCCATCACAGGTTGTAGACAAGGATACAGAGTATATTGCTCCTGAAGAAGAAACAATTCATTGTCCTTAAGGCAAAAGGAACAGCACTGAACAAAAAAAACCAGCAAAGCTGTACGTTTTTGCCTGGAAGCAAAACCTCTTTAGACTGAACAGCAAGCTATGAGAAGTGATGGATGTTACATGGCAGAGGTGATGAAAAGCAGCCCAGGCAAAGCACAAATTGTACCCTGTTGGAGGGCAAGAACTGCACAGATTCTAGATCTTTGAGTCATTTGTAATCATGTAATACTCATTATCACTTTGCCCAGAAAACCTTAGCCAACACTGTTGGAGGCAGGCTGTAACATCTTTCTAGAGTTAAAGACATTTTTGGAAAGGCTTAAAATCTGACTGAGATACAGCAAATCCTTCTTATTCCCAGGAAGTCTGTTTCCATGGCTGCTTATTTTTAGGCATTCCAAATGCAGCCCTTACTTGTATTCTGAGCTTAACTTCAACTTCTAGCCAAATTTCATTGTGATTTTCCCCACAAGACTGAAGAGCTGTCCTCTATCAGAAATCTCTCCCCACAAAAATCACGTTATGCTTAAATGTCACTTCTAAGACTCTCTTTTCACATACTCGTGAGATAGATAATTACTGCTGATGGCACTTTCTGCTTGCACCATGCTACCTTGTCCCTGGTTATTGCACCATCGTGTGGGAGAAGAAATAAAACACAGAAAGCAAAAAAGATGCCTGGGTCAAATTCTCAGCAAGTGTGATTGTGAGGCTAAATAAGGGATTTGTCATACACTAAACCTATGGTGAAAACAGTGAAAAAACATGGATAAGGCTCAAGCAGAATGTTAGGCAAACATAAAGTGGAAAGAAATGTTTCTGAAGTATCTACTGAGATCATCAAGTATCACAGAATGATGGGGGTTGGAAGGGATCTCTAGAGATCACCTAAGCCCAACCCACCACTGGAGAGTTCTTTCCAACAGTCCTTACTCAGACACACACCACCAGGCTCACTGTCTCACTCACCCTTGAGGACAGGGTAGGCAGCTGCTTTGCCTTTGTGAAGGGTTGTAGGACCCTGCTGGACAAGCAAGTGGAAGAGCTGTGCCCTTGGGACAGAAATACCCTGGAAAAGAAAGAACACATCACAATCAGCAGTCTTGGAGAACTGAAAGCAACCTAGGCATTTAAATGGGACCTAACTCACCCTGGGGACATGGCTGTGGCTCCTCACCAGGGACACAGTAGTCACCCTCTGGGCAATCATGGCACCTCTCTCCACTGACGTGTGGCATGTAGGAGCCAGGGGGGCATGGCCCTGGACTGCTGGACCCCAGAGGACAAAAGTGACCAACTGGACATGGAGCTCCTGAAAGGCCATCAGTAGGGGTTGGGGTCTGGGCCCCTGTGATGCAGTAGTACCTGGGAACACAGCACCATACTCTTATTTCAAAAGGGAAAGGACACTTCTCCTTACACAGAGCACATCGATGCATTCACTTTTCCACTTACCCTGGGCTGCAGTGTCCAGATGGGGCCCTCAGGCCAGAGCTGTTGCAATAAAACCCTCCAGGACAAGGCTGGCATTCCTGCAAACTCCCACTGCCTTCATTGCCAGACCATGTGCCAGGAGGGCACTGTAATGGACGTGGTGCACCTGGCAAAATCCATTGCATCAGAGTGAGGAAAAGCCACTTTGTGCTTGGTAGAAGTGAAGACAAGTCCTGCTTTGGCAAAGCACCCTACCTTCAGGACAGTAATGACCAGCAGGACAAGGAAGTCCTGATTCTCCATCTTGGGGGTTTCTTACTCGGGCACCACTTCTACACCAAAATCCCTCAGCACAGTCTCCTAGAAAACAGAATAACATATAAAATACCAGGAATGCATTAACACGATAGGCAAATAAAAGCACATTTCAGGATCCAGACAGAAACACAGCCATTTGCTAGGCCATTGTGCAGAGTCACTGTCAGTCTATTGTAATTGTCATCAAGCAAGAGTCCCTTGAAGCTGTAAGGAGTGCAGAACAGGTGGCAGATGCCAGACTAAAGTGCTTCCCTACCTAGGAATTGTCACTTAGCTCAGACTAAGCAAGACCACCATATTTGGGCAAGTACACTTGGTGTGGCACTCCACACTGGGGTTTTTTTTATGAGGTATAATCCATAGGATTCTGGTTTCTTGCAGCTCCTCTCTCACTTCTGGCTTAGAAAAAAAGAATCTAAAAAGAATCTGGCCACCAGCCATTGCCAGGACTCTCCCACAGCAGTGACTATGCTCAGAAGAACTGCAACATACCTGTTGGGGCAGCAAGTCCGGAGACTTCACAGTATTTTCCTGGTGGGCATCTTTGACATTCCTTGATAGTTTTCAGTTTTTGCCTTGGTCCAAAGGTTCCTGCAGGGCAGCTGTACTGAGTGCTCCTGTTTGTCCCTGGTAGGCAATAAAAACCTTGTGGGCACGGGTAAAGGGTAAAATCAATAACTGGCCCGTGCTGGCTGTCACAGTAATAGCCTGCAGCAAAGACAGAGGAAAGAAAGCTAAATTAGTCACTGAGAGATACTAGCTATTGAAGCACTGCTCATCAGAAGAGAACAGCTTCTCCTGTGCATACAAAACAACTCACTGGCCATGCAAAAACATAAATTCACTGCTGACCTTAAATTAATATTGATTTGAATCACACTGGGACAAATGCACAGCAAAGCTTTGCTGCGCTCCTTAGAAGGAAATTTACCTCCAACAGTGGTCCCCAGAACACAGGTCAAAACTTACAGAGCACATGAAAACACTTAGGCAGCATCGATCTCTCTGTTTCCTTTCAGTTACTGAGACCCTTCAAATGAAGTTTTCCCACTGAACATTAGTTTTCCTTGCCAGTATTTTAATTGTTCAGAGTACACAGATGTTACCATAGTTGCATTCACGTCTGAATTGATTTAACCTCTAATGGTCTCTTCATACAGAGCCAGAAATTGTTCTTCCCCAGTCAGGAGAAGGAAATCACCAAGGCAGACAGGAAGTCTCCAAATTTTCATGCACAAGGAGGCTCAGGAGTCAGTAAGAAGGAGGCATTTCTTCTATGAGGGATGCACCGAATAGTATTTGATACTGTGAAAAACTTAACTCCTATTTTCTGGATGCCTGTACAGACTACAGCATCTCTCTGACTTCTGACAGATCTCCCAGAAGGGGAATGGCTTTTCCACTCCAAACCCAGAGACTTTGTCAAGCTGCTGCACAACTCACCTTCCCAGCACTCTCCAGTTGGGGCACTGAGGCCAGGGACCTCACAATAGAAGCCGGAGGGGCAAGGCTGGCACTCGGAAAGCATTCTCCTCCCTAAGAGGCTGGAAAAGCTGCCAGCTGGGCAGAGCTTGGGTACTGCTGATGCTGCAGCTGTGAGAACAGAGAGGAGAGACATCACTAGCTTCATTATACCAAAGGAAGCCAAGGTGAACCTTATTACATTCTAAAGACAGTCTAGTTTAGGCATTGAGACAAATATGTCGCAGCTTTTAAAGAACAGGCCAAGGGAAGAACTAGGGGAAGAATCTGAGACTGAGCACCATGGTCAGACCCTAGCCATTTGGCCACCAAGCTTCCAAAATCAGTCATCAGTGTTTCAGATGCTACGTGACAAGAGACTGTCAGTATTTCAGATATTGGTGATGTGAAATGTTTAGTCCAGCTCAATGCTGGGCACTCACGGCAGTAAGTCCCTTCTGGGCAGATGTTCCCAGTCACACCATCTGTTGGTTCAGGGAGAGTTGCTCCACCTTTACAGTAAAACCCAGCAGCACATTCCCCACTGGGGACAGGGAGACCTGGAAGAGAAGACAAGAGAGGATAATGAAATTCAAAGCACTAAGACAAAGGGAGAAAAAGAAAACCCAACCACTTGCAGCCTCCCTCTGGGAGACAAAGGCACCTTGCAAGTACCAGTACATCTCCACTGATGTATTGGGATAAAACTAGCTCCTGTTCCCAAAACACTGATAGGACAAAAGAGAGCAGGAGAAAATGAAGCAGCACTCATTATCCCAGCATCTGCAGGCTCTGCACATGCAGAGAATAGAGGGAGGTCTGAGAGGAGACTCTGATCTTCCATGTCTATGAATCTGTAAAGGTGTGTGTTCATATTGGTCCTCTCAAGAGAGGAACGTGGCCACAGAGGTAAAGTGCCTCTCTCAAGGTCACACAGCAAATTCTGGATAAAGTCAGGTTTTGCATCCAGGAGAGGAATTTAGCTTTAGGGTCCTCTGTCACGTTCTTAGAGAGCAAACGTTTCCATGTCCACACAGTGCCTTTAAGTCCCCTCAAAACAGATTACTCAAGTTCTCCAAAGACATTAACCTGAGGCATTACAGTAAAACCCTGGAGGACAAGGAAGAGGCTCTGGGCTTCCTTCGGGGCAATAGAAACCAGCTACACACTTCCCTCCAGTGGCAGTGGCTGGACAGAGGCAGTTGGCGTTGGTATAGTTATCCAGATCAAAAGGCTGTGAGGTCCAAGCAGCTGAGATGCAAAACCAACCTGAGAACAGAAATCTTGACTGAGAAGCTCTAGCAATGACAGAGTCCCATAAATCTTCATCAATAAACCAGTCAGGATGGCTTTTCATGTAAAGTCTGCATGGCACATCCATAAGCACACAGAATACAGGAGGGACTAATACCAAAGTTTAATACCACCATGGCACAGTTTTCCATGCAATAGTATATGCAATGATGCCTTGTTTATAACACCACATCAGCAAAAGTGATAAGACATCCAATCAGTACTTTTGCTGTATAGACACAGGGTTCACTTCAGCTGCCTAAGCAGGTTCAGAATAGCAGATGGAGAGACAACTGCTCGTGGCTACCAGATACATCTTAGTCTGTGCCCATCTGAACCAGCAGATGGAACTCAGGTGGATGCCCAGGGTGTCTTCAATCATAGTAGAAGCCTACAGTCAGGCAAGTGAATCAAGCAATCAGACTGGAAAGGCTGTGGGAAAGGCTGTAGGATATGAGCACCAGCCTCCCAAAAACATTGATCCCAAGAGCTGTGCACTACCATAGCCAAACCAATCCAGACTCACCTGCATCACACTTGCCTGAAGCAGCTGTCAAGTTCTCCTTCCCACAGTAGTGTCCAGGTGGACAGGGCAAGCAGCTATCCAAGCTCTGTGTCATGGGATCTGGGTTATAGTAGCCCCGGGGACAGGGAAATTCAGTAGCAAACTTGGTTCCTTTGGAATAAAGAGAGCGAGTGTCTTTCATGGACTTCAGATACTATCTCAGTTATTAATCCTGACTATCACTTCATGTTATCTTTGGCAGTTTATCTCACTGCTGATCGCCACAGTGCAGAGCTTGCCCTTTGTGGCCAAGACAATCTCTGGATGCTGTTCAGCTTGCCTGTGAGGGGGTTAAGCAACAGTCATATCTACAGTTTAAGAGATTTTGTAGGGTTTTGTTCTGTGAAGAACCAGACTGACACGAACATTTTGCTCACTGAGACCATTGCTTGCCTTAAGAAGAATGTTTTGTCCTAGCTAATGGATTGCTTTGCCCCTGGGCCCACCTCACCTTTGGGGCAGTAAAAGCCAGCTGGGCAAGGATTCACACTGTAGGTGGTGGTATTTTCTGGGCAGTAGTAGCCTGCAGCACAAGGGAAGCATGCAGCTTGTCTGGTGAGGTTGTTGTAAGTCCCTGCAAGGCAGGGTAAGGGAGAGCTGGTTCCTTCTGGGCAGAAGTGGCTCACAGGACAAGGGCCTCCTTTCTCCCACATACCTAAGGCAAAGAAAGTAGAAGAGACAAGGAGATATAGGGATCTTCTGAGGGAGCTAACACCTCACTGATGAGGATCTTGACTTCTCTGGGATTCCAGAAGACAAGTCAAGTGAATTTACAACAGTAGGCGTTGCAAAAGATAACATTTCTTAAAGCTATTTGTTGCCAAATCCCCTAATTATTGGACACAAGCAGATGAAGACAGCAATGGTGACAACACATGCCACTAACAAACAGATGAAGACCCTCAGTGCAGCTCACCAGGTGGTGATGGTGAGGTAGCTCCAGACAGGCAGTAGTAGCCAGCTGAGCAGGGTCCCGAGGGTGCCATGAGGCCCGTGGAGCTGCAGTAATAGCCAGATGGACACACTGTACAGCTCGTGTCCTGCCAGTTGTAGAGCCTGGTGAGGAACACAAGCAGGCTTTCTGTTGGCATGTGTGCAAGTTCAGCAGGTAGAATATTGATGCCTAGACCTCTGGCCAAGTGAAAACAACCATGAAGACTTAATGATCAATGCAAAGATACATCTAATGAGCTTTACTGAGTTGCACTTTGTTGGTTAAAGGGCTAAGCTGGAAAACAAAAAGGATAAACAGCATCAGCAGAAGCTTACCTGTCTGAGTAAGTGCCCACAGGGCATTGCTGTGGGATACTTGTGCCAGCTGGGCAGAAGTGTCCAGGTGGGCATGGGCCACCAGTGCTTGTGTTTGTGGCTCCATTAGGGTTTGGGACACTTGCTCCTACATGAGGAAGACAAACCAAAGGTATCCTGAACAAAAAGGGTTGCTGTTCATGGGAAAGGACACAGTACTTTCCTTAGAAGTAGAATAAATGCCAGGATCCTTATTTAAATCACCTGAACTGAGGTCCTGTGGCTCTATGAAATGCACTGAACACTAATCCTCAACAGCACAGTTACAGTATCCAGGACAGAGAAAATTCAGTGCTACAGAATACTGTGCATAAGGAATGGAAGATAAAAGTTGCCACTAAACTTTAAAAATAGTTGCCACTATTGTCCCTACAAATACAGAACCTTGTTTCATACAAACACCATCTGAAAGCTGCCAGGAAACTTGCTCACAACAGATGACAAATTGCTTGAGTCTATTTCTTGCAGTTTTCTCAAAGTCCTTCTACAAGTCTGAGAAAGTAAGTATTTGAGTAGAGAAACACCTGATGTGACTGAGTAGAACCTTATCACATGGCTTCATTCCTAAGGATTATCCTGGCACTGTCTGCCAGGGAGAGATTACACAGAGAATGTACAAAAAACAGCTCCTAAAGGGCCACAACTTCCTACTTTTTATTTGTGTTTTTGCCTTGCAAATACTACATTCAATACCTGCTGTGCAGAAGAATCCTGGCCAGCAGGGACCACTTGGAGAGGATAATCCCCATTCTCCACAGAACATTCCTGGAAGACCACAGAGGGAAAAGAGTGTCAGTAAACTAAAAGAAAAAACAGGAGAGCTGCTGTGCTGCATGGTCTGAAAAACCCCCCTGTGGATCATTAGGGAATGCTACTGTGGGACAAGGAACCTCTTTTGACTGGCTATTTTTATGCTTCCATTTCCCAGAGGTGAAATGCACATCAGGAGGTTAGGAAAAGAGATTTGCAGAAAGTTAACCCTCTCACACTGCCCTACAAGGACAAGCAGAGTTTAGGGTTATTTCCTCACCTGCAGGACACTGCAGACACCTCTCTCCCTGGCTGAGTCCATAAGAGGGGTTGTAGGTCCCAGGAGGACAAGGATAAAAACTGATTCCAGTTTTCTGAGGGCAGTAAAAACCAGGAGGACAGCGATGCTTTAGCCCTTCTGAACAGTGAAATCCAGCAGGACAAGGAAAACATTTGTCTTGACCTGTGAAGGAAATACAGGAACTAAAAGGAACCATGTAACGAAGGGGAAGAAAAATACCAAGTGTACAACTTCCCTCTGCGTGGTTGTGCACTTAAAGAAGCAGAAATCAAAGTGAACTTTTTCTGTAAGCACTCCTGCAACAGCTGGCCCTCCAACATGCACCTTCTCCCAGGAGTCTGTAATTCAGCAAGCTTCTCAGCTCCACTGTATCAGTGACCTTCACATCCCACCATCAGGTGGCAGGCAGTACAGCAAGGAAATCGAGTTAACTGCTCAGGAGCTTTCTGTGCACTGTGTCACTGCTACAATCCTAATGCATAAGCTGCTGCAGGGGTGAAACATATTCCACATGTGACACCAGGGAAAGAAAACCCAACAACATCCCCCTGGACTCCTTTCTCTACCCTGTCTCCTCTAAACACTGAATGCTCATAATGGCCAGCAGCTACCAAAGCCATTCTTAGACACAGACAAAAAACCCACCAAAAAAAAAAGAAACAAAACATAAGAAATCTATGTGTTTGCCTCTCCTAAGTCATAGTGAAGTTGCAAAGATCCAGTTCCTGACCTGTGGCATTGTTGTATTCTCCAGTGGGGCAGGGAGAAGGTGTTGCTGAGCCTGCAGGGCAGAAATGTCCTCGAGGACAGATATCTCCAGTGATACCATCCTCTGGCTTTGCAGTCTTTGTCCTTCCTGTGCAGTAATAGCCTTAAGGCAGAAAGCATTTGAGTTTTGTCTCCCATTCAAATCCAATTGAATTTCTAAGTAGCTAAAGAAGGTCTGGCCTTATCTCACCTTGTGCACAAAGTCCTGCAGGAGCATCTTGGCCAGACACATTGCAGAAAAACCCAGGGGCACAAGGCAGACACCAAGTGGCATCTGGGGCTCCTCTCTGTTCATTCCAGGTGCCAGGAGGGCAGGGCATCTCTTTTGGGTGTGTTGTGCCAGCAAGGCAATAATGCCCTTGTGGGCAAAGATCTCCAAATGGAAGCCCCACCTGAAGCAAGGAAAATAAAGTGAATATGATTTGGGAAAGCTTTTGTAGTGCCAAAAGGTGTGAGGAAATACAAGATATTCAGTACTCACAGGTGAGGAGGTGCTGGAACCTTGAATGCAGTAATATCCTGGCTGGCAATATCCCTCTGGCTCAGTCAGACCAGCCATGCTGCAGTACATGCCTGCTGGGCAGGGCTTGCATGAACCTGCCCTGAATATATCTGTGTAAGTTCCCTGCACAAAGAGAGAACCAGTGAATGGCTCCTGCCAAGGGATTGCAAATCTGCTGAAAATGACTACTTGAAAAAACAAGTCCATATTTGATCCTTACTGCTGGACATGGCAGAGGCAAAGAACTTCCAGTCAAGCAAAAATGCCCTTTGGGACAATCTTGGGGTGCAGCCAGGCCTGGCTCACTGCAGAACGTACCCTCTGGACAGTCCCTACAAACAGACTGACCACGGTCCTAGAGAGGGAACACAGAGAGAACTTGGCAGATGTGAGGTATTATTGCTTACCACGTGAATAAATAAACTTTGCACTTTCTACCAGCTCCCAGAGACTCTTTACTACAAAATTAAAACCCTGAAGCAAATGAACTGCAGTCCCAATGCAACAGATTTGTGCTCTCTGAATAGTACTTTGTACCACTAAAGTAGTGGCAGGCACAGCCCTGAACTGATACAGCAGTAAGGCACATGCACATGTTAATTCACCTATGCTTGGCTAAGGTCTCCTCAGCCTACTTCTAAATCTGCACTATGCAGGAAGTCAAATAAGCAAGAAATAGACTCAAGTCAAATAAGCTACAGATAACAGCTGCACTGATGGATCTGATGTCCTGATCCAACTCTTTGTAGTTCTGCAGGGAGTTGTTTTGTCACAGGGTAAAAGGTTAAGGAGGTGGTGATTAGTCAATGTAGGAGAAAACCCAAGTCCCTCTTTTTGCAAGCTGATGACTTACAAACACCTCATGAATTTCTATTCACACACTTTAAAGTTTCCAAGGGCTCTGATGAGCCCACAGGTATGTTACACAGGGTATACTGACATACTTACAGGCTGGAAGCTGCCAAGAGGACATGGCTCTGGCTTGAAAGCTCCTGTTAAAGAATAATGCCCCTCCATCACCACTTGCTGAAGAGGACTTTTGGCACCTCCTGTACAGAAGTAGCCAGGTTCACACGGTCCTGAGGGAGCCTGGTTATTTGTTCCATCACAATACAACCTATATGGGGCAAAACAAAAACCTTGGGTAGCAACAGTTCCTTTTTTTTTCACTGGGTAGCACAGTCTCAAAACAAACAAAAAAAAAACCCTAAAAGGGATTTAAAGGATTTAAAAGGACAACACAATTAGTATTAATGAGAATGTCTAAGCAAGAGCTGGTTGGTCCTACACTACAGACATAATGAGTCTTGACAGAAGCCAGTGAACAGAAAAAAAATAGAGGACAGCTCAGCCAATTCAAGTTCCTTATTGTATATCTACTGATACAGGTAAGTAGCCACAGAGAAGGCAGGTATAGTGCATTGGCAGCAGAGCTCTAGGAACAGAGTGGGCTCCTCTGTAAGAGGGCTTAAGGTAAGGATGGGCTGCTGTGGCAACAAAGGAGAGCTGAGCACAGCCTCTGCAATAGGACAGAACTGAGATACACTCTCTGAAGATGATCCTCACCCGGGTGGGCAGTCCAAGCACTCATGGAGGCTCCTCAAACCACTCACGTTGCTGTAAGTTCCTGGAGGACAGGGGATAGGGAGGGGAGAGCCAGGTGGGCAGTATGCCCCAGCAGGACACACATCTCCTGTCACACCATCTGTGGGCATCTGGAATTGGAAAAAGCAGCACTCAAAAAATGGAGAAAGTGGGCTTAAAATAATTAAGGCATCATACTGATTTTAACCCAAGGCAATGTAGAAAAGAAAAAGACACATACTCTGTGGTACAGAGAACAGACAATAACTACTTAAGGGAAACGTAGCAAACAGAGAAAGACTAAACCAGGATGATCTCTTTACACTAGCAACCCCACTGTGATTCACATCCACTGAACCTTTCACCTGCCTACATTTTTAGTTAAGAAGGAAAAAGATGCCATGGCTATGCTCCCTTTGAGGGCAGCACATCATGAACTTGAGCATGAGCACTACAAAATTGTGAATCTTGAAGTCACTGGGTTAATAAACATGCTGCAGTAGTAAAAAAAACACAACACAGTGGAGCACAATTACATAAGGAAGAGAAAAAATGCCATGTGACTTACTGGAGTCAGGGCCCTGCCCTGGCAGTAGAATCCAGCTTTACAGGGACCACTTGGCCCAGTCTGTCCTGGAGCAGCACAGTAGAAACCAAGGCCACACGGGCTGCACTCTGTGGCTCCAGATAATCCCTTCTTTTTACTGTATGTACCCTCTGGGCAGGGTTCAGGTGTAGAGCTGCCTTCGAGGCAGTAAAAACCCTGTAAAACAAAGCCAGGTTAATATGGCACTTTAGGCTCCTCTAATAAATGGACCCCCAGATAGCAGCTTCTTCCATTAGATAACCAAGAACAAACAACTCACTGCTGGGCAAAGTTCAGGCACTGACATGGCAGGAGAGTCACAGTAGTACCCAAGTGGACATGGTTTGCAAGCGTCTTCACTCTCTGTGCTGGAATTATGCCAGAAGAAGCCTGGCATACAGGGGAAGGAGAAAGGGTATCCTGTCCCCAGAGGGCAGTTATAGCCAGGTGGGCAATCCCCAGTCTGAAAAGCAAAACAAACAGTCAAGCATAGCTTTGTTGTCTTTTTCTGAGTAGGGAAGAGGAATCTGTTAAGATTCAACATAGAAAGATCCAAGCCTCGTCCAGAATTTGAATAACCTGGCAATCTTTTTCTGCAAGAAAATGAGGCAGGAAAGAAGGAAGCAATTTCACAGTCTTAGCAGGAAAATTCTGATCACATAGGACAATTATTTTAGGCAAGATATTTTTAAGGTGAAATCTTGTCATTGAGACAAGATCCTACATCATGTGGCCTGTACAATCGTGAGAAAGGTTCACTTCTTGGAAAAGAGCTGTAACTTGGTAAAAGTTATCACCTTGCTCTTACATAAAAGCACAGACTCATCCATCAAAAGAGAATTCAGCTGCCTTTTTTACTCTTAATAAAGGTTTCTCTTTTTTTAACAGCTATTAGTATCGAAGAGTTCACTCTTTGAAGAGACAAGACAATCACAATGGAAGATACCGAAACTCATTAGAGACAGAGCAGCAACCGATTCCTGGCCTTTGAGCTTTCTTTCATAGCCAGCATTGACAGGCAGAAGGCAAAGTACAGATGGAAAAGAGGCATTATGCTCCATTCACAGTTGCAGCCTTTGGAAAAAAAAGTCATGAGAACCTGGGCTATACTTACAGGGTGGGGAATTCCTGAGGGCTGGATCCCATCTCTGTAGCAGTACTTCCCTGCAGGGCATGGTAAGCATTCATCAGCACTGCTTAGACCCCTCTGCTCACCATAGGTCCCATTGGGGCAGGACTTAGGAGGTAAGCCCTTGAAATGGGATAGAAGAATGGGTCTTTAACATACAGCCTACTCCATGAGAGAACAGTGACTCCCAAAGACCAAACCAGATTCACTTACACTATCTCCCTGGGGACAGAAGTATCCTCTTGGGCAGGCATCTGTGCTGGCATCTGGAGCGAGTGCTTGTCCTTCTGGGCACAGGAGACCTGCTGGGCAACTCATGGCAAGGAGCATCACGTCCCGGCTGGTGTGCTCACTAGCACAGTAATGCCCAATGAGACACGGCAGGCAGGAGGCTGAACCTTGGTCCTACAATGTGAAATGCACATGGTTCCACCTCTAGAGCACAAAAACCCCCCTGCACATTTGGCAAGCTGTGCTGAAGCACAAAACAAGGGAAATGAATGTAACCAGCTCTATCAGTAAACAAAACCATCCACAAAAATATGGCCATTGATCAAAGACTTTGCCTTTGGGAAGTGATGACAGGACTCTGCTCTTAAAAAACATTCCCTGTTATGCTTAGTAATACCACTGGAAACACAAAGATTTCTCTTTAAATATGCCATCTAACCTAATCTACCAATAACAAACAGCATCCAGTTCAGTGTATTCACCCTGCAGGCAAGAAAGCCTGTGCTTCACAAATAAACAGCAGGCCCAAGCACTGCCTGTGGATTATGTATGCAAAATGTTCTGATCCTCACAATAGTCAATCTGACACCCTTTGCCAGCAAAAGCAGAGAAAAAAACACACACCTCCTCATCTTTCTTTGTTACGTTGAACTCCAAACTGCAAACAAGAAATAGTCTAGGTCTATTTGTCATACATAAATCTCCATCATCTTTCTCCTCTCCAATCTTAATAAAGGGTTCCAGAGACAGAAATAGTGGGGTCATTTGACAGGAGTGATAACTCCTTTTTCCATTAACAGGAAATGGCAATTATCACTAGATAACCCTTACAAGTTTTGAGGCAGATAAATAAGAAAAACAGGCCTCAGGCATCTGCTTGGGAGAACAGTTGGGCCACCACTGTTCCTTTCTGTGGCTCCATGTTGCTTTCCCTCCCAAATCCAACTGACAGTTTAATTCCATTGCAATCAAATACTTCCATTAGAGCAGGAACTAAATACAGGTGTCTCCTCCCTGCCAGGGTGAAATACATCACAAAGACTCAAAGTATTTACCCAGCTACCTACTGCCAGACACGGGACAGAGGCACTTAGAATGCCAGTTCAAGCTTCTGGAGTAGGAATACCAGCAAGACCACTATGATATATGCTATGTACTTTTAGCATCATGTCTGGTACAGCTTCAAGCCTGATTGCCTTCTCTGGACTAGCATTTTCACTCCCTCCATGAAGGGTCAGCATAGGAGGCCAATATTGTTTAAAGCAACATGTACAATCACCTCAAATACTCAGAGTCATCATGCAAGGAGGTGGGCTCATTCCAACGCCTCCCTCTGAGGCACTCTAAGCCTCAAGCTCCCCTTGGATTTCCCCTTTCTGCCAAAATTCAGTCCCTATGCCGAACAGATGCCAGGATAAAATTATTGATACTTACTGAGAAGTTGCCAGCACCACATGCATGAGGAGCAACAGTGCCAAGTTCAGGGCAGTAATACCCTCCAGGACAAGGTATGCAGTCTGCAGGCACTTTTGCACCAACTTCCATGCGATAGGTTCCTCTGCAGGAGAAAATACAATGGAAAGTCACCAACAGCAGTGAACAAGAACAGGACAGCCACCACTGGTCTGCATTCTTAGCCTTTTGTGTAGAGGAAATCTACCATTTCTGAACCCAAGAAACTGCCTGATTCAATAAAAAAACCTGCCTGGACCACCTGGTAACATGCAAGGTGAAAGGAACTTGCTAAGTCATGTAGAAATATTGTCTCTTGTACCTGCACAATTACTCCAGCACATGTAGTGTACTCACACTGGGCACAGAACCGGTTTGGAGGTCCCACTGCTGCAGAAAGCTCCTGCAGGGCAGACAGCACAGTCTTCCACTCTGCCATTTCCCAGCCTGGTACTGTAAGTTCCTGCAGGGCAGGGGAACTGCGTGCCCCTCCATGCACCTTGCAAAAAGGAAATAACACAGAGGTCAGAATCATCCTAATTCTTAATACAGCCTTGAAGACAGAAGGCAGTAAGAGCTCCCAGTTCTTCACTGTTATCAAGTATTTACATGAGTTACAGGTAAATACATATTCATATATAGAAAAATTCACTGCTCACTGCTTGGAAAACAACAACAAAATATCACCATTTAGCAAAGGCTGCAGAATCTTTGCAAGAGGCTTCAAATTAGAATTGTGCTTGTACCAGACACTCGATTGGGCATTTCAATTGTTTGCAAATTAAAGGAAAGAAAGTACTGACACAGATGTGCTCAGTTCAGACAGCACAGATTCAAAGTGTGGACCACACAGAAGCGACAGCTATCCAACTCCACCCTGAAAACCTTTGGTGCAAAAAATACACTGATAAAGTCAGCTGTGACTCTATCAGAGTTCACCAAATTTCACAGAAATGAACTACATCTCCTTTGTTCCTGCAAAAAGCTGCCTACCTTGAGGGCAGTAGTGCCCTGAGCTGCACATCCCAGTCGGGGTACGGGCTCCTCCTACACAAAACCAGCCTGCAGGGCATGGAAAACATTCCTCTTCTGAGGTCAGGCTTGTCCTATTGCTCCAGGTGCCCGGGGCACACTTGTGCTGCATTGGGTGCTTCGTGCCTGCTGGGCAGTAGTGACCAACTGGGCATGGAGTGGGAGGCTTCTGTTTGCCCCCTGTCCCTGTGAACACAAACATAGGTAAGCATGTTGGCTTCACACAATCCAGTTCCCTCATGCTGTTTTCAGTTCTGAGGGGTGACCCTGAGTTAAGCCTTCTCCTCATTTTACAGCTTTTCTTTATTTACAATGAATTTACAATAATTACTTTTTCTGTTGATGAGAGACTCTATCACAGTGACTGGTTACTAAAGCAATTATTCATCAACTCAAGAATCCTACAAGGTGCCTCTGCCCCAAGATGGCATAGATGTTAAAGAGAATGCCAATAAGCTAAAAAACTTTGAAGACCAAAAACATGCTGCTCAGAGAGAAAAGTTGAGTAAAATGAAAATGACTTTGCTCAGCAGGCACAGCAATCTCTGCAGTAACACTAAAGGGCCATTTTTTTCCCATTTACCATCTCACTGACCTGCTCTAGGGCTGGTGGGCTCCGTGGTACTTGCAACCAAAGAACACAGTTCACTTTGTCATAAAGCCACATACCTCTCACACAGACGAATCCAGCGGGGCACGTTTCACACTGGGATTTATCAAAGAGATTGAAATCATTGCCAACTGTTCCTGGAGGACAGGCATTGCTGGGCAAATGAGGGCTGGATGACCCTGCTGGGCACACGTACCTAACAAAACACAGCAGGTTAGCTGGGACATATGTTTTGATGCAAGGAGAAGACAACCCTTGTGACCTGCCAAAACGTTAGGATGAATGCTGCAGCTGGGAAGAAGCTTTAGCAGTTGGTACTGTTTGTGACAGCACTGTAACTGACAACCAATAATGCAGAAATGGAGTGGTTGTGTCATTCTGTTTTCAGCAAAGTGGGCTATTAGCCAGGTCGTGTTGCTCATAAGTAGGATGTGTGGCCTGGCTTCAGGTCTATTTTTGACACAGCAGGCAACCACGCCTTCCACTCAAACAGTCTACGCCACACTGATTCACCAGAAACTGCAATAAAATCTTGACATAGCAGATGATGCCACCTGCACCTCCCTATGCACAACGCAAAACCAACGGAGGCAAAACAGACACACAACTGTGAACAGGACAGAAATCAACCAAGGCTTACCCAGGTAAGCAGTCAGCATCAGGCTGGGCTAAGCCAGCTCGAGTACAAGCTCTCCCTGCTGGGCAGGCTCTGCAGTCTGCAGCTTCATCCTGCCCTTGGAGGGGATTGTGTGTGCCAGGCTGGCACGGGACTGGGTAACTCGCTCCAGCAGGGCAGAAATACCCAGCAGGGCACTCCAAACACAATCCAATGCCTAAAGAGAGAGACAAGACATTTTTAAGGTCCCAAAAGGAGCATGACTTGCTGACAAAACATGATTTCTTACAAAATATGGTTCCTTTGCTTTCACCTACAGCAAGAAAGTACAATGGAGCTTCATTGTACCAACAGTGCTCCCTGTACTGGGCATTGGTGAGGCCACACCTCAACTACCGTGTTCAGTTTTGGGTCCCTCACTACAAGAAGGGCACCGAGGTGATGAAGTGTGGTTTAGTGGTGAGCTTGGCAGTGTCAGGTTAGTGGCTGGATTCAATGATCTTTAAGGTCTTTTCCAACCAAAAGGGTTCTATGATTCTATGAATAAAGTTACTGCAAAGCCAGAAGGTGGTGGTGTTGGATTAGCTGAATGTTACTGTGGTCGAGTGGCTGAAGCAGAAAAACAACCTGGACACTGTTCTGAGCCGGTAACACGAGAAATGAGACACATTTAAAACCAAACAAAAGCATCAGCCGTTTTAAGGCTCTGATACAGGTACATTTAATAATCATGAAGCTTAGGCCTCAGTTGTAAGAGAGCCTGGAGTTCCCACGAAAGCTGAGCTGTGACTGTTTGCATTCTGAACAGAGATGAATGGGTTCTGCAGACTGGAGATGCACATCATGAAGCTGTTGCCAGCTTACGGCAATACCTCCAGCGAATCCAGCGTGACTGCATTGCACACAACCCGATTCCTAAGTGTTCCTTCAGGGAGCTGGCAACATCATTACATGAAGTAGTACAGCCACAGCCTAACAGCTTACGTTATTAAACCCAAATAGTTTTAAAACTCTAATTTCCTTCACAACTTCTATGGAGTTTGTTCGGGTGCCGCTGGTCCTGACTCTTCAATTTGCTGTCATGATGAGCTGTGAGGTTTGCTCTTTGCTGCACCATATACACACACTTCTGGTTTTCATTTCAGAAGTGGGCGGAAAGCAGCAATTGCCTAGACTTAGCTGGTGAGTGGGGAAAAAAAAATCATTCAAGAGTCAAGTTGCTTTGGCAGTTGAGTCATTTGCTAGAAAAGAAACGATCATAAAGAAAACTGTGTGGCATGACTTGAAGGAGATAATTCCTTTCTTAGCACATGGACCTCTCTTGAGGGGAAGAGCCCAGGAGACGTAAAGGGAGACTGAGCAGTGCACTTGGTGATTTGTGCTCCTGGATGAAACATTAAGGATTTGGGCCAAAGATTTTTTTAAATGAACTAAGCCCATTCCCTAAATCTCCCTCTGACTCTGTTTTCCCATTTGTACAGCACTGTTAACAAGAGAGGGGCAGTTTTTAATACCACTGGGAGAGATGCTGAGGTACTATGAAATGATTAAAACCAGGCAGAGCTGGCCTCAGCTATGTGTGAGCACTGTAGCAGAAAGCCAGGTCTCCCTTTCCACGTCTAAGCAAAGATCTAGTAGCAGAGAAGACTTCAGCAAATCTCTATTATTATGTCCTTTTAAATTAATTCACTCACTCATTACAAAAATCACAAAATCTAGTCATTTCCAACATGTTTCCCACTCGTTAGTGTGACTCAGTCTTACTGTATGCCAAACAAACTTCTGTTGCTTGAGGAAACCAAACCAGAAATATTTAGAAGGAAATATCACAGAAAATAGAGCTGAGAAATCTGTGGAAGCCTCATGCCTACTTCCTTGCATGCATTTTAGAACATTACACATTGCTTCATCTATTGGCATCTTAAAAATTCCTAAGGACAGAACTTCCACAGCTTCTGAAGGCTTCTATGGTGCTTTTTTTTATTGTTATAATTAAAAAAGTTTTGCCTAATTTGTAACCTACCTTCCCCTTGCTGCAAGAACAGGCCAGGGACTGCTGTGATTGATTTAAAAACACACAAAGAAAGAACTCATTCTCCAAAGGGAAAGTGTATGGTCAAATTACTTCAATTATGCTACTCCTCTGTTCCACTTATAAAAGAGCTTGAAAATGAGTCCGTATTATAGCATGGCACATCTCCTCAAAGCTGGCTAATAGTGCTAAAAAAGGTGTCTCACTTGCAAAGTTGGCACATTGAATAAGAATTGTAGAATTGTTCGGGTTGGAAGGGACCTGTAAAAGTCATCTAGTGCAACTCCTCTGCAGTTCCAATGACATAAATGGACATTAAACACCTCTGGATGTCAGCTTTCTAACTCCTGAATGCTTCATCAGGAATCTGGTGACTCATAGAAGATTCCAAGAGTGTTCATCCAGCTCTAGTATTGCCTGAGTACTGTAACTGCCAGCCCCTTCATAAGAATGAACTAAATAGTGTGATTTATGGTGACAATTATTATCCACCACTGTCCAAAACTAAGATCTTTTATGGCACAGACCTGGCAAGCACAAGGAGCTGCTGCTGGGTATGTTAAGTCCCTCTTTGGGCTTGAAACTCCCAGCCGGGCACGGAGAGACTGCAAGGCCATCGGAACAGAAGTGACCTATAGAGAAGAAGAAAACATCATGTAGTTCAGAAACATTCTGGAAAATCCAGACTCAGAGTACAGAGGTGACAGGTCCCTTGCATGCTGACAGGAGCTCAAGAGGCCCATGGAAGAAATCTAGAAGCATTGTTTTTTACTAGTTTTTTATTAGTTAGCATCATTAGAGGTAATTGTTCTTGTTTTCTACTCCAATTCTTCTGCTTTCTCCAAGATCATGAGGATTAAAGACCAGCTGAAATGTTCTTGCTGCTGCTGTAAGGACCATGTTCCTCTCCCCAGTTCAATACACCGTCTATCACTTAAAATCCTTCTGACAGTTGTACACTTAGCAGTGAAATGCTCACATCCAGTTGGAATTAATTATTCTTTCCCAGTAAGATTTTGTAGAACTTGATTACCACGTGGTTTACTGAACTCCAGATAGGTATTTGAAGAGTAGAAAAAAAAACTAAACCCAAAAAGAAAACCATGGCATAGAAGTACCACTATGTTGAAATATATTGCCAGTAATCACTGTAGCAATGATACTTCATTCACACACATGCAATAATACTAAGTACACAGATTAGATGTAATTAAAGTCAGTCCAACCATGAAAAAGAACAGTGGGAATCCTCAGGCCTCTCCTGCTTGTGCTGGTATTCAAACTCCTTACCATCTAAGGGCTTTCCAATTGGGCTGGATGACTTACTCAGATTTAAGAGCACAAGAGGGACTAATTTCAACACTGAAGCACTGAATCTCAGCATGAGATACTCTGCACATATTTAACCTGTTGATCATCTGCTCCGAGATTCTCACTTGCTGTCTCCAGGTTTTGTGGTTGATGCCCTGAAGATGAAACTTGACTGCAGCCTTTGGCTGGTCTCACACTATAAACAATAACAATCCACTCACAAATCTGTCACTAAAATCCATGCTCTAACATGTCTGTGGCTGTTCAGCATTGCTGATTTTTTTTTAAGGGAGCTACAGTGAGTTCCCTGGTCCTCTACAGAGCACAGTAAATAGTGTTATATACATACATCCACAAAACCACTTCCCACGTATGACTAACCCTGCCAGAGAGTAATCATTTGTTACTCATATCTAACCTCAGGCACTGAAGATAAATCCTCTATTCTATTTTCTCACCTAAGCATTATAACTAAATTACTAAGATCTTGGTCTAGCACGATCTCTTTATCTACTCCATTTTTCTCTTCTACTGGATGACACACAAGGTACCCAGGATACAGCAACTCTTCATTATTTAATAAGAGAGACTGTAATTACAGACGTAAGGATCAAGTTACTGACTCTGCAGGAGGCACCTAGAACTGTTCATTAAGTAGTTCATCTTCACAGGCTGTATAGGACTTAGAGAAGAGAGAAAAAGCTTGGTAGGACTACAGACCACAAACTGCATTTCTGTAGTGACATTACACATCCTTTTGCAAATTCACAGCTACATCCTGTTTTCCCTACAAGGCCTTTTTGTTGGTGTTCCAGTGGGCTGGGAAACATGAATTCAAGTCTGAGGGCACATGGAGGGAATTATCAGCGATCTTGCTGCTACCTGCAGCACTGAACTTCTCCTGTTACCAATTACTGTATTGACAAATGGAACAGAATTTACACAGAGGGCCTCTGAGGGATACCAAAGCACCATACTTTATCACAGGAAACAAGCACAACAGAAAGCTAAACCTTGGGCTACCAAATCCTCACTAGGCTCATACCCTACAGTTTACCCTGATTTGATTTCTAGTGCCTACAATATCTACTGTAAATGGCTATTTCTGATGGCCAGTGAATCAAGGTCCTGAAGAGGAGAAAGCTGTAACTGTGGGTGAATCAATTTCACAGATGATCAGACAAAAATCACAGAGTGAGAGTGCTACCTTATGTGAAAAGAGAAAGCCAAAGCTTCTCTCGTTGCTCAGCAACACTTGCACATTCAGTAGTCTATGTCCCAAGGCTGTATCAGCTGGACCTATCCCTGAGCACTATCAAAAGCAATGACTATCAAAACCAGCTGCGATTCCTGGTTTTATTTCTTTTCATTCTCTGTTTTTCATGAACTCTTCTGAACAGTACCTGCTTTATCTCAGGAATTATTTTTTAACTTCCATTTTTATTGTAACACCCCTGTTCCAACACCACCAGCCACATTTTACCACAGCATCACATCATTTTGTTCTCCTGAAGTTCTATGGTTTAATGGCTATAGAAGAAGCTTGTGAGATGTGCTTACCTCCTGGGCAGGGCTGGCATAGCAGAGTGTCTTCAGTTGAGAAAGAACCAGGAGTGCAGGTTACACAATGAGTGCGGTTTGGATTTGGCTGCTGACCAGTCGAACAGCGCTAAGGGGAAGAAACACAGATTCATATTACCAGAAGGTCGAATGGCTGTTGCTGCACAAAACTGTGTCCCAGAGAGGCCCAAGTCAGGAAAAAGCCCAGTACTTCATTCTGTCTCAGGCTTCTTCCTTCTCAGTCCTCTCCTCCCTCCCCAGCACTGTATCAGTTCCATTCTCCAGGGACAGCTTCTAGAGGCAAAAGCTTCACCGAGTCCTCAGCTGAGGATTTCAGCAGTGGTAGGTAATCTGATCACTAATGTTCCCAGAATTTAAATGAGAAATATTTATTTCTCTCAATACAGGCCACATGTGGAAGGGTCTTAGACTTATTATACCACTGAAATGTTTTGAATGCTTTTCTCTCACGAAGAAAGGTCCATAACCTACTGCTAAACCTGGAAAGCCTGACTTCTTCAGACAACAAACTCATGTTTAGGCCTGCCTGTCCAGAATTAATGACATTTTACCCTTGGAGAAAAACATGCTCATTCTGTACCTGTCTGCTTCGTCCATCTGGGCAGACATATCTCTCTGGACACTCCTGACACTCCAGCTCTCCCTCTGGTGAATACTGGCCAGGCTCACAGCTCCTCTGCACACCACTGCGTGGATCGCATGAGTAGCCATCCGGACACGCACGGCACCCAGCTCCACTCTCTAGGCTGATATAGCCACTGGGACAAACCTGCAGCGAGATCACAAAAAGCTTCCAATTCACAGAAACATATTCTTTACATGAATAATGTAAACCAACCGTTCCAGACGTCCTCAGCTCAAGTACCAGAAAGAAAGGATCTTGGATCGTTTTCAAAATCTGGCCTATGTACACTTGAGAGCTCCCAGCATATGCTTTTTATTGTCAGTGGTGTAAACAACGCATGGAGGGAATGTTGCTTGCTGTCTAACTGAAGGGACAATTTGCTCTCTCTGAGACAAATCAGAGCCAGATACAGTGCAGAAACTTCCTGAAAAAATTCAAAGCAGACTGATTTCAAAAGCATGTGATTTCAAACCAGATGATTCACAGAAGTACAATAAATGGAAAGGTGTCTGGTAAAAGAAACTCACAGAACAAAAGTCAGCTTCTGTCTCACTCATGTTCCTTCAATTCATAGAATCATTTCAGCTGGAAAAGACCTTTGAGGTCATCGAGTCCAACCCCTCACACTGCCAAGCCACTAACCCATGGCCCTCAGCTGACAGTCCTCTCTGGGAAAAAGTTCTTCCTCAGCTCTGATCTAAGCCTCTCCTCGGGCAACTTGAGGTTATTTCTTCTTGTCCCATCACTCCTTACTTGGGAGAAGAGATTGACACTCACTTCCCTACAACCTTTCAGGAAGTTGTAGAGCTCTACAACTAGAGAGTGAGTTCTAGAGGGTTGTAGAGAGTGATTCAAAATAGACAGATGTAGAGGCAAAAGGCACTACTGTACCTGCTTGCTCTCTTCCCCTGTCCTTCAGCTTACCTGGCAGGCTGTGATGTTTGCTTGAGCAGTAAGTTCATTGGCTGTTCCCAGAGGGCATTTCCTTGGAGCTGCTTGGCCTCCGGGGCAACTGCATCAAAAATAATGATGTTATCAGATTAAATTTTCTCACTTGTTTGGAATCTCATCCGGTACCGACCAGTATGGGTGTTGGGTAGATACAGGAACATCCCCCTCACCAACTGCTGAAACAAATGTTCTTTTAGCCACAAAAGCATGGATTCAAATCAGATCCCTCCAGAAGCTCAGAGGATTCTAACACATAAATAGGAGCTCAAGGTGCGTCACTGGGATTGCACATGCAAGGACAGAATTTGTGGTAGGAGATGTGGTAGCCCACATGTAGAGTTCAAAGTAATTTGCCCATAAATTGTAGGAGTTTAAGGAGGGAAGGAAGGAGACTTACTAGAAACCTGTTGGACATTCCAAGCAGTTGCCAGCTGCGTAGTAATGTCCCTGCCTGCAGTCTATGAGACAGTAGGTCTGGCAGTCTATGCTGCAATCTGGTGAGAGGGAAGAGGTCTCTAAAAGAAAGCAAAAGAAGTAAACTTAAGGTACAATGACCAAATATTTTAGTCTTCAAATTAAATATCCAGTTGCTATTACACCATAATGTAAGATGTGCACAATTCTGTCACTGGCGTTAATTACACTAGTACTACTAATACAGGAATTGTTACTATTAAGAACAATGCTTTGGCTTTTCAGAGAAGCAGTGTTTATGACTGAAAAACAAACAAGCAGTGTTAAGGAGGAAGTCCAATCAGAAAATCCAGGCTTTTTTCTTAATCTGTTCCACACTCAAATAATCACTTTAATGTTATTATCATCATTACCTGGAAACACTGACATGTTCATTTTCTTTTTCTCTCTAGAAAATGAAAACCTCTCGGTGAACACATTCCCCCCCCACCTCTGCCTGCCTTCTCCCCTGAAGAAATCCCTAAAAAACATTGTGCTTCTACAAGAACAGCAGCCACACTCATCAGTTCACGACCAGAATGAGCTAAACAACTGCCAACTCTAATGCCTTACAGCTTTCAAAAGGTAACAGTAACAGCATCAATTAAAAAGACAAGACCAAAACAAAACAGAAGTCAGCTTGTAGGAGAAAGTTACCCACTCACCTCGCAGGAAGATCCTAAGGCTCCAGAACAAAATCAGCCAACCCAAAGCATTAGCCATAGGGTTAATGTAAACAGTTCTGTTTTTTAAAAAAGAAAGCTAAGAGCTTATGTTTAAAACTTTCCTTGAGCATCTGCCTTTGTTGAAGCTCAGTGTAACCAAATCCCTTCCAGGTAATCACTTTCCAATACAGCCTGAAGTGAAATGAACACCGAGCTGCAGGTAGAAAAGACAACCAGAGAGATTATCCCACAGAAACTCCCCTGCAGCATTATTGATGCTAAAAAGTGAGAATGTTCATTTAAATGTGAGGTAATGAATACTTTTCAACCGTCTCCTAGGCAAGGAGCTTGAAAGTACACTTGTCACCTTGCAGTCTGTCACCTTGCAGACCTTGGGTCTGTCTACCCAACAAGGTGATCCTGTGAGATCACACATTGCTTTGTTTTCTTACACATCGAGATGAAATTATCCCAGTTTTTGGTTCTTCCTGGAATCTGAAAACTCAGATGAACTCCTCCTAAAACAAGATTCTCCCTTGTAATGTCCACTAGCCACTAGCTAATTTTTCCGTTTCCAAGATAACCCTTTGATAATGCACAAGGCTAATGTCATCCGAGCTGAGGCACTGCTGGGAGTATGGTATTTTTCACCAGACTCTCATGCTTTTAGAAATAATGTGAAAAACACAAGGTTCATTACCTACTCTAATGAAGACACAAAAAGCAGGCCTTTTTTTTTTCTCTATAAATGACAATGCTCTCACTTTGTTCCACTTCCTTTATAACTTCCTGAAAGCCAGAGACAAATGAGGGCTTTGGCAATAGTATGATTACTGACACTAGAAGAAGATAAAATAAGAGCTCTTCTGTGTTTCACAGGGATGTGTAATTCCAGTCCAGCAACTAGCCCAAGGTTGGTTGTTGGCTCACACAAAATTATTGCAGAGCACTGCTGTCTATACATCAAATAGATTCTCCTTCCTCCACACCACTGCAATATCTATCAAGAAACCTGTACAGCTCCTCACCTGCCTTCTCACTTCAGCAAGCTTTTCAGAAGGAAGCTGAGGACAGCTGTGGAAATCAGTGAGAGCACAGCTCCTGTTGGGAAGGATCGTCCTGCCACACACAAATATAGTATTTCACTTGGTAGCTGCTTAAGTTCATTTCACGGTTTGGACCACAACATAAAGAGCATGCTATCTTTGAAATGCTCAAGCCCTCTAAAGGAAAATACTGTCAGAACATCTCTAGCCAAAGAGGGAGCAGAAGCTCTAACCATCATGGCTGAGTATCTGCAAAGAGGCCTCACGCCCGACTTCCTAACAGGCAAAGCACCATCTGTTGCACTTTATAAACTCTTTAATTAAAATCCTCAAGTACAATTCAGATGTGTCTGTTTCTTCCTATTCTACAAACAATTCCTGGAAATCTCTGCAATTATCTTATATCACAGACAAGAATTGCCAATTAAAACCTAATCAACACAGTGTAAAGGCAGGCACCAGGCCAAGTGCTTCTAATTTTCTTCCCATTTTCGACCTGCTTGTCCCTTGTACTTCAGAAAGTTCAGAAAAGATGGAAGATGCAATAGAAGGCAGAAAAGGTGAAACAAATAGTTAGATTCACTTTGTCTGATCTCCAGTTCACTAATTAACTATGGAATTCTCAGATTTATGCAGAGATAACTCACAGGTCAAATTCACTCCTGTGGCACATGCTGGAGAAAGGCAAAAGTGGATCTACTCTTTAAGTACAGTCACGTTTCAGGGATGAAATATGAGGGCTCAAAGATGGTCCTCCCTCTGATCAGCCAAACCAGAGCCCTGAACAGGTCACTGACTCACTGTATGCCCTGCACACTGCTACTGCAGCATGAAGCCTTTGAAGCTTCCCAATTCTGCAAAACCTCTCGAATTCAAAACCTCTCGAAACAGGTTTTGATATCCAGTGGATCTGCCTCAATTTTGAATAAGCCCACTTCCACTGTCTCTGCCACAGTGACTCCTGGTGTCAGCAAGAAGATGAATCTGGCTTGATGTACTTCTCTTTGCACTGTTATAGCAATGAACTGCTGCGAGAAGAGCAGAATAACCTGGGACTCACTCCAGGACATTGCGATTTACTTTCATACAGCAGTAGCATCATTCATCTGAAACACTGCAAAACCCTGTACAGTTTACACTGACGGTAAGCCATAGCTATCTATTCCTGGCTATAAAGAAAACAGAACCTTACTATTATTTCATGCCCTTCTGTCAAGAAACAAATAGACACGGAATGAATTATAAATCTAGGCTGCTGGACTTGATGCACGAAAACATGAAAACGACTCCAGCAAGGAAAATAAATAGGCAGGTCCTTTTCTCAGTTGCAAGCATTGGAGGCCTACCAAGGATCAGCATATTCATTCCTCTGGGATACAAAATAGCTCAGCTTCCAGAAGTGAAAAACTCATCTTCCCTCCATCGATGACTTGCCTGTCACTTCTGCAGACCTGATGGTGTTTGAAAAAGCTCTTGGTTTTCTTGAACGGTTCGGTCAGCCCTAAAGAAATCAGCCAGCCCTATAATATTAGTAGTCCCTCACAGAAGAGGAAGGCATCATTTTTTTCCTGCCAAGAACATCAAGAAATTGTTCTGCTCAGCTTACTGACAATGGAACTGAACTCCTGAGTGTGTAAACAACAGCACTGATAAAATGTCTGCTTTCTAAAGGAAAAATATGCAAATACCCCAAAGTGTTGCCATGGTTAAAACCCAGCTGACAACAAGCAAACCAACACAGCTGCTCACTTACTCCTCCCCACCTTGGCAGCATGGGGAGGAGAATCACGAGGAAAAGGTAAAACTGCTTGGGTTGAAGCGAGGACAATTTAATAGAATGGCACAAGAGAGCAAACAACAGCCACAACAACAGTAAAGGTGTATACAAAGTGAGCAATGCCCAAGGCAACTGCTCACTGCCTGGAAACAGCAGCTCAGTCACAGCAGAAAAAGTCACCCCCTCTATCCTAAAGCATGATGTCAACATGGTACAGAGTAGCCCAGCCACAGCCCTCGTGGCGCTCAGTGAAGAGTGTCCCATTATCTGACTCAGTCCTTTCTGGGGCATCATGTTGCCATTGGACTCGCATTTGAAGACCCAAGAGTGTGTTGTGGATGGTAGCATGAGGCATGGGATACATATCCAGCCATAGAGTGGTTGCTTCTACCATTGTGAGTAGATGGTATTTGCCTGGTGACTTTGAGGGAGTGACATAGTCAATCTGCCAGGCCTTCCTTTACTTATTGATTTTATTTATTTATGACAAATAAGAGAAAGTCTCTGTATCAACAAAACCTTACAGCATTCAAACACAGCGTGTCAGAGGCAGCAAACAAAGGGACTCATCCAAAGAGGCTCGGCTGGGAAAAGCCCTCTCGATCACAGTTGCTCACATCTTAAAAAGTTGATAAAAACGCAATCAATTAATGTCTCTCAAACAGGTAAGACAGGCTTAGTCTGTTCTATAGCTATATCCCTGGATATTGTCACAGGGCACACAACGCTTCCCAAAAAGCTCACTTGATCACAGAATATGTTTCTGTTGGTGCTCTTCTTACACAGCTGCCCCTGAGAGCATTCAGGCAGCATTTGTTAAAGTGATTACATAATTATACTGCAATTAATGAAAATTATACTCTAGTGAGACACTGCTGAAAACCTCTGTTTCTTTGTATTGTCCTCAGTGAGAGCGGGACAGGAAAGGCCAAGTCCCTTTTGATCGCTGCTGTCCATAACCCTTTACTTCTGCTTGCACCCAGCGGCAATGATAAGAGTTAGTGTCTTCCAGCTCCTGAGCCTCATTAATGTCACACAGAGATTTGCCATCAAAAAGGACATCTCAGCTCACACCTGACAGCTAGTGCTGCCTTCTGCAGTTCCCATGCCACAATGTTAAACAACGACTGGAAGGCGGCAGGGGGGGGGAGGTGGCTTAACAAATGTGGTTCTGACACTGGCAAAAAAAGTAAATAAATAGAGAAAAATGTAATCAGTGCTGTTGACTTAGCAGGGCTGCCTCTGCTTCAGGAGAATGATTGGATTGTAAACTCTGTGAATCAAAGCTGACTCTTCAGAAAATGAACCCAGGGAAATGGGGCCAGTGCTTAGCAACCAAACCAAGCTAACACTGAAATTAGCTAGAGGAAGCAGGACAAATGCGCAGAGGGTTTGCCAAAGAGACCAAGAGCAACAGGGTTGGCTACAGCTTGGTTGTAAACCAGGGCAATCCCAGACTGGAGTGAGACTGGCAATGTGGAACACATTTTGGAAAAGGATTGCATGGCCTCACCATAAAGCGTCTAAATTACTCTGTTGAGACTGGGTGGTCAAATGTGGTTGTTCAGCTTCTTCCTGCAAACTGCAAGAGCCCCAATACGTTGCTGTCTCTTGTCCAAGCTAAGAAAGACAGCCTAGGCAGTCCTTGCTCCTAAGCACTGTAGTTTTGACACAGTGTACAACAGTGCCCAGAGGCTGACACAGAGTGCAGCCATCAAAGCAAAATGAACTGTGCTGATGTGTTAGAAGCTGGGGGAGGTCAGGAACAACACAGGGGTGAACTGACTCCAGTAGCATAAACACAGGGTGTGAATCCCAGACAATGGGATTAATTTCATCTCCACTGTTATCAGACCGAGGTCATGAAACAGGTGACAGCCCTGAAGCATTGCCTACTTCTTCAGCCCAGGAGACTGTTCTGATTTTGTGTTTGTAGCACCCCCATGGATCTTCATTTATTTTTAATGGCAACAAATGAAAACCCCAACATCTGTAGCCTTTCACAGTAAAGGCTCAATAATTACCAATAAGAAAAACATCCCAACCCTGTGAACAAAGTCCCCTTAACATTTGTAGCAGAACAGGATTGTAAAATGGGGGAATGATTTTGGCCTAATTTTTAAACAATGGGTATGAGAAGGATAGGCTGAAGGCTGAGAAATATTACTAGGAAAATGTATCTTGGATATAATAGCACAAAGCAAGTGCCATAGAACAGAGGAGTTCAGATAACCCCCATGCTCCACCGCTGTATATGCATACAGTTGCACACAGTCAAGTTCAAAGGCTCCTAACAGCACCGGATCTTCTTTTGAGACACCCTGTCATGCATTTTATTGGAAAGAAAAAAACAAAGACTGCTGCTTCAGAAAAGCAGCACCTGTTGGTGACTCAGATTTGCACTTTTGTTTGAAAGTTGCTCCCACCACTCTCAGTATTGTTTTGCCCATTTTCTCCATACAATCATATCTCATCCTGCAGTAGGTACCAAAACAGGCATGGATTTAAACACTGAAAAAAAGTGCATGCCACCTGTCTCTCTGAAAAAGCAAGCCTCTTCTTCCAGGAGACACAACAGTTAAAAGCCTGGTGGATTCTCTTGAAATTTGGATCAATTCTGTCACTCAAGCAGCAGAAGTAACTCTTTTTAAACTCTGCCAAGACCTCGCAAAAGGTCTTCACTGGGGAAATTGGACAGTGTTGGAAGTCTTCAAGGCCAAAGCAGCAGCTCAAGTGCCAAAGCCTGGAAAGAAAAAAAGAGATTGAAGCAAGTGCCAGCAACAAAATATGGAGTGACTGAAAAGCAATTTGGACAAAGCCTTTTGAAACATCAGTCTAGTAATTCATCAAAAGCTGCAAATGTTAAATTAAGGGACCTCATATCATCCATCAGAGGCACTCAGTGATTTCTTGGGCTCTTTATCCTAAAGTGCTGAAAAATTAGATATTCACTTCCAAGATATGCCTGAGAAGGTTTCCTTGCCATACATAAATTGCAACAATTCCAAAGAGCAGAGTCTGGCTGCCTAGGACACAGGCAGATTAACAGCTGAGGACAGAGTTAGTTCAACATGTAGCTCAGCTGGTCACCTGCCTCCTATAACAAGCTCTTAAAACAAAGCCCTAGGAAAGCTTTTACCCAAGGAAGCACAATGACCTCGGGCAACTGATGTTACTCCATTCATTTCCTTTCGCATTCCTATCCTATTCTACTGATTCCCCGAGGCTGCAACAACAACTAAATCCCTGTCAGGAAATATTGCCTTTAGCCTCCTTAAGCTAATATGAACCATCACAGGATCTGGATTTCAGAGCCTCCTCATGGTCTGTGGTTTGCACTCATTTTGCAGCTCTGGACAAAGACACTTTAGATGCTTTTTTATTCCTGGAATTTTTACACAGCCTGTATTGTACAAGTGCATTTTGTGTTAGAAGTGCCTTGGATCAGCTAGAATTCTTTAAGAGCAGTAAAAGAACAGTGATGGATATATACTACTGATTTATCCTCCGCAATTATGTGCCCAGAAATCATTATTTCCCATTTCCAAGCTTAAACACCTGGATAGCTTCTTCATTTTATCTTACTTGCACTTTCTGTAAGTGTCAGATAGCTTTAGCAATTACAAGAAAAAGTACTTGAAGACCTTTAGTTGGTGTAGTTCTGCAGACTCCCCTCTCAAGTGCTGGAATTCAGACTTCTTTTCCATTGCGAAATAGCTTCTGTTACCTTTGGCTGCTCTGTCCCACAGATATTTTAGTTCAGACCACCATAAACTGTCTTATTCATTGAACAGATTTGTACTCACACCTTGAAGCAAATGTTCCTTTATTTCTTTTTCCTCTCCTTTTCTTCCTAAAACCAAAGCTTGGGTTGTGAACCAAACCATGCAATTTTTTTTTATTCCCGTTTAGTGTAGCATGAAATTGTTTTCTAGGTAAGCAATTCATTCTGCTGCAACTTTTCCCCCTTGTTAGGTAATTTGCTATGTTTGAGAAGACTACACCAAACCATAGCCTTCCTATTATCAGCAGCATCACAACAGTTTTGCCAAACAGGCTCTTTAGCATGTCCTGTTGCAGGTTCTCTCCCCAGTTCCTGTCTATTTGAGACAGTGGGTTACCTTCTCTGAAGCAGGCTAGCACATAACACAAAGGCACAATGGTCAGCTCACTAGGAATTTCTAAGAAGTTTACTTTCTGAATGTTTTATTACAAAGGTTTTCATTTCATCCTTCATCATGTCATGTTTACTGTAAAGGGCAAAGGACCTGCTTCTCCATGGGTTTGCATTCCTTCCTGAGCTGCGTACAGAAACACAACCAATGTACCTTTTCAGAACAATTCATCTGGCCTGAAGTGAACCAAAAGAGGATTTTCTTGAACACTGGGAGTTGTGTTTAGTTTTGCACTTTTCAATGTTTATTAGATTAGTTGCCTTGTTATTGCAGCCTGATTCAAACTCCTAAGTTTTCTTATTTCTCGAAGAGGGTAAAGGAAAGCCAGTCTCTCCAATAAGTGAACTTAATACAAGACATCCAGCTTACCTAGAAAGACTGTTTGACCCATTTCCAAGAATAACCACATGCTAGATTCTCTTACTGGAACTTCAAGAAAGAAAAAGATTATTTAGTGGAATTTCAACAAGTGGAAACATATTTGGTAGAGAGAAAAACGAATGGAAGCAACATTCTTATTTTCTCTAGTGAGTGGCAATTCCACCTAAAAGAACCCCACCAAAGCATTTTGTATTTAGGTTTTTTTGTGTTCAGTTTTCCTTTAAAACCCAACAAGTTATCCACAAAGCTTTTTCTATTGAAAGATGATTTTCATTCTCATTGTTCTCCCTTCCCTATCGCCTTTTCAGCAGAAATCATTTCAAAGCCAGCTCGAAACAGAATCTGCATGCAGAACATTTATTGCTTTAATTATTGTTTGCATATACAATTTCCAAGAGCATCCCTCCCTCTTAGGGGATGTTTGTAGCTTGCCAGCTGAGCAGCTGGCTGAGAGATAAGGCTCATGGGTTCTTTACTCAGCTTGCTCCATCGGAGTTCCCACCCAAAACTCAAGCAAGCAAAACCTGAAATCCAGGTCTGGATCTGATCTTACTGTCACTTAAGATACAGTCGACGTGTCTATCCTGCACAATGGAGAGTTCAGATACTCTCTCCAAATGCAAAGTTCGAAGGGAAGCATAACATCATACAGACACAAGCCAAATCTCAGAAGAGACTGGTGATACAACCTGGCTAGACTACAGAATGTCATCCTGCAGGAGTATCACATAATCAGAGCCAGCTTGTTTAGCAGCAGCAGACCTTTGCAGCACGTTGTTCTGCACAGATGCAGTAAGGCCAGTTAAAATCTGCCACTTCACCTCTCAGCTTCAGGTTCCAGTCTCATTTAATAGAACAGCAATATGCACACGCAATTTATGGAGTAGACTAGGTGATACTGTTATAAAAGCATGTACCATTTCTACCTTACAATTGAGTAAGTCTTCACAAAGAGTCTGGCATAGATTTTGAAAACCTCTATGAAGCCAGACCACAGCCAAACTGCTCTGTAATACCACCAACTGCTGTGGCCTTTGTTGTGAAAACCAGTTTGGCTTTGAACCTAGTTTCCCCTTTGTGATTCGTTTAGATGAACAGCAGACTACAGCTGGTACTTCACAGCACTATCACAACTCCAAGCTGCCATTGCTTTCCAACATTTTCCAAGCCAGAAAAAGCACAGAATGTCTGTACTTTTCATCCTCAAGTCTCCACACCTGGAAGCATCACACTTGGCCATCTACGCTGACATAGAATTACAGAATTGTCTTAGTTGGAAATTATCTTTAACATCACGGATTCAACCACTAACCTGACACTGCCAAGCCCACCACTACCCCATGGCCCTCAGCACCTCCAGCCCCATGGCTTTGCAATAGCTCCAGGGATGGGACTCCCCCATCTCCCTGGGAAGCCTGAGATTTTTGACTTTCCAGGCTGTTGTCACACAAAACCATTCTCTTCCTTTAAAGAAAAGTGTTTAATATTTGAGGAAAAAGCTGCCAAAAAAGGTCATGGCAAGATGCTAAGCAGAAAAATAAGATGATTTTTGCAGGTACTTTACAAGTACTTGTTGCTTTCTCAAAAGCTGTATCAGCTATGCCATAAATCCCTATAAAATCTTAAGCACGTTGAGTGCTAGGTGTGATGCTTGAACAAATGAGAAGTGTTTTTTCTCCTAGCACCAGCTTACATCAAAGCCTTAACGCTGGATGGCTCAGCTGCCACGATGATTCATGTTTTCAATCACTTGTTTCCATATTCTGATTTGCTTTTGACATTGCAATCATTGGAAGGTCAAGAATTGAGACCCTTCATGAAATTGAGCTGCAGCTTAATTGACAGCTCAGAAAGTTTCCTATTGAGACAAAAGCAGAAAAACATAGGTTTGTGAGATGGGTCCATGAGAACTTAGCAAGGAAAGAACCCTGAGAAAATGAATTGTGTTCTGTGAGAAGTACAAGAGAATAATTTTCTAAGCAGGAGGGGTTATTTTCTTCTTCAGTCTCTACTTTTGAATACCAACAGGCCAGCCCAAAAGCCATTTCAGCATCAAACACATTGGAACAGGAAAATTACGGTTCAAACTCCCACCTAAACTGGAGCAAAACAAGTTCAGAAGTAAGATGCAGTATTTTCTGAATCACAGCAGGTATGGAAACTCATCTTTAAGGCATCAAGAACAATTCTTAATCATCAAAAGAACACAGTGGCTGAGGAAAGAATAGCAGCAAGGGGCCCAGAGAATTAGGAAGTTTACCCTACTTTGGGAGAGTGCTCTGCATTCTGGCCAATGAAGAGCAAGCTACACTTAGGATAAAATATATGATATCATCATGTAGCAGTGAAATCTAGGGAAATCTAAGCTTCAGAATCACAGAGTTGTTTTGGTTGGACAAGACCTTTAACATCTTCCCAAATTCTCCTAATGAGCTTCAGCATCTTCAGGATCACACCCAAAACATGGAATAAATCTGTGCTCAGAATGGGTAGTTTAAGCACGTCTGGATGACTTCAGAAAAGGCTCCAGACATGAACTTCCTGACAGCTCCCAGAAACCAGCATCAAAGTACCCGTGCTGAAGGAGGCTCTGCCTTCTCACCACTACTACAACAGCAGAGTCGGCTGCTGATGAATGTATGGTTTTTGTATAACAATACAGCAACAGATAAATGAGAAAAATACAAGCACCCAGAGTAAAATTTAAATTAAAAGAACTGCCAAAACCAACTGCAAATGAATTGGTAACCAGTGAAGAGAGACTAAAGGAAGTAGAATGCCATCATATTTCCTCGCTGCAGTCAGATACGCTGCTGCATTTGGAGCAGCATTAGCAAATTACTGAGCAATCCTGAGAACAAAACATTACAATAATCGATTCCTTTAGTACTAAAGGCCTGAGCTAAGCATTGTGCTTGGGTAGCATTTACTCAGTCCATTATTTCAGAGACAGCGTGTCAGCAAAGGAAAGGAAACCTCAGCTCTGTTATTTATCTGCAATTACTTCCTCTGTGTAGATGCATATTTGTAAATTGTGGGTTTTCTCTAAACAAACACTGGGATAAAAGCAGCTACAGAAAAAAAAAGTAGTTAAATAAAATATAGTCTCACATAGGCAATGTATTCTCAGATCATCAAGTTGAAAGGGAAACAAAACAGCCTGTTTACCTATATTGCTGCATTTCCTGCCCTGCTAAGCCTTCCGTACAAGAGCTTTCACAAATGAAGTGTTTCTCTGCAAGCAGAAGTTTCCTGATCCATTATCACACATTAGAACAACTTCCATTTCACCACAAGCATGTTTTCTACAGCATTTTGTAGCAACAGCATGTATTGTTGCCACACTTGCCTAATTTTCTGAGGTAGTGCAAGTTATTCCAGAAACCGTCGTGTTTTGTACTGGTTTCAGGCACATGAACATGGTAGCATTTAGGAAACGTGCTCATTTAACACCCATGTAGAGGCACAGTAAGAAGCCATGCATACTATGCACCAAGATTTACACAGAGCACCTAGAAAAGGTGGAATATATCACTACCATGCACATTTTGTTTTACACAGCATGGAATTGAGTCAAACCAAACTGAAAAAAAACCCATGAAATCAAGCAGTTTCTCTTCCCTTCCTCACTGTCAAACATTCCCTCTGAACTATTAACCCAGCTGAAAATTAAACAACAAAGCAAGCCAGTATCTAAACCAAATGGCCTCCGAGAAACACATTTATGTCTTATTAGTACAGCCTGCTGCATTTGTTAACAGCTTGCTGCAAGATAACTGGATACAATCTGGGCAGAAAAATAGCTGGTATGAAAAGGTTGCATTAGCTGACAATGGAGGACAATTAGCTGTTGTTCTTGCTTCTCTGGTTATTTGCTATAGGTGAACACAGTACAATGCTAGCTGCCTACAAGATCAATACAACATCAGAAAGGCTCAACCAGGGGATTTTCATCACTGGAAAAATGCTCAGTTGATTCTTGCCTGCTCATTTGATTTCAACATCAAGGGATAGTATTTTTGTCATCCTAGCTAAGTTTAGCTCACAAGCTAAATACTTGCATCAGCGACTCAGTTTTCATGAGGCAAACACTGCCACTTCAGTGTATTCTCTACACCCAGCTCAAAAAACAAGCCAAAAACTACCCATGACCGAGCTTGCTTTCTTTTAAGTGATGATAACCTCAAGTCCAATTAGCATTAAGCCTTACAATCATGCCATTTCCACCAGCCACTATTCCCCCTCTTGTCCATTTCACGTAGTGCAAACCACCAGCAACGCCACACGGCTACAAACGGTCCCTGATGATGGCTCTTTTTTGTTGCTATCTGTAATTTAATAACCGCCAACAAAATACGTCTGGCTGCTTCAGGAGCAGAGCTTCTTTTAATGCTTTAATTGGTACTTATTTTAACAGGTCATTAGAAAGGCAGCACTTTCTGCCCAATTTTACAGCCTATCCGACCTGACAGGCAGAAGGCCAGCTACTCAGATCAAGCAGGGACACTAATTAACAAGCCCTACTTCTGCTCTCTCTTTATAAACACATTAGGTGCTACAGCAGGGTCATGGGGGGAACCAAGAAAGCATGATAAACAGCTGAAAAGCTTTTTGTTTCCTTGTTCCATCTCTAGCAAGACAGTCCACAAATGGATTACACAGCATTTCAAAGCGACTTAGAGAACATGGGGCAAGAGGCTCTGAACCAGTCTTGCATTTGTTTTTGTTACCAATAAGCCTTTCTTTACTGGATCCTTAAGAGTGCTTCAAGCATCTAAAAACACTTCTGAAATTTCAGCAGGAATAACATTTAATGCATGTCCTGAAGATGGTGTTTTCAGCATGCATCAAAGCAAGCCATAAGGCAAATTGCTTGCTTGCTTCTATACCGAAATTCTTCAAGAGCAACCTTGGGTTGTAGGAGGTAAAATACAATAGCTGTTTTAGAGGTTTCTGATAAAAAAGCTGCCTGCTCTTGCTTACAGAGGAAATAGTATACATTTAAAATATTACATACAGGTATATTAACCACCATGAAGAGCTGCAATCCTTTGAAGGATGCCTGCTATGGTTCCTCCCATACGCTGTACCATTCTCCCCCTCATGTATCACCTTCATTTCAGTTTTGTGTTTATTATACTTAATATTCATCCCATATGATAATTTCAGGAACTCTCCTCAAATTAATAACATGCAGATTTATGCAGTTCTCTAGTTTGCATACCTAATTTTCCCCACAGTTTGTCTGCTTTCCTGTAATTCCTCTGATGTTTACTTTGTCTTAATATTCTTGCAAAGTTAAAAAGGAACTATCACTTGAACATTCATTATTAATTTCTCCTAAGTATCTCCAATTAATGCTCTGAATAGATGGGTACTTTATGACATTTGTTATTGATTGTTTGGAAGCAAACTTCCAATTACTAAAGCAGCACAGTTTTCCTAGTGCAAAACTCAAGTTTCAATATTTTTCTGCTAAGCAAAGCAGTGTTAAAGAGGCAGCACTCCTTTTAATAGTCACACAGTTTTAGCCCAAATAAATATAACAGCCCATACACTCCCTATTTTTACTACTACATTTAATCGACAGATACTAACATAAACCAAGAGAGGCTGCTTTTGGCAAAGAACACCAAACCCTACACTTTTCACTTCATTAACACAGCCAGATGATCCCAATTATCTCATTTAACCGTGAAGCCTAAAAAAGAATTAACATCCACTAATGACCAATTCGAAGCTGTCAAATCACAACAGCATCACCACACAAAGGATCCCACATCCTTATCCTCCATCCTCTCCTTGGAAACATTCTAAACTGGATTGGGAAGTTCAAGGTCTCTTACAAGAAACTGTGGAAGTCCAGTCTGGCTTTTGTGAAGCCTTCCTAAAGTTTGCTTTTCCTTTCGCTCAAGTTTTCATTTTTGGAGGCCAGAGTTCAGCATAAAAAGCTTTATAAGAACTTAGGTCCATACAATGCTTTGGTGAAAATGCATTGCTAAGCAACACTCAAGTTGTGTTTAGGAGGAAAAGATGTTCTGGCCAAGAACACAAAACAGAGTTCATCAGAATTATAATCTTTAAATGTATGCCTCATCCACTGCCAGACAATATCAACCACAAAGAGGACAGAGGGTCAGTTTTCCTCTCAGCCAGCTTTCATTCTAAGGCTCATGGATATTATCTTTCTGCCTCAGAGTGGTTCACCACTATCTCAAGATGTTTGAGCCTGATAATCACTTCAAGTGTCTGAGTCAGAAAGAGCTGAAACCAAGAAAGGACAGGACACAAGTGAAAACCTATGTAGGAGGTTACTGTAGAAAGCAAGGCAATAAAGCCTTTAACAGCACATGCCTCATTCATACCCTAAGCTGAAAGAACATGCTCCAGTGTTAGCTACCCAGCATTTGGAAATAATTGCTGTGTAGACAGAAGTAATCAATTCACTAGCCAAGTCTCTCACATAATACCGAGGATTCAAGTTGTTTTCATTTCATTTCTAACAAATGTGACTAAGTGTACATTTTTGCCTGAGCTAAGTAACACAACTCTTACTGGATTAAAGATCAGAAGAACTCAGGAAACTATCTTACAGTGACAGAAAGGTTAGCACGACAATTAGGTCCTCACAGCACACTGGGGAGAAAAAAAACAATGCAACAGCTTTTCCTCAAAAAAGAAATAGTGTACAGAGAGATAAATCAAGCTTTAAGCAAACCCATCTCTTCAGGTCTTTTGCTGCAATTTGGCTGCCCAATAGAAAGCTCATATTCAAAGGACACTCTGCTACAGCAGCTACTACACAGAGAAGAAACTGTGCCAAGCCAGCAGCTTACTGATGAGTTTCCCTAACCATGAAATGCTGGAACAGCTCCAGCGTCGCTCTGCAAGAACCCTTTCCCTATCTTCAGTTTGTATCTAAGGCAAGAGGATCTCAAGACAAAATAGCAGGAGACAAGAGAATCGTTACTAAAGTACTTCCATCTCTCCAAGTCCATTAAGTTCTACAAAACTCTGTAGGCACTCCACACCAGAACACACAAAGTGTCAGAAGCTCAAAGGGAAGGAAGCACATACTATTAGCTCCTTAGATGAAGTCCAAGCAACTGTGATTCAACCTTTTTTTCCATGGATATTGTTCACGTGCAGTAAGGATTTCAAGTACGTAAGAGTCCACTGCATTAGAGCTATTAATGATGGCAACCTAAAGCCTCTTTCTAGAGACACCATTATTTGGGCCCACGGCTATCTCTTCTGCTTCATCAATACATTCTCTCATGAGAAAACAGAAAGGAGGAAAATGAAGCAATTGTTCTTCTCATTCAGTTGCCTTCGACAGCTAATAGGTAAAAAGCTGCCGCATTCTCTTTCAGCCTTCTTTAGTTTTCTGCCCCTTCTATCAGTGTCAAGCAACATTTGACTTCCAGAAACATCCCTTACCTAGGGAGCTGCATGACTGACAACAACAGAAAGCAAAGTACATGCAAATGGAAAAGAAGATACGAGTGGGGGAATCTGTTCAATCTAACTGAAAAAAATAACTCATTTAGTAGAAATTGTTTAGAGAAATAAATGCTGTCAGAGCCAGAAGTCAAACAGTAAATAAGCCTTACCCAATTTAAGCATGTAGCTGCTTAAAAACATCCTTCACAGTAATGTGCAGTTTAAGCACTTAGGGAAATTGCCAAGAGGTGTCAAAACAGTAAAAGGGAGTCTGAAAATAAAATGGCATGTAAATAAATCCCCCTCAGCTCTGCCAAATATCTCGGGCTCACTAACTACAACAAAGTTATGCTATACTCAAGACAAAGCTACTTTCCAGCCACATATGGCCAGACTATGATTTTTCTCCCACGACATCATGGAACAATCCACCATCATAGACCAGCTCATTCTGCATCCCCAGCCCTAAAATTCTATCTTCAATTTTGTGTTATTTGGTACCTTAGTACCTTCACACTCAATCGTCCTTCAAATGCTCAGAAGGGATTAAAATGGATGTGTGTGGGTGGTCTGCTTTTTTTCTGTTGTTTATGTTTAAATAACACTTTTAGCCATTTATCCCCTCAAATACTCTCATTTCTGGTCCCTTCATTGGAAAAGTAGGTGCTAAAGAGGAAAGCTAGAGACTGGAGCTTCTAGTTCCTTGTTCCTTCCTGACCGGACACACGTAGCCTATGAGATATGAACAGAAAAAGCACATCCAAACTTCAATAGTCAAACTTTTTGTTGACATATCTACTGGTATTTCTACTTTTTAAGAGTTCCTCAGCACAGATTGATTCTGCAACCCTTAGCATGGAACCTTTAATTTGCTAAGCAAGAGTCATGTTCCCAGCAATCACAATTGAATAAACAAATGCCAGGTATTTCAAAATCCAATGGAAGGTCTAGGGTGTTCACCTCATGGCAGACTACTGAAGAGAACTTTGTGCTGAACTGCACTGAGGCAGTCTCTACCCCAAACTGTGGCTGTTTTAGTAGACCAACAGAACCCAGACCCTCTGAAATTTCTCTTTTTTGGCTTTGAATTGCCCTATGTGTTCCCCTCCAAAACCTGAGTTTTGTACTTGGCTTTCTACTAGTCAAAGCTATTTCTCTATTATTATTCAGTTCATAAATACTTCTAAAGTACAACTGTACTACAACATAACAAGCTCCACACATTGTAAACAAGTTTTACACCCTCGAAATACTGAGCACAAGATACTCCACATTTTATTTCATAAAGAAATCAGCCAAAATAACGATCGCTCCCTCTCTTGATTGCTAAGAGCTATTCCTATTAAAAAAAAAAAACCCAAAAAAAACCTTGAAAAATACTTCAAGCCCTACTCATTAATCAGTTTCACAGCACTACCACAGAAATTTGACTTTTAAAAGAGTAAGGAGGTAAGTTGCATACACAGGAGCCACAACATTCAGAGAAATTAAGATTTATCAGTTCCAAGGCTAGAGAGGGACTAGAAAAACAGCCTAGAACAGCAAAGTAAACAGCAGAGAATTTAAATAATCAAGTCATTCAACACCACATACTCTCATCAGTCAAAGAACTAGTCAGAGGCACTAAATTTGCTATTACCACTGCTTACAACTGAGCCTACAGACACCTAGCAGCATACTTGCACACAGACTGCTGGGCAATCTGATACACACATACACATCTGGGAACACTATTTGGTTTTGATGGCTCTTCCAGACAGGCTTTAGTGGGTTTGCCAACTTACTCAGTATCCAGAGAAGATGGCAGAGGAGATGAAAAGAATTACACAGTTCTCAAGTTCTACACCTCTCCTCCAGCATCAGCTCTGACACACCTATATACATACACACTGAGGAGTCAAACAAAGAGTAAACTAAGAATTTCATCTCTTTCCCCAACTAAGTAACGGTGGCAATATGACTCTTAACAGAGATGCACAAGTGAAACTCGGAATTATTTTGTCAGCTATTTTCAAATCAAAAGTAGGTATCTATTTTGGCTGCAGTTCAAACAATACTTCAGAAAAATGCATGTAGAAATGTGATTAACATATCAGAACACTGCCTGCCAGTTTTTTCTATGACTGCAAGGATCAGCGTTTGCAGTAAGATTTACTGTGTACCAAATTGTTCTGTTAGCCTTCCTCATCCATGAGCACTCCCTGTACACATTCCAGCTACCTCTCCTCACCGAGAGACAAGTTACAATAATTGAAAAGCCCATAAGTGTAAGAACAAGCACCAGTAGTAGCTCTCACTGAAGTTTCAAATAGGAGAGCTACAGATAGTGTCAGAGGCACCCATTTCACTCCTCGCAGCTGTGTGCAGCATTATTTAGTGACAGGTAATGGACATGATCTAAATCACCGTTCCCCTCACCTCCTCAGATAAAATCAGTTATCATTTCTCCAAGTAATGAATCTGCCAAACTGAAAAAACCCCAGATGTTGATAGAATCAACTTCTTGACTTCCATTTAACCTCCTCTCATCCCTCAGAGACTTAGAACTTCACCAATACTCCATCACAGACATCCTCAAATGCAAATACCAAGGTAGAAACAGTCTTAAAACAGAAAAGCATGTCTGCCAGATAACACTGATGTGTTGTACCCTGTGCAGCTACAAGCCAAGGAGTGCACCTCCCTTACAGTTACAAGAGATGCACCTTCTTACCCCTCTTTCACCTTCTGTCCTTTGGCATTCACTCCATTCACAAGCACACAAGCAAGTTGCCAAAATAAGGTCTTCCACTGGTACTCTCCCACATTCTAGCCTCACTTCAGTAGTTTTGGTAGCACTGATGTATATCCAACTGCTCCAAGCATTTATTCCAAAAAGCAGCAACCTGGAACCACAGAGGCACAGTTCTCTGAACCAGCATGAAAGGCTGAGGAGCTACAGAAACCGTTAATTCTACCAAATTTGGGCTACACATCTTGTCCAGTGGCACAGACCAGAGCAGCCACCTTAATCAGCTAATTGAACCGAACAGAAAAAATTTGTAGAGGTGAACCAATAGCAATGTTTCCTTTGAAGCAATTGATGCAAGTTACCAGCATGACTGAAAGGAGCTCTTTAACTGAAGAGACATCCAAGAGTAAGATACATAGAGCAATCACATGCTTTAAGTGAGCCAAATCCTCAGTGATACACGCACTTTCCATCAACCTGAGTGACACCTTAGGGTGAGCTATCCTCTATCTTACAAGCTGCATGTCTCACCTCACACTGGCTGCTTTCACTTATGAAACACTTCCCTCCGTAGATCACCAGCATATTTACTATATTTACAGCATACAAAACATGTCAGGTGAAAGATAGCTGTTACACTAGTCTGTAGACTTGTTTGCTGTAACATACCACAGCCAGACCTTTACTATAACACAAAATCCAGACCAAAAAAGTTACCCAAAGAGGAAACTCCATTAATTCTCACCAGCACCAAGTCTGAAACACAGCAGAGCTGTCCTAAACCTGTTCAGCAGGACACAATCCTACGCTAGCTACTGTGAAATACTGATGCACATGAGAGAAAGCTCACAGGAAAAGTCAGGACATCTACACAAAGCCAGCTAAATGCCATAGCCCGTAGCATTTCTGTCTGATTCTGCTGCTTCTGAGATAGCCCAGTAGCTTGTCAGACATACAAGATTAATATCTACAAAGATGCCAAGCGATCCCAATGAATCAATAGAAGTTCTGACAGAGACCTGCATGCTGAATTAAGCAGAGCTGACAAAGGGGTTGCAAGCACACCGTGTTTAATGATCAGATGAGATTTCACTTCTAACAAGATTACTCCCTTTTTTACCAGGTGTCTGTGCAGCAAAAAGATAATCCTGTGCAATCAACCATCACACACATGTAAAGTGAGGCAGCAGCAGCTTATTAATAGAAATTCCAGAGACAGTCAAGCAGCTGAAGCAAAGGTGTTTGACTTGCCAAATGTAATCAACAGTGGGGACTTGCTCAAAGACTTCAGCAAAGTATAGGCCTCCATCAGCCGAGCAATTGCTCCGGTGGCACTACGGGCCCCTGCTTCCCACACGGTTCAGCCACTACAGACAAAAAAGACAGTACTTGGTGCATCATCCAGAAAACCAAAATTTGCAGTTTACAATCCAGGTTACAATGGCTCTGGGCACAGGAAACTTGTTCCTGCAGTCTGTAGCCTTTCAAGACCATGCCTGGATCAAAAAGCAAGCTTATAGGAAAGCCTGCATGGCAGCCTGCTAAAGAAGGGTGGTGTGCTACAGAGATTTAGGCACAGCAACTAATTTCCCAGTGTGTCTTTAGGATCTGCCACGTTTTCAGCTTGCCAGTTAACCACAGCAAGTAATCACGCATTGGAAACTGCTCAAAGAGGACCATTTCTCAATCTGTCAATGCAAGGTCACATGTTTAACCAAGAAAATCTATACAAAACAGAGGATAGAAACCTGCTTGGCCAATCCTCAGTCACTTAATCACCACCACTCCTGCTATCAGTATCTGAAGCAATATTGCCATGGCAACCACAATACCTTTTGCTCAGGCGACAGGATGATATGAAAGGAGACACTTGTCTCCACTTTGTTAGCTGGGTAATTGGTCCTGCTGTGCAGGGTCAGTTTTAAGAAAGATGACAGCAGGTAGTAGGTCTGGTTAGATACCAGGGCCACCTTATCCTTGGAATGGATCTCTTGGATTTATTAAACTGTTAAGTGGTTAGTGAGCCATGAAAATCCGATTCACTACCACTGCAGTCTGCTGACTAGAAACTTCCTCCTGTGCTTCATCAACTTTTCATTATCTTTTTGTGGGTTTTTTTGAAGGAGGGAAGCTTCAGGGATTTAAGATGCTGCAATTTTCAGGCTTCAAGACCCTTCCAAATCAGTCACCCTCTCTGGCAGCAGCCTTTTCAAGAACACGTGCAAATCACCTGAGCTCTTCAGTTAGTGCACAGGACAGACAGACCAAGTCTTGCCACAACTTACATTATTTGTTCTTCAACCTGCCTACAAACACGTAAGCCAGTTCTGAAGCACTGTTTCCAGAGCTCCTTATTTTCACAATCAGCTGTTTTCTTCTGTTAAGGAAGATGAAAACCCCAGTCTTGTCCTCCGACACAAACGGAAGGTCTTCAGATGAAGAGAATGGATTAGCTCAATCGTACATTTCAACATGAGCCGTTTCTCAGCTTGCACATTTTGCATTCCCTTCAAACGTGAGTTACCCATTTACAACGTAAAGCCGATGAAGTTGAGTTACAACAGCAGTACTGCTAACTAAAGCACTCCTGTTCAGCAGCTTCTTCATTTTATGCAGACCTGGAAGTCCTAGCTCTGACTTTAATCAAGTCCACAGGCTTCCATGGTAGGGGTACTGAATGACATCCTTCACCACAAGAACACGTAAAGCCATATCAATAACGTGATACAAGAAACTATCTTAAACACAAAACCAGCATAAGTTGCATTTTAACATTTCACATTAGTTAAATGTCAAGGAACTTGTGGCTTCCTTCCCATCTTACTTTTCAGTTGACCTGTAAGGATGACATCACGATAAAAATAACTATATTAGCTGTACTATGAATACTGACTCATTTCTGCTTCAGCACGCGTATTATCTACAACAATTGTGCCTTTTTCAAACTTTAAAACCCTGGTTTTTTACAGTACTGCATTTCAGCATAATGTCCTCATAAACCACAATAGCAGTGCAGCACGGAGATGACTAAATTAAAAATTAATGGGCCCTGCCAGTACTAAGCTTTCTCAGAGACAGTAAGAGGCAAAAGGACAGTCCTCCCTGCATGTGAGAGTCCTACTGAAGACTAAACCAAACATACCCTTCCCTGTCCTAGGTTTCACAGCCAGCTCCTTGCTGCAGCACACACGTTTATACCCACGCAAAGGATGAGTATTTACTGCACGCTGAAATCGAGGGATACAAGGAGCAAGCCTGGTTGGATTCATGCGAGTCTTGTAGAACTCTACAAGAATAAACTCAGCGTCTGATTTTTCCCCATTTGTCAGTAAGGGTCATCAATAATAACTGCATCCTGCTGACAAAAACCTTTCAGTGCAAAATGCGAGCCTTGCAGTATCTCCTAGGGTCCATAATGAGCATCAGAAAGCCAGCTACTGTAAATCACTTTTTTGAGAGCTGGTCCCCACTGAGGTTTTGAAGAAAGGCCCATAGTGAACACAGTGCTCTCAAAAACATTGCTTGGACTGTATTGTCTTAGCAATTATTGGTTACGGGCGTAATAGCACAAGGAGAAGGTAATTCAAAAAACAAACTTCAAAGGATGACGGGCTTTTAAAAAGCTTAGGCTTCTACCCCTGCAGAAGGGCACCAGGAGCAGACTCTGCTCAGCTTTGGGAACTTGTTATTCTCAACCACTGCCCAAACATATTCCTCTGCCTGGCCCCCAGCAGGGGAGAACGAGAGGGGAATTTCACCACAGGGAAGAACTCGATGAAGCAATTCCTACAGTCTGCCACTATGCATAAGGTATAGAAGCTGACTCTCAGCTCCCACAGATAACAGATTCTTTCTTCACAGGGAGTAGAAGAAAAAAAAAAAGCTGTTTAGAATTCAGGTGACCTCTGGGGGAAAGAAGATAAAAATCACAGGAATTACAAACCCATTCTCCCATCCAGTCCACAGCAGCTATAAAATGACTTTCAGATCTCAACTGAGAAGTATGCACCCTTATTTACTAACATTGGTAATATCAAGTATGTATTTATAGATAGCAAGGGACGAGGCCAAACACTCAACACTTTCTCCTAGCTGCTGAAGAGCCTCAGCTCACAGCATTTAAGTACTTGTCCAAAAGTTCTCTTCACTGCAGTTCCGTGCAGAAGCTACCAGAAACTATTCATGGTCATCTTAAGCCTTTTATAGAAAGCTCCCCACAGATCCTTAGAAAAGAAGCCAATATGGATTCAAAAGGTCTGCATACCAACTACTATAAAGCACCATCCTTTAAGTTGTGTAAAGCTCACACCCTGAATTTCAGAAACTGAATCCTACCTAAACGTTTTTTTCCTCTATTTTTAGTAACTGAACTCATCTGTTAAAATAGACACAGGTTTTTAAATAACCACCTTTTTAAAAGCATTTCCCTCTCTTACAACTCCCACTCCAAAGCCCCATCACCTCAGTGTAAATCCAGATCACCCCACCAAAAATCCAGTTTATTTAATTAAAAAAAAACAAACCAGAAATGATTATCAGGAGCTGGCGTACACCACGTTCTGTAAAGCAACATGGTCTCCACACATTCCACCCTAGCATCGATGGGAAAAGTGTTTCAATGTACACCATTTATGCAGACAGCTCAGACATTTGGCAGTCCTGCAACACACATTATAGTCATTCCTTATTTCTGTTGTCAGATTCATCTCCCACCAGGAAGGTCTATTCCTGGTCAGCACGAGACCATGCACGGGTAGTGTTTCAGTGTGTCCTTGCAGACAGAAGTGACAGCTTGGAACTCTCTGGTGCTCTTAAGAGGGAAGGAAACATTATCTTGATCAAACTTGTGCCTTCGGGCACCTCAAGCAGACAAAAGGCACAGGCTTGCACGAATTAGACAGACCTCTTGGGGTTGCCTGGACAAATGCCATAGTCTCTCATGAAGTAACAAGATGGTTTGCTTTCATTTTCTCATTGCAGCTTCTGTTCATCTCCCTCATCTCAAAATGCTCAGTAGCCTCTCAGCGAAGCCACGGGAACTCTTTCATGTGGGGATATCTACAAATAAAACATTTGGCTGTATGTGTTGTTGGCAAGCCTCTAAAGACAATCTGTGTTTTCTGGTTCAGTAGCTGATTTGCTTTGTTCCATGGACATTACAGACTTCCATTAAGAAGAAAATATCCCAAGAGAGGAATCCACGGCTCCCAGATTTCAGCAGAAACTCTATCAACAGCAGCAAGAGGTACAGAAAGCACTGCTTAGCATTGCTAACTTGCCTATTACTGTCCACACCATGGAAAACGCCGTCACCTAGGAAACCATTTTGAAGATCTACTGGTGTCCAGGCATAAGGTTCAGAAGCACGTGAACATTGCAATTACTCAGAAGCATCCACAGCTTGCGCCCTTTGGAAAACCTGCTGGAGAGCTGACAGTTTCCATGGAAACACCGTGGAAAAGCTTAGAGTGAGTTCCTCCCAGCTGTTTCACTTCCGAGTGCAAACAACAAGGCCCAGTAATAACACGAGTCATCTTTTTCATTTGTTAAGTGCATCAGCTGGACAGCAAGCAATGAGGCCAGAAGAGAAAAAATACCTTTCACGTTTGGTTCATCTGAAGGACAAGCAGAGTCATTCTCTATTGACCTAACTTGGCTACTCTCTGCTTGCTTACTGACAGCTACTCCCTTTCAAGATGTTATTACTTCACCATCTCAAGAAGAAACGGATGAAGAACAGCACAATTAAGTGCCCAGGTTAATTCCTTCTCATGCTTCTGCATTGTGATCAACACTGAACAATTCTTCCTCCTCCACAGAAAAAGATAAAGCACCACAGCAACTGCTACAGAAGATTTTTAGTGTTTTTACCTCCTCAACACTGCTTTACTGTTTCTGTTGTTCTGTTCTCTAACAGCTGGCCTTTCCCTTACCACTAAAACTGAAAGGCTAAAGAGGGGATCATCCATTCCACCTGAAAAATTCTGATAACTGCTTCATCCTAGCAAAAACACCACGAGAAGTGCCATCCCTCTGGTATGCAAGGCAGGGATACCAACATATCTTCAGCTGTTTCTCACCATCATCCCTATGAGAATTCTTCTGTAAGTTTAAGGCATATCTCGCATTTATACACGCATCTTGCATCTGACATGGAACAAATCCTTCAAGGTCCAATGGGCACATCAGCTAGCTCTGCTGAAAACTCAAAGCATGCTAATGAGAGAGCAAGAGACTGGGACAGCAGCCCTCATCCTGACTATTAATAGAAACACTTCAACAGAGCGTAAAGAATGGAGGGCTGGGATGACTCTGCCTTCTTTTTGGGATGCTGCTGTCCTGCTTATTGGACCATTAAATGTTGAGCAGAAGGAAAGACAGGTTCATGTGAATAATAATGAAGGCATAGCATCTGCAGTTTTCATTTATGCCTAGAAACTACTTGTGATCTCTTGACCTACCTAACAAGGAGACTGGCTTTTTTTGTTCTTGTAGCATTGAGAGAGATTATGTTTCAGTACCTAGTAATACTGGCTGCTTTCTGCAAGAGCACTCCCTACTGTCCTCAACAGTTGAGCATTTTCTTTTGTAAGACACCTAGTGTCTTCATTTCTGCCTCATCTGAAAATCTGCCTCCAACTTCCAGTAGCACAAAGCTCGTGTGGAAACAGCACGTGGCAACCCAAATGAAGACGAAGTGACTCCTGCATAACGTTAACCTGGGTTGTTTACTCATCCCTGCAGTCAACTCAGAGCTGTCAGCAGTGCATTCTTTTGGGCAGACCTTCCACATTCCCACCTCCTTTTCCCAAGGAGCCTACACTGCTCTTTGTAGGCAACACTACAGACATTAGCATGTGTCATAGCATGAACCAGGACAAGTAATGCAAGTAGTCTGGCAGGGCGTCACAGCTGGCAAGCAGCCATTAATGCTGTTCTTGCAGAGTGCAAACTGCAGAAGTACAAGTACAGAAGTACTGTGCAATCCTGTTAGCTTTTGACCTCTGTTGGCTGCGGCACTGTTGACAACTGTAGCTAGGACAACTCTTTTTCTTAAAAGACAGAACCACCTAATTCAACCCAGAAGCCTTTCTGCTTCAAACAGCACACTGCTCTTGTAGACGCAAATATAAGGTGAAGAGTCCAAGTCTCAGCTATACACAGTTCTGTCTCATTTTGGTAGTGTTGTAGCACATGAAAACAGGAATCTCCCAAACAAATCTTAGAGTCACTGCAAGGCGTCTTCATTGTTTCTTCTTCCAGCACATGTCAAGGTAGGATCCCATCGACATTCAGCTGCTAGGGATGAAGGGAGGGCTGCTACACTTCTGCTAGTAGCCACGAGTAGCAGAATAGTTAGAATCATTTTGGTTGGAGAAGACCTTTAAGATCAAATCCAACCACTAACCTAACACTGCCAGCTTACACCAAGCAGCAGAACCAGACAGGATGATAAAGATGCCTTACCCCCAACTGCTTTCTGAAAAATGGGAGGAATTTGCCCTCACTTATCACCAGCTATTTATTTTCCCGTTACTAAAATGAAAAGGATGACAGTGATACAAATTTATTTGGAGTGACATAGGTGGCCGTGAAGAGTGATAAATGCTTAAAGTGTCTCTAGGCTGTTAGAGCATTTGCACCTGTGACTGCATCACTGCACCACTGGCTACCTGCTGAATTACAGCCCCTGAAGAGCTAAACCCCTTGGCAAGCTGTGATGCTAAACCTGCTTTTTCTCTCCCTTTCAACCAAGGGGAGAGCAACAGCACAAAATGGGTGACAGCAGATATTAGAAAGTGACCTCTTGCTAAGCATCTAATCACTGCAACATGAAGTAACAATCTCTTGGTTCAAGCATGGGCTACGAAGGACGATGGGCAGAATCCTTCAGCTATCTTGTCCTGAAGAGTGAGGCTGTAATTGACCTCGACAGTTTTCTCAAATGATCTAAAGCTAAGAGATACCAGCTACCACAGACAAATCTCAGGATATCTGCAATAAAGCCACCAATCGGGTTGCATAACATCTAGATTCCAGTAGATCTGACAATAGGTGAGAGGCAACAAATGAGTATCGCTATGGGCCCAATTGGATCCTCCCTTCCAATAACAGCCTCATGGGAGAGCTGTTGAGCTGCTTAACCTGATGATATACAATTATCTTTACAATTTAAAATGAATACTTGCACAGAGAAACAGGCCTCAAATTGGATCATAACATTCTCAGGGAGGTTAGAAGCCATCTTGAGATTATCAGAGCACCTCAAAGCTTGCTGCCATGGGACACACTGCATAAAGTTCTGAGTTGTATTTCATTGGCTTCTGGTTACTGAAAGCCACAATTTAACTCCAAATTTAAAGGTTTTCTTTCTCACTGAAATCAAGATGATACTATCTAACAACGCAAAGGTACATTTACAGATCTTAAAGATATCCCAGTTAACGTTACAGGGGTGTCTCAGATCTGAGATCAGTGCTTCCCAACCATAAAAAGGCATCTGCAGCAACACGGCACATCAGATACAATTGATTTTTAAAAGATTCTGCTGGAAACAATTGTTAACTTTCCGTCACTACACATAGTATCCCAAACAGAAACTGGAACTTTCTTGAGGGGCAGAGGAAAGCCAGGGAGTAAATGGTTGATGATAATAAGACCCCATCTGACCAAACAAGCACTCGCTGTGGAAGCACAGCATGAAAGAAAACACAAAAAAAAAACCTCAAAAATATTCTGCTGTTCTGATTGTAGCCCAAGTAGGGAAGGAAAAAAAAACCACACAAGCAGCTGCTCACTCCATCCTCACGCTCCTACCGGGACAGAGAAAAGTAACTGAGGGCTGCATGGAAACCTTCAAGGACATGGAAGCCTCGCCCGCCATGTACAGACAAGATCTACTTGACTTAGGGGAGAAAACAAAACTTCATTTCATCCACCACCTATCCAAAACACAACAAACAGAAAACATCAGAGTGAGATGCAGATGAAGAGCACAACCAGCCCTTTCAGATCGCCTTCCCCCCGACTCCTCCCGCCCTCACACGCCCCATCCCATGTCTTTGTGTCCTTCCCCTCAGCAGCATGGTGGGCAGGAACAGGGGTGCAGCCAGCCCCTCAGTGATGGCTCCTGCTGCTTGGCTCACCTCAGGGCAGGACGCCTCACCATTCCCCTCACACACTCCATCCCTGCATTATCCCCTCTGACTTGTACCCGTCCTGAGGCTGCTGCTCCTCTCCGCCTCTCTTGTGGGTCTCCTCAGTGCAACGCAACATGTCTGCTGCCCCACACAGTCCCCTGCCCTTCTGCGGCAATCGCCTCCGCAATCACCCTCACCCAGTTCAAAGTCCTCAGCGATCGTCCCCTGAAGCACGAGGCTCCATCAAGCCACACAACATGGCTGCCTTCGCACACACTTTCCCACACATCTGGGCACGATCGCGCCCTGCCCCTGGGGTCTTCATTGTGCTCAGCTGCTCACCCTCAGGCGCGGGGTACTCACAGAGCTGTGGGTGATTATCAGTCCCACCACAGCCCTCCCTGGGTGCGGACGGGCAGCTGCCTTCTCCCTGCGGCACACAGCAGGGGTATCCGGACTGGCACTTCTTCCCTCCTCCTTCCCTGACTGTGGGGTTCATGTGCCCGCTGGCATCTTGTCCCAGTCCTTCCACTTCCTCCTCCTGCTGCAGATTTCACTTCTTAAATAGCCATGGCAGAAGTGCCAGATTGGCCCAGCTGACACACCAGCCTTCTCCCCTGTAACCAAGCAAAACCTGCTCACACAGTCCCATCACATCTTCAACTATCTCCCTGATATTCCTCACAGTTACTGCTTTGCCCCACAGCTTGTCAGCAAGTCTCTCTTTTCCCTAACGGTCTTTCACTTGCAAGATGTTTCACGTAACAGCTCTTCTCCCTTCCAAAAATTGCTGCTCTTCAGTAGCAAACCCAAACCAATAATGAAAGATCTGGAGGTTCCTACAGGTAAGACATGCTCAGCATGCACGAGAGTTTAAATGCGTATGGGCAAGCAGCCCTGATTAAGGCACATGGCATTCTGTCATCATGATGCAGGCACATAAACCTTTGAAACAGCCACTTGCCAGGCCAGATGGCAATTCCTACCTCTGCCTGCTAATTTACTGGATTGCTACAGCAACTTCCAGTTGCCAGCTAATGAGACAAATCATATCTCAAGATTATGATGCTGCTGGATCAATATATTTTATAAACAAGGATAGTGCAGCTGTAAAAGCTGCAATCTTTTAAGGGTGGGAAAACCACCAAGTCACTTTATGCTCACCTTTACACATTCCCCTAGGACACAGATATACTAACATCAACTTTATGATAATAGTAATACTTAGCTTTCCAGTAGCATCTTTTACACAGAATCTCAGTATGCTTTATGAATAAGATGAACCAGAAGCTCAGAGCTGCTCAGTGCACCTCTGGGAGCATTCTCAGAGGCTAACTTCAACCAAGGAAGCCAATTGTTGCAAATCCTGCAGTCAGAGACTGAAACTAAGTCAGGACTATTGCAAATCATTTTCTATAGGAGCTTGTGTCTCAACTACATAGGGAAAATTGGCACCCACCTTTAGATTCCTCAGAGTACTTCCTTGGGAGTACTCAGAGTAAACAGCTCTTGCCCTCTGCACTTACATCAACATTTTAAGTAACAAGTGGCTATAAATTTACAGTATCTCAATGGTAGCATGGAGCATATAATGGATGGGTCAGTAGGATAATGTCCACAGAGTCATTCAATTCATTTTTTTCTTTCAATACACCCATCAACTAACAAGGAAAAACCTTAATTTTAAGATAAACCGATATAAGCATCTTGACTCTCTACCCCTTGTTCTACAAGGTATCATTCCTCCCCAGGAGCACAGGGAACAGCAGGTTTTGTAAGAAAAGACCCAGACGCCTATTGCCCAATAACCTCTGTTCTGAAAGGGAAAGGAATTGCAACTTTGCAGCTGTGGCAGAAAAAAAAAAAGTGAACCTATTGTGTCATTCTTAAATTACCCCAAGAAGCAACAGCTCAGATTTATCATCAGATTTTTAGACTTAAGTTGAATGAAGAGGCTCAGCACATGCATACCCCAACAGCTGTGCTCAGTCTTCTACAAAGGAGCACTGTTCATGCAAGATACAGTAGCGAGACACTCTTTTCAGAGCAAATCAATACATGATGTGGATTAGCCTACAGAGTGCTTCGTCAGATGTGCTGAGCATTTGCTCTTCACTGGCATCTGACACCTGCCATCTGACAGGTATCTCAGTCCCTAGCACTCCACAATAATCTACTCAAATGATGCAACTAAATCAACCAAGTTACTTTCTCTGAAAATGCCTGGAACAGGTGAAAAAACGAATGTGTAACTACCCAGAAAACACGAAAGCTCAAATGATACCATTGTCAAGTTAAAACTTAGCACTTTTTTTAATGCTGTATTTCATGCCTATCACTGAATGTCTGTGCATCGCATTCCTCCCATCTGCCTTTCTGCTATAACCTACCTGGCACCAAATGTGACACTGTGATCAACATCCCTGCAAAATATCAATGAGCTCATGAAGACTGCCAAGTCCTTTACCACAACATCTGAACTAAAACAAGGCTGAAACTCTTTGAGATTATCAAGAGGGTGCAAAACTGATAAACAAGTACGAACTGTGCCTAGACAATGCAAACTCATTACACAAAACTTCCTCCTCCTCAGCTGACCACATTAAGAGTCTTAGAAACAGTCTGTATCTCCCCCTGGGTTTCCCTTTGATAAATTACACAGTCAGGATCTTCAGTAACAGAACAAGCACCTAGGTCTCTAAAGGTTAACTTAATGCCTCCTCCAAGTATCCAGAGGAAGAGAACTCCCTTATTCCAAGACAGAGGAGAAATAAACAACCTAACAATTATTTTAATTACACCCCTTTTCCCATAACTTCAGTTCACTCAGACTTTCCCCACCTCAAAACCATTTTGTAGTTCACACAATACCAGCCTCTTAATTCTTATTCCTGGCAAAACCGTTTCCCCTCACTATCATGTAAATGAGCCTTCCTGGAGCTCTTAAGCATTATTATACATCATAGGAGTTCTATTACTCTCTCAGCACTATAAATGCAGACCAGGACTCCATTATATTCACAGATGAACAAAATGCACAGTGCATTTACTGAAAATATGTCTGCTTAAAGCATAGAGCTTCTCTAGTTATGTGCATTTACTCACCAAGTGCCTCAGAGGAGAAATGTAGGTCTACACCTATAATTCTGTCCTTCAAAAGCCAAGTAAAATTAGTCAATAAATATTACACCTGCACACAACATTCATCTCAACCAATTAATTAAAGAAAGAATAGCCACTCCTTCAAACTCCCAAGTCTTAAGAAAAGGAGTTCTGTTTCACTACTAGCCCTGAAGCAGACTTAGGCCACAGCAGTTGTGTGAAAGCAAAGTTGCAGAGACGGCAGGTTCATTTCAGTAAACAAAAAAAAGGCCGAAGACACAAACATGAGACCTGCCGCATTCTTAGTCACTGCTACAACCTAACCCATTTCTGACAAAGCTGGTTAATTTCATTCTATTTCCAGAGATCAAAAGTTTCATTCCACAGCTACTTCTAGTTTCAATTTTCTCTCAATAGCACAGCCTTAAATGATGCTATCCTAACTGTGACCCCTAGCGCAATTTAATCAGCCTGCTTCTTGACTAACAATACATTTATACTAGCAACTGCAACACTAACTAAGCTCTTCACCTACCACCTTCCTGAAGGGCTCACACTCTCCCTGTTTTCTCTGTGCTTCGAGTAATTAACTGCTTGGTAGGAACGCTTCTCACTGAGCTCCAATTGCCAGCGCTATTAGGAGCTAAAGACTTTCAGCTGACGTGTTTCGTTTAGCAAAAACACTTTCCTCTGTGCTTCCTTCATCTCCATCAACTCTCTTCACGTGAGCAACAAGATAAAACTTCAGAAGAAAGTGGAAGGTTTCTCCTATGTATTTATATACATAATACATGCCCTTTGCACTCATTTGGTAAATATGAATTCACTCCTAGTGAAAGTGAAAACCTGCAACATAGCACCCTGTGCCTCATTTCTTGCTCACATAAACACACATCCTTAGCCACCCCCAGGATTTATCATACCCCTGTTCTGGAGACCAAAGTCATCTCCCTTTCACAGCTCTAAAAGCAGCATCCCAGGAGAGAGGTAAAACTTATCATGAAGCTGTAAAATATCAGTTTCAAGTGGCGAAAGAAGCTTCACTCCCTGCACTGACATGCAAAAAAAGGGGGGATAAATCAGCACAGGCTTCATTTATTTTGCAGAAAGCAATCTCTCAATTACACAAGAGCTTTATCTATTGAAGCCTGTTATTTTAGTGCAATTCCTCACAGCTCAAAGTGCACCTTCCAATTAAAGCAGTTTGTGCCTCATAAAAGTAGGCAGTATTTTCCAGATTTATATACATTAACCTAATTATGTGCAATCAGAAACTGTTCTTTAAGATGAAACTTGCCTTTCCTTGCTGGCTAAAACTGCACGATGCTGGTAGCTTTTTGTCCTACAAGCTGTATTGATTTTGCAACTTGATGTATGGCTTGACCAGCACATGTTAATTAAATGCAAAGTCCTTTTTTTGAGACGTCAGTTGCCTCTTCTCCAACGGAGCAAGTGCTTACACTGCATAATGCTCTGTTAGTCTGCACACAGGCTAGTAGCATAGCATGAATACCTGAGGCTTATGGCATGATTAAATTTCTGACAGGTATACATTCTTTCAGCTATGATCTCATGCCTGTGCTCAAACTGATTGTCTTCTAAACAAGTCAGTAAATCACTTACCTTTCTTAATCTGAGTAGTTTTTCAAATTACCAAACTTTTGCTTTTCTCCAATCCCCTTTGCTGGGTTTTGATATTAAATTCTATCTCCAGCAAGTCCAGAAGTCAGGGGAAGTTAGAATTTTTTTTTCTCAGTTGCAGTGAAAGGGAGGAAAATGACCTACAAAGATGAGAAACATACCCTGACTTTTGTCCAATGAAGTTAAAACACCAACAGAACACTTGTTTTATTTCTGGGACAATAACAGCCTCATATACTTCACTCTTCTCCCTAACTTGGCTTTATTAATTCTCAGTATCACCACACAGCCCCACTACTTAGCTGTTATGAGCACTAGCACCTCTGCTTTCCTCTTTCATATTGGGTTCAGCTCACCTTATGACATGTGCTTTTTTCTTCCATCAGAACTACTCCACCCATTAAACCTACTGCTGTGTAAGAGCCATCTGCAACTGAAGAAAAAAAAATCAATCACTTTTAGAGTGGCAAAGTGAGCAGAAGCTGCCAGCTTTGTAAATCCATGCATGAGCCATTTGCTTCTCCAGTCATTTCAAAGCTATGTCTGAGCGTGTTTTCACTTAACAGCCAGTACAGCTGCCCCTGTAACCTGCAGCAGGAGACTTCAGTCATTCATTTCGCGATGCTTCAGTCAAGTCCATATTTAAGCAGTGCTGTGTACCAAAGTGAATGCCCTGTGCTGCACGTAAGCAGTTGTAAGCCAAGCCCTATGGGGACTGCCTTTCTTTTTGGCAGAACCCTTTCTGAACCAAGCATGGATTTTGTAATAATCTAATAGATGTGATGTTGAAGGCCCGAAGATTACAACTAATGGATAAGAAGCTTTTTTTCCTCACAAAGGAACACAATTCTCGGTTAGTTAGGTTGATAAGCTCTGTGACTGCCTTCTCCCTTTGCTTCTGTACGATTCTAGGTGCTCTTATCAACCTAAAAGTCTTTTCCTTTTCTCAGCTGAGAAAAGATGAGGCCTCCTTTTAATTTTATTTTACCTTTTGAAGTTCTGTTCATTTCTACCAACCTTTCTTTCCATAATTACCTGGCAGTTCAGTCATTCTTTCTTCTAAGCTGTCATTATTTCTTCTATGCCAGCTTTCATTTGGCTTGCTGGAAAAGGTGGTGTGGTCCAGACTTCTTTGTGGCTTTGTTCTTGCAATTATTCTTGTGTTCAGTTAATTGGGAGGCTTTGTGTTTCTCTGTTCTTTCTATGTGACTGAGTCCCTGTTAGCCCCTTGAAATGGCACCAATTCATTCTCCACTCAAGTTTTAATCTCTCTCTTCAGATTCAATTTCAATGACCCAGGTAGTTCCAGATGAGGCAGGTGAAGCCTCAGAAAAAAATGTCAAACTCGTCAACCGAAAGTACAAAGTAGCTGTGCTGCCCTCAGGAGGCCATTCACTGTGCAAGTACCACCTCTTTAATATCTGCTCACTAGTTGTGCCTACCTCCCTTTGTACTTCACTTACCTTTAATATTATCTAGAATAAAGTCTCTTGGCTGTTTCCCATCTCACCTCCACATTGATGCTGCATCTTTCCAATCCCTTGACTGCTGGTTGTCGTTACTCTGTTTTATCAGTAAGCCTTCACTGGTGTCTCCTTTTTGCCCTTCTCACCACTGCCACTTTTGTCTGTGACCTTGCTTTTAACAAAGATTCTGTTTTCGTCTTCCACCCCTCTTCCATATGAAAATATGCAGCTGAGCTGTTGGGTTTGCCTCTGTTTTTAAAAGCAAGGCTGATGAGTTCATGGTACTAACTATACTGGTGGAATTCTGGCCTGGTTTTAGAAGATAGCAAATTTACACTTGATTGAAAACTGTCACTTTATTTTCTTAATTCAGTCTGGTTTTTGATTCTGTGAAAGCACAGCACAAGCTCAATACCCTTCTTGTCATAAATGCACTTTCTAGTAACAGCAAAGACTTCAGTATCTTGCATTTTCTCCCCCTATTCTACAGCACTTTTTTTTCTGTACAGTGAATGAATGACTTGAAAAAGACAGAACGAACTTATTCCATCATCCTGTGACAGCACTGATGCAAAACTGCCAATTTTTCAGCCCCCTTCCCTAAGCTGTCACTTCAGATATACTGAATCCAAAGCTCTGTGCACATTAGGGTGCATAGTCACAGTCCTGTTTCACGGCTTTAATACTTATGTCCCCTGCTGTTCTTAAAACTGAGAACCTATTGCTGCAGTATCCATTTAGTCATAGATGCTGCTTATGAACAAGACCTGTCAGCTCAGGGCATGACACAGGAGAAATCTTGCAGCACATTGTTATAGGGGTGTGTGTATTTAACAATTCCCGGGTTCTGTTAATACCTGCGACTCTTCATGCTATCGTGTGGAACATCCCTGAAATCATTTTCAATGTTGAAGTGATTCAGAGAGATCACAGTCTTTGTAGGAATTTAAAAATCACAGCATAATTCATTTTGCTGTGTTGCTCTAAAGCTTACCGTAGCCATCAATCATTTATGAATTGCTGTGCATTTTGTATAGTAACCTGATGGTAATAACTGTAGTCGGGGAAAAGCAAAAACAAAGCAAATCATCAGCAGCTGAAGTTCATGTAATCCCCTATCAGATTAGGGGCTACCTGAGAAGATGTTTATATTGCTGCAAGTGTTATTTGCCCATATAAAGGTAATCTGTGTTGGATGTGCAGTTGTTCTCAGGAGAACTTATTGCAGCTTCTGTAAGGCAAATGCTACCCTGATTTCTGTGTAATCTCTTGTACCTTAGCAACTTCTGACACTTGGGTACAAGTGAGAAAGTACTGGTAGGCTCTGACCTGATATAAATGGCAAGGCTTCAAATCTTGCCATGGATTCAAGCAGTACAATTGGTCCTAAATTCAGTTACACTTTAAAATCTAATAGCAAGATGTTGTGGGTTCCATGCCAGATGTGTTGCTGGTGCTGGAGCACAGAGTGCCTTTATGTGACAATCTTATGTGACATTTACAGGTGTCCCACTTCAGGCAAAGATGCTTCTCTAATCATTCTAAGGCAAAGGAAAAATGGGCTTTCTGAATTAGAAGTAATGATCACAGTAGAAAGAAGGCACAGAATGTTTTGTTGGCAATACCGAAAGTTTGAGGCTTGTCATTCTAAACTGACCTGTCTTTCTATGAAGTACTTTAGCTGCCACCTGATGGCGAAAACTGATGGTGGTCTTGGCCTTTCTGACTGTGTGTACCAGTGACACTTGACAGCTGCTAAGAGGACAGGAGTCTAAAATTTGGGGTAAGGCTATTATCTCACATAATACTGGTGCTAATTTCTGACTCCGTGCCCTTTTAACAGAGCGTTACCTCAGAAGTCTCTTTGTCCCTGCAGAAGTACCTCTTAATTAAATTTAGGTCACAGCACAGTGACCACACTGGTAGTGGAGCTGCTTAGTTGTAGCTGTATCTGCAGGCAGTTTAACCTCTTCTCAACCCCTCAGATGGCTTTAATGTGTTTGTAATCTGACATTTTGCCTTGCTGTAAGCTTGAGCTTTGCCCCAGAGTTTAAACTGGAGTGCTGGTGTCCGAAGCATGTGAATGTAAAGGAGGTAAAGAGAAGTCTTGGTCAGGACAGATCATTTATCCCACATGCACGTGGAAGTTGGCCTGAGATGCTGAACTGTACAAACAGCTTTCCTATACTAACAGCCTGCTGCAATCTACTGCATGATTACAGATGCAGTTTTAGTGGGCTGGGAACCTAAGAGCAAGCTGGAGAGCTGTAAGATAAATTCATCCATATAACCATTCACCCTCTATGCTGGAAATCATATCCAAATCGAGCTCCGTAACACATAGGGGAGGCTATTTTTAAGCCTGACTTGGCATCATGAAATACTCTAGTGAATGAACAAATGCTGATGGACTGCCATCAGAGCTGTATAGAAATAAGTGTAATTAGGGAGAAACAAATAAATAAAGCCTAACTGCATTTAGCAGTTCCTTTATTGTCAGCAGTAGGATGTATGCTCCCCTAACAGATTTAGCAACTGCACTGGTAGGTGGTGATTTGTATGGCTGCCAACATCATTCACTCACATTAGGATGATCTTGATAGGTGTTTGCAATTGTTCTCCAGAGACAGTTTCTCTAACAATTATGAGACTATCCCACTTGTATTAAATGAGTCAGTTATGTGCAATATAATTATTAACATGGAACCAGAGCTCAGACATCAGGCTTTCGTTGCCCACTGTGCCCCATCGTATTACATGTCCGCGATGTTGCGTATGTTTCCCCACGGTGTCCTCTATTCAACATGCAGTGGACGGTGATAGCTTCTTTACCACAGTGAGGCCTCCTCTTTGTGGCTTTGGGCTTGTGAACAAAAGGCATCTTCTGGCAGTGGTGCTTCATACAAGTGCCACTGACTTCTGAACAGCTCTGGAGAAAGGAGGGGGCATAGCACAGACAACTTTCCTTAGAGAAACCTGAGTAAAACAGGCAGATCTGACTTTTCTGTAGAGGTGCGTATCCTGCTGGCCTGAGCCACGTAGGCTGTATTTCTGTGCTCTGTTTCTATTGCAGACCATGCAGTGGGGAAAACTGGAGCTCACTCTGCTCCAGATGACTGCATTTGCAAGACAATGGGTATCATCTAACAGTCTACCTGACTTGCCATGCCTGCTCAATATATTAAGTCTCTGATTTTTGGGAGACAGATTTCACAGCAACTGTGTAATCTTTTCTGTCTGACTACAGGCTGGGTTTTCCTCTCAGCAACGCGTTGTCCTTGTTTAGCTGACATAATGTGGTGCTTGTGGACAGCAGCAGAAACAAAAGCAGCATAAAGAATTTTGCTGTTCCCTGAACAATCAGATGTTTGTAAACCTGCTTTATTGGTCACTGCCCTAAGCAGTCTGCTGCCTGAACCTGAGACTAAATTCAAAAGCTGTGAGGGTGGATGCTGATAAGGAGACTCTGGAACTCTGGGATGCTGCAGTGAGGCACCAAGAAGTGTGGAAATGGGTGACAGGAGCCTTGGCAAAGGCCCCCTGCATGAGGAAGAGTGATCAAGGTGCGCTGCAAGACTAAAGACAGCACTTGGAAGCAGTCTGGTGTGATCAGAGAGCCTTGAACTTTAGCCGTGATGGAGGAGCACAAAACTTGGCAGATTGTCATTCAATAATGTGTCCCATGTGCTACAGAAATAAGTGTTTGTAGTACATGTGTATAGGGAAAGTGCTATGGATTTCAGCAATCAAAAGGGAAACAAAATAGTTGTAATAAAACTGTAACTGTACCTACCTTGATTCTCCCATAGGACAGCATTGTATCTTTGCTTGCAGGTGCAATTGTAAGACATTATTTGAAAGCTATGAAACGTGTCACCGTATTTTGTATATAAATACACTTGAGTGGTTTTCTATCACGTACAACGTGTATGTCCAGTGGATGCTTCTGTTTGCAGCCTCCATTTGCCCTCTGTTCCATGGGGTTTATCACTTTTGTGCCCTCCCGTTGCCATTACTGAGATGAGGTTTCATTTTCTTTGACTGTAAAGCATTATTTTAACTTTTCCCATCTCCCCAGTGTGCCTGCAATGGCCACATCCTTGTCTCTTCTAGATAAGTCTAAGCTGTACTTTCTTCTTGAAAGCAAGGAAGTTTATTTGTATATCAATGCAAATGCACTCTTTCCCAAAGGACAGGGGAAAAGCTTTCTCAGGCTGGTTTTTAATTTACAGAACATAATGGTATCCTCATTCAATTTTAACCACAACTCTCATATTAAATTGTATCACTATTCAATTGTAACTGCGACTCTCACATTGAAACAAGACTATGTGTGTTTCGTGTCCATTTTCTGTTTACTTAGATCAGCAAACTGTAGCTAGATCGAATATGCAGCTTGCACCAGCTGATGTGTGTCAGCTAGGGCAAGAGGCAGGTTATCGCTGACATGCTGTGATCAGTGGTTTGATTTGTAAAGTAGTTGATGTTACCCCACTAAACAGTCAGAAGGTGGGCAAAGAAAACGTGGAGAGAGCTCATAGAGGGGAACAGGCTTAAAACAGACAACTGCTTGTTCTTGCTGGATGTAATAAGATCGTTTTGCTGTTCATCCCACTCTGCCTTTCATCCTTAAAGGAAAGGCAGGTTTCACTGAATTTGACCCAAATTAGTCACACTTACAGGTGGTAAAAGCTGTGAGAAAATATTGAAATATCTGGCCTCATATTTACCTTACATGTCTCTCCTCTATTAATCAAGATTGAGGGGCAACCTTTTATGCAACCTTTTTAAGCCACCTTTTTTTGTCTATTAGTGTTAATGGACCGTATCTGTTCGGTTTGAGTATTAATGTACTCAAACTATACTGACCCTGAGAGATAAGTGGGGGAAAAGATCAAGCCAGTACTTTGCAGAGCCTGGTCAGGTTCACTGTTGGGGTACTTACACTCTTTATTAAGCATAAAGACTATGAAAATGCATAAAAGTATGTGAGGAAGTTATACAAAGACCTTGAGAGTGCCCTCTCCCCAGTAAGGCCATGGCTAACACAGAAGACACAGATTTGGTCTTTTTCTCTTGTCAGGGAATAGATGTTACAGAGGAATAATTCCACATGGACTGAAGATGCAGCCATAAGCCTGACTAGAAACTTTCTGAGCACTGAGTTGAAGAGAAGCTCTCAAAGGATTTACACTCATCTGCAGTCACAACTAGGGGAATGACAAAATCTGTTTAGAAGAAGTTTCAACTGCAGATGAGGAAAAACTTTTTCCCTGAGAGGGTTGTCAGCCCCTGTGCCAGGCTGCCCAGCGAGCTGGGGGAGTGCCCATTCACTGACATAACTGAAAAGCCATGGAGCTGAGGGCCGTGGGTTAGTTGTGGGCTTGGCAGTGTGAGGGAAGGGGTCGGACCTCATGATCTTTTCCAATCATGGTCTTTTCCACTCAAAATGATTCTATGATTCTACATTTGCATCAGCCTTGTTCTAATACATAATAACAGCTGCTAAGGATGCGAGCTGGGTGTCGCATGCAGCAGCAGACCAGCTTAGAGGATGCCCAACCCCATTTCCCCCTAGAGCAAAACCACCAACACTTTGGAATTCACTCCCTCTGCAGATAGCAGACAGAGCTGTGGGAAATCCCCAACTGCCCAACACAGCCTGCTCCTGAGAACCCACCCTGCATATGCCTCTGCCTCCCTTGCTTTATGACACTGGGCTCTTAAAGGCTATCACTAGTGATCACTCCTTTGCAATAAATAGAAGCTGAGTTTTATTTTTACGCTCCCCTCTGATAAAAAGCAACATGAAATGGCCAATAAAACACCTTCAGCTGTAAAAGAAAGGCTATAACTATAACAGCTGTTCCCAGAAGGGAAGGAGAATGGGAGGGAACTGAAGACTCAGGGAACTGGTGTTCAAGGAGCTGGGGGAAGTGGTTTCCTGTGACCCCATAGTACTATTTAAGTTGAGCTTGAGGGTCTAGAGGTACTTGGGAGGTTTTTGGTGTGCTTTGGGGGTTTTATTTGTTGTAGGCTGGTAAGTAACCATTTGTGTTCTATGAGCTTAATTCTAGGTCTCTAGTTTTCAATAAGTTAATTATGGTGTCTGCTTTTAGAACAAATCTACTGAGAAACTGTGTAAATTTGAAGAGGTTGGGATTATCCTCTGGAGTTTTTAGCTCACTTTGAGTCCTGAAGTGGTAATATGTGGGTTGTTAATTTTTTGTTGTTTTTTTCTGTCTTTAAATGCTGGAAGTGTTATTCAAAACTGAGGTTCCTTCTCATTAAATTATACTTGTTGGTTTAATTTCCCAGTAGGTATTTAGAGGGTGCACTTAAGATGTTAAGAGGGCTCCATACTCTGCTTTCTCTTCTTTAAAGAAATCTTTCTCTTTTTTTTTAAAGAATGTGTAAACACAGAAATAGAAACTTGGAAGAAACCACGTGAGTATTTGTGATTCAATAGGAAGGTGGAAAATAAGCTCTAACTCTAGAAATATTTTGATGCTTAAAGGTACTTCACTTACTGCCTTGAGCTTTTTACATTGCTAACATGGCTGGTAAATTTGATGTTTGCTTTTAAGCTGTCTGGGTGTGTGACATAATTAATGAATTATGTTGTCTTAATTAGCCCATTGTCTCTGACTCTTTCTGCGCCAGCACAGGAAAGAAAACAAACCCATGTTGCTTCACCTAGAAGAAAATATTTGTCTGTGTGAAGAAAAAGTCTGGGTAGTTCCTTTCCTCCTAATTAACAAAGACTGTTTACTTGCTTGCTCCTTCTTGCAGGTTCTGTTGAGTGACGACATGGGGAGCAATTTCAGCAAGCAGATCTGCTGTGTGACATGTGGGAGATGTAAGCAAGAGGAGGTGGAGGATGTAGATGAAGAGACCAGTGAGACCAAGCCGATTTTGCAAACCCCAGGGAAAACATCAATATACATTACCACACAGCCTTCCCTGCCAGCCCGGGAAGTCTCTAAACAACGCTCTGAAGAGGTGCAGTCACTGAGCCAGGGCCAATGGCCATCAGCTGATGCTGCAGAGGAAAACATGGAGCCTTGCTCTGATGCAGATTTCTTGGGAGTGGTAGAGGGATGGGTGATGGCTTGGGACTCCTTGGACTTCTTGGATCCTGCAGATGGGGAGACCAAAGGAGAAGTTGAAGTCTTAAACGAAGCAGACAACCGGCAAGAAAAAGCTCAAGTGGGTAATGCAGAAGAGAAAATAAAACCTGTTCCTTGTGCTCCTGAGGCCCAGCCTGTTACACCCACAGCTGAGGATGCGAAGCTTGTTGCAGTCGGAGAGCAGTGCGGTGAACAGACAGAGCCTGGCAGTGAGGGGGACTCATGTGCCACAATAACTCTCCAAGATACTTACGTTCTCAAGTTCACAGACATCACAAGTGAAACTGTAGCTGGCCAAGACCCTGAGATCAAGCCTCATGGAGAGAGTCTAATCAAAAGGAACATGCAACTGTGTGCTGTGCAGAGAGGAGAGGAGACTGCGACTTCTGCTGAGCATGGAGAGGAGACAGACAAGGCTATGCTTGCTGAAATAAGTCCTCAATCTGCTAATCCCCTGTATCCAGAAGAGGAATCTCTTGAGCTAGCAAGCCAGCTGCTTGACTTCTTAGAGCAAGAGACTCAGTCTAGGATGCCAGCTGCCCAGGAGGTGGAGAGCCTACACTGTGCACAGCCTGTGGAATGGAGTGAGGCTTTAAGCCAGTCAAGTTGTGGAGTCCTCAGTGAACTGGAAGATGAGAAGAGCAGGGAATGTGATGCAGAAACTGAAGGGAATGTGGCTCAGCCACAGCGCAGGACCATGCAACAAACAACAGAGGTTCCGAAAGAACCAATAACTTGTGGCCAGATAAATGTAAAGCAAGAAGCTGACTTCCTAGATGTGGTACCTTTACTGTCTGAAGTGCTTGAGAGCAGTGAAGAAATAGAAGCTGAAAATGTTCACGCTTGAGAGACCCGAGGACCAAGTGGCTCAATGGCAAGGATGATGTCCCTTTTTCAGCTGCAGGAAGCAATTAACTCCTGCTGTTGATTTTTGTGAACTGTGTCCTGGACTTTAGAGAGCAGTCTTGCTAAACAGATATGGGAAGTATGCTGTAGACTGTCCAGATATTCTCCTGAAGTGTAGAGTTACAGTTCTGTTTCTTACTGTTTTCAGTAGCTGTCTTTTTTTTTTCTTCAGGAGATCATGCCTTACTGGGGGGGAGGAGAATGGATTCACTGTGATTTTTACTGAAGTAACGTTGGGTGCTGCATCCCCCAGTGGGATATGATGATGTGAGGTCTCATCTCTTAGAGTCTGGGAACAAAGTAGATAAATGCTGCTCTAATCTAGCTCAGTCAGGTACTTTCTGTGAGGCTAACAGCCACTTCCCTGGCAACCTCAAAATAATCAAATACTTGAACTACCTCCCTGCACACATCTCTTGTACAAGTGATAAGCCCTGGTTTATTGTCAATATTGAACCAATACTTTCCCAGGAAAGTGAAGAAGTGCTAATTTTGACTTGTTCTTTGTATCTCTTGTAATAGTGGAAGTGTTTGTGTAATCTCTACTGTTTATGCAGAGGCTTAAAAAAATGTAGTCTGGATCAGAATGCATAAGTCAGTGTATTTCAGCTTAAATCTACTGACTTTTAATGTTCCAAACTTTATACTACCAATAAAATATTTTAAGATCATGGTGAAACCCCTACTGAATGTTTTAATTGAGTATGCATGAGGGCAGAGAAGGGAACTACTCTGTGCTTTTTTTCCTGTATGATTAAAGGAGAAATGGTGACATTTTAAAAAACACCTTCTAACAAACTGTGACTAAAAGTATGTGTATGTCTAAACCATGTCTGCTGATGCTGGCTGCGCCTACAGTGATACTAAACAATGGCCTTCTTGGCCTAGAAGAATGGAAGCTATTAAATAAAAGTACTTGTGCAAAGCTTATTGGAGAGTTGTTTTTCAAATGTTCTTTGTTCTGCCAAATGTCCTGTGGTCTGTGCTGTTACTGCTTCTGTCTCAGGGCTGCCTACCTGGGAACTGGGCAAGTTAACTGCTCCTCTTCCCCCTTACCTCCCCCAGCCATGAAACTTCACTTTATTCAGGAAACAGGCTTGAGTAAGCAACTTAAAGAGAAGTCAGACTTAATCACATTTATGCCTGCTTACAGCTTATATTCTTTTAAGTAGGGTTGTAAGAAGCAATTGTATATAAGAAGTATTTCTTATATACATGGAGCTCCTTAACCTGGAACCAAGCAGAAGGCAGAAATTCTACAGGAATGTTAGGCACCATCTGGAAATCGAAGTGGTGGCAGCCCAACCATGCTGTACAGCTCAGTGTCACAAGTCCCTTCCCATTCTTTCAAGAGGAAATTTCTCAAACATAGCCTGTCGTTGTCTTGTAATGTCAGCTCTGTGATGGATGAGAGAAGCCCCCGGGCAGATCGTCCACTGGAGATAGATGCCACACTAAATGTACTGAGAGGCCCTGCCATGTGAGTTGGAAGGAAGAGACAGCTCTTCCAAGAGAAAGCAGCCTGAACTCAGTGCAATAAAAAAACCCCAAACCATAAAGACTGATGTCCTGCACTGACTGGATCCTGCTCCTTACAAGTGATGATGCCCTCCAAAAGGCTTTGTAATGGTCCTGTTGGCAGACCATTCAATCATGCAGCACAATTCTGAGCTGACATCTGAGCCAAGCTCTTTGGGAGGTCTATTATTTGTATTTTTTTATTTGTCACAAAATGAAGTGAGCTTTTTTGTTTGCTTGATTTTTTTTAAAATGACCCTTTTAGATATATCCTCATAGCAAAGATCAGAAAAGGCTTTTGGAATATATACTAAATTTAGTCGGGGGAGAAGATGCGATTGCTCTGACAGTAAGGCTTTCCTCCCTCCCTCCACTTCTGTGTTACCTTGTCATCTTCTGTAGCATCTCATGCCCAACAGATTTTACAGATTGTTTCAAAGGAGTGTAAGATGAACTTTGTCATTAGACTGTTCTGCTTAACAAACAGCATATTGACTTCTGCTCGTTTAGAAATACTCTTGCAAAACTTTGTGCCGCGCAATGAATAACATTCACCCATGCAGAAGCAAGTGTGGAGCTGTGGATGCATCATTTCCTTCCCATTACATTGTTTTGCAAAGCACCGATGTCCCTAAAGGCATCAATTTTTCAGCCACTGATCTGTGACGGTCTCTACATATTGTCACCCTTCTGTCTCATGGATTGTCTTCAGAGAAGTTGCCAATTGTTAAAGAAATCATGAACTGCCCGTGTGTTTCAGTTCCACTGAAGCCCATGAGGAAGTACACAAAAAAAGGGCTTTTGAAAAGCTGTTGTAAAAACTCCCAGACATGAAGTGGAAACCCTCACAGGCAGCATAAACACTGAGACACAGAGGCCTTATTATCGTGCAGAACAGATGCTGGACCACATGAAACGGCAAAACGTGGATATTGTCATGTTATGGCCCCAGAACTTGCCACACGCGCAGAATTATCTCACCAAAAGCTCCTTCTGTGCTTTCTGCATTAAGGGAATCATAGTGGTGAAGCAAAGCATAGCACACTCAACCACATTTAGTACTGAAAAATGTAGGTTCGGGGTTTGTTTGTTTAAAATCCAGCTGTTCCGAGCTTTTTGGGTTTTGTTCAGATCCATTGCTGTTGTCAGTGGATATTTAGGATCTGCCTTTAAGCTCATGTCTCTGGGATTAGTTTGGTTTTTAATGGGTATCTGCTTTTGTGTTTTGCCCAGGTGACCTATTTAACATTGCAACTCCCTTCCAGCCAGCAAACATAACCAGGGAGATACAGCAATGTCAGTGCCAACAAAGGGTTATCAGCTGTGGCTGCAAGCATTCAGATAATCTGCAACCACTGTAAAACAGCTAATTGCATGACTCAACCAGCTGAAGACAGCACAAAAGCAGAGAGGGGGATAATTTTTCACCCCTAACTGCTCAATATAAATTAATACAGGAGACTACAATGTCAGTAAACAGCATCTGTAAATTGAAGGACTATTCACACATAGCCTGTTGTACGGCTGTTGTTCTGCTGCTTGGCATCACTGGTTATAAATAGCAGTCAGTTCTATTTCTCCATGAGTACACTGTATTAAATCTTTAGCTTTATTTTAATTATCAAATGACCACAAGGAAGCCTACTATGTATCAACTGCACTTAAGAAGTACAGCCACATGCTGCTCCCAAGGGCTGGGAAAAATAGCAAACATAGCCTAAGGGAATGTCAGAACCTGTTGGAACTAACATTGCAAGCCCAAGGGGGAAGAGATTGGGTGTGACCACCTCCTCCTATTTAACACCAGAGTAGGGGCTTTACTCTTCAGGTGTTGGGTGGTTAGTGGGGATTTTGGAGGTCTGCTGGTAAGATGTGGATCTTTGGGTGAGGGGTGATAGTGGTGTGGTTTTGTGCTGCCTAGGAGCCCATCAGCTAGTTCGCTGTTTGATGGTGTGGGTTCTTTCTTTTATTTTTTTTGCATGTTTTTCTGGGTCTAGGTCTCTTGGATTATAAGTAATTTTGTTGTTAAGTTGTGTAAGTGTTTAAGGCAGATGCCACTGCTCAGCTCTCAAGAGTTAGTTTTGTGCAGCGAGGTGTTCTTTTTACTTTTTGGTTTGCTTTGTATCTCTTGTAGTTTTTTTCTTAATAGTCTTATTAAGGAATAAGCCATGCTGAGTCTTGTGAATTTAAAATTCATGTCTAATTCATGCCTGCCTTGCTTCTCTTCCCTCCTACCTCTTTCTATTACTAGAACACTAAACGCTTCCTTGACTGAAGTGACTAGAGTCTACCAAACTTGGCAGCTTTGCTATATGAGCTTGTAGTACAATAGAATTCTCTTGGCACTGCAGCCATCCTGCTGAAAGATAGCAAATGGCAGTGTCTGCTTGGCTCCTAAAAGCTGTAATTGTTTTCTGGAGTGGTCTGACTTGATTGACAGGGAGTCTCTTTTTTTTTTTTTTTTTTTTTTCTCTTTATACGACTGTTTTTTCTTAAAAGGTCTCTGTGCACTCCCATCCATGTTTAGCTCATTTCTGTGACCTCTGACAGTGCTCTCTCACAGTGCCACTGCTCTGTGAGAACTGGGCAGCTAACTCCTTCAAAGGTGTATGGGCTAATAAATATCCATGTCTTGCAGGTGTGGAGCCACCTCTTTGGTAAGAGACAGAACTCTCTGCACGCTGCCTGAAGAGGAGTAACTAGAAGCTGAGTGGCAGGCTTTCCAGAAGAAAGCAGTTAATTGAGCTGCTCCTTTCATCTCTAGCAATGGGAGGTGTTTTTGGCAAGAACAAGAGGCTCTGTGTGTTTCCCAAGAGAGTTGTCTTTTACAAGGCTAAAGGAAAAAAGACAGCAGGGACTGTACGTATGTTCTGTGATGCATCAACTTGGACTGGGGAGAACCACTTTCAATCGGCACGTATAGGAAGGACTCCAAAAGACCCCGAACTTTCTGTTGTAGAACTGGCTTTGGATACTCCTGAAAGTGAATCTGCTGCCCAGGCTAAATGGGAGACAGAAGACCAGGCTGCAACTCTACATGCACATCTTGAGGGCTCCCTCTCTGTGACTACTGGAGACTCACAAGATGTTGGGGCATCACAGGACTCTGAAACCAAAGTTAGCATAGAGGTGATGCAGCACCAGGAGCTTGCTGAACAGACAAAACAAGAAGCCCAGTCTGCCAGAAGAACTTCACGTAAGAGTAGGAAGACCGAAGCTGCTCTGCATCCTGCTGGCAGCTGTATACCCAACAAGAAACTCGGCTATGAGGATCAGTTGGCGGTATCTCTTACACAGACTACGGTAAAGGCTGAAGTTCATGTATCTGCAGATGTCGACAGTGGACCTGGCAAGGTTCAGTCTGCTGTGGTGGAGTCTGAGCTGCTGACTGGTGCAGAGCAAGAGGCTGCAGTTGTGTGCGCTTCACAGGAAACTTGTATTGGAAAGGCTCATGAGGAAGTGCCTGTGCAGAATGCAGTTGACACCCCAGATGCTTTGTGTACTGAGGAGGAGTCAGAACAGCCTTTAAAGACGACAGAGACAACAGAGGGCATCACAAATGTACAGAGATCGGCAGAAGAGCAGGCAGTGGAAAAGAAAGCATGCTGTGCTGCTAAAGCCCCAAGTGATCTCCAGCTGGAACAAGATACAGAGGCCACAATTAGTGAAGATAAAGAAGAAAACTCTTTTCAACCAGAGCAATCCAAAGAAATGGCTGAGGCCTGTGACAAGCAGACATCAAAAGAGATCCCATGCTGTCTGGCAGAAACCCAGGTTGCCCTGCAGGATAAGGAGAAGATCAATGCTAGCAGAGGAGGAAAGTCAGAGGAGCACTGAAAAAGCACACAAAATCTGGTGAAGCAGCCATTGAGCAGACTGAGGGTTTGTCTGAAGCCAAGTGATGAATCTGCTGCCTTGATCCTGCAAGCAACTAAGAGGCCAATAGGTGCTTGCTCTCTAAATGATTGGTAAAGCCTGTTTTGAAAAGTGATACTAAACTTAAACCTGGTACATTGTGCAAGTGGCACTAACTTTCTTCTCTCCTGGAGGAGGGAGTATGGATGTAAGCCAAGTATCTCCCAGTACAAAAAGTATATTTATGTAGATTACTTATTTCATGTGCACATATACCTCAGCTGGGCTATGTAATTGTAATTATGTCCCTCTATGTGATTACAGGAGGTTAAGACTTTTCTGAAAAAAATGAGCCAGATATATTAATTACACCTGTCTGTACACCCTACTCTGTCACTACTGTTTGAAACCAACTGTGTTGAAATGCTATGTGGAAGGGGGAGTCTGTATTGGAATTGAAATCAATAAATGAATGCATTTTACCACTTGTTACTATGAAATGTTGTTACATTAACGGCCACCTGCTTTATGATTTGTGCTTGTTGAATGGAGGTGAACTAAGGCAAGAGGCTGACAGCAGTAGCCATCTCCAGATGGCAACAAGAGAAACTTCTGGTGGTCATTTTGCTGCAAGTAATAAATAGACTTAAGGCCACAACATCCACAAGGCTGGTCTCTAATGATACAATTTCTAAGTAGAGGGGAGTGTTCCTGTCAAAGCTGACAAGATGAGCAACTGTCACTGAATTTACAAATGATACGGTGCTGAAGGGAGCCATGTAATATAGCCTAATTCCTTTCCCTCTGTTTCAACCAAAAAAAGGGGCTACACCAAATTATTCTGCTAGAGCTCATGGGGATTTGAAGTCAAATAATGACTTGTACTAGACAGCTGGAAAACTACAATGCAAAGGAGAGCAAGAGCCTCCCTAGAGAAACTATTTTCAGCTCTTGCATGCTTCCTATACTAACAGTGTTCATAGAAGGGGAAAAAACAATAGTTAAAGGCAAGGCAGGATATGAGGCTTTTGATAGCTATGCATTTATTTAAATGATTGTTCTTACTGTTTTTCTGCACTTAATCACGTCAGGAAGATAGTGTACTGTTAGAAGGTTTGGTCTGAATCAAAACAGCAGGCTGTCATGCTGCAAGACCATGAACTTAAACCAGACTGCCTTAGTATATTTTCTCTTATGATCAAATCTGAATGGAGACCCTGCTCACTGAAATGTCTCTTCCCCATCACTTAAATAACACAGAGCATGTTCCTTCCCCTTGGCTGTTACTCAAAATTCCCAAGGTGCCTACATCAGTTGATTATGTTGACAAGCTGCCCCGGGTTTGGTTGCCTGTAAGGAAGCTGACGCTGTTAATCTGGAAGAATATCTATGCCTTACTTCCATAGAATTTAGATGTAACAATTAGTGGTTGTGCAGGCTCCTCCCCAGCAATGCCAGGAGAGCTCGCAGGCATAAGGAAAACATGTAAAAAGAAACAATGCTAGCAAAGAGCAACAAAAGCTCCTGTGCATCATTTCTGCCTTTTAGACATTCAGATCAGCAACTCTAATTAATTGTCAAGTGTTTTCAAAAGGTTGGTATTAATCATCTGCTCTCTGTTTAGAAGATGCTGGGAAAAGCAATGGATGTGTGACAAGGTGGTAGAAAGCAGAGAAATACTTGAGAAGCACAGCTTAGGCAGAGAGAGAGAGAGTTGTATTCTTATGCTGTGAAAGTGATAAGTGCCAGAAATTATCAGGGACAGATCTTTCCTCAGAGAAATCCCGACAGAAAGGAATCATTTTCCATCAGATGTAATACTGCATGAATTTAGGGAAAGAAGTTTTTGCCATGCCCTGTTTTCCTTTACAACTAGCTGAAGGGTTGCAATGTCAGATGTTCCTTGGTGAATTAGAACAATAGCTGCCATTCCTCTTAAAACTGATCCTATCTCTGATGCTTTCTTTGATCATACTCTATGGAGTTTTTCAGACGTGCCCCAAGTAAGGTAAAGCCCAGCTTTACTCTCAAGGCGTCCTGGTTTGCATTGTCCTGATTTAACCTACCTAAATTTGCACTTTGGCAATTCTAATGGCTTTAATTGCGTATGTCAGAAGAGACTCTACCTCTTTTTTTATATTTGCTTAGACTCTAATGTCAAAACTAATGTTTTTGCCCTTTTCATCTTGTAAAGCATTTGTGTAAAATGTTGAATATTGATATGACTGGCCTCAGAATGAAAGCTACCTGTCTCCTGATGATTTCTTTGTAAATCTTTCCACACTAAGTGCATTCACTGTACTCAAACTCTGCTGAGAATAAAGATGCAAGGCTAAGCTTTCCAATGTGACTCCTTTAAGAATAAGACTTAAGTCATAAAAGCACTTTAATGCTTTTAAACTCCTGTTCCTACCCTTAGAACAGGGAAAGACCATTCTGTAATAGCAGAACAATTGTACTATACAGCACAGCACGTCCACAAGCCAACCACGACTGTGCTTTGTTGAGCACTAAATTCTTTGTCCCTGATGAATGAACGCAAGTTATACCTTTTACTGCTGTTTGTCTCATCTTTTTAGACAAGTTCTAATTGGAGAATTTATTAATAAAGCAGCACTGTGAATATCTCAGCTCTGTTCCCAGGCTCTAGGCTGCCCTCTTAAGATGACAAGCAGCAAATTCTTTGGCTAGTCAATCGACTGAATCATTGGCAATTCCAATTCATGTAATTGTCTTGTGGATCTTAGCTCCTGGTGCTAAGAATCTTTGCTTTTAACTCTCATAATTAAGGCTTTCTGTCATTCATCAGGAAACTCTGAAAATACAACCTGTACACACCTAAGAACGTAAAAACTGAGCAATTTTTAGGGGTTTAACATCTGCTATCTGCTTGTGCTGTAAGGAACTCCAATATATGTTTCTCTTCCTTTTGAAGTACCTTACTAAAAAGCCATCATCTTAATCACAGTAAGTCTGTTTCTCCTCCACTCTTTAAACTCCTCACACAAAAGGTTCTGAAAACAGCTCAAAACAGGTCAAAAAATAAGCACTTCCCTTATCCAAGGCTGCAACTATTGTTCAATATTTTCAGTCAATAATCACTTCAGATATTTTACCCATTCCTGGTTTTCAGAAACAACATATTTTCCTGGCTTCCTTATGCATTTCTCTCTCTATAACATATGAGAAGCCCAGATTTAAAGCCACAACATCTGCCAAGTGATCTGACAACCAAAACCAACCATAGTGGAAGTTAGAAAGTTCTGAAACAGAAGTCAGACAAAACACTCTTCCTGACAGAACACGCTCTTCAACTGGAGAAAATACGATCACAAAATCAGAGGCAGCTGTGCATGCATACAGCCAGCAGCTCCTCACAACAGATGAAAAGCACCTGAGCTCTGCTGTGGCTGCACATGAGGAAGATGTACTGTGCCTATGACCCTATGCATAACGTAAAAACAGCTAGAAGCTGTTTTTCCTAAAGTCTATTGTGTAGCTGTTGTTCGGGCTATGATACAGGCTGTATTGTCAATTTGCAGAAAGATATACTCTACTATATTTCCCTTTGGTTCTGTATAAATACTATGGAAGAACAAAGAAGGTAGTATCTAAGTGTACAGAAATCTAAGACTCGAATCGTGAAATAACATGATAGGATGTTTCATAAACACGGAGCAGGAACAATTCCACATGTTTTGTTTTAAGGCAGCAGGGATGGTATTAAGGAACAATAATTCAATCATTAGGTTCCAGTGGGAAGCAATTCAGAGTTACTGTCCTGCCCTATTTAAGGACCATCTGCTGTTGTAGCAGCTACCTACTGGGAGCTGTTGAGGAGGTGTTTCCTGTGAATGTGAGTGAAGGCACTTTATGACATGAGTTTGGGTGTTTGGACTTTTTCTTTTTTGGGAAGGAGGGATGTTTGCTTTCTGTTTTAGGGGTGTAGTGTCTTGTTTGGCTTCTCTAGTGTGATAGAGCTTTGCCTTCAGGTTTTGTTAAAACTGGTTGTGCCCTCTTCTATGTGAGGTTGCTCTGCTAGCAGTAAGAGTGGGGGGCTAATGGCAAAGAAAAGAAGCATTCACAGTATGAAATGGCCAAAGGAGGAAATGGAAACAATTTTACTACCTCTAAAAAATAACTGATGTATTTATATTTGGGGTAAAGATTATCTACATCTTTATGCTTATCTCTATCAGTAAAACTTCTTTTAAGACACAGGCAGTAGAATCTGTCAATTGTTGTATTTTGAAATGCCTTTATAGTGGTGGCAACATGTAACAAATGTAAATATACCAGAGAACAAACCCTTATTTTCTTGCCTCTCCTAGCACTCTCCTCTCCGACTACCCTACCAAAACCACATGAAATGCTTCCCTGCTATGTACACAAAATACTTGTTGCTAAAGCAATTGCTTACTCTTAAAAGTGAGCTTGACAAAGCAATAACTTAACTGCAAGCTATCCTCTTTCTAGCTTTAGCACCAAAGAGCATCTCTCAGTCTTTTTGTGTTTTGTTTTTTATCCCACAGCAGAGGTGGCTGGGTTACTCTTTACTCCTTTTCTACTCTTACAACTGTGTAGTTTGAGGTGATTAAGTTCATGCAGTCTTGTCAGTGAGTGCCTAACTGGCATGGAATCACACATTTTTACAGATTCTACCTGTAAAAGCAACTCAAACGGTGCAGCAAAACTGCTCTGGATTCATTAGCTTCACTTTAAAACCTGTAATCTCTAAATTATAGATCTGTTTTTCTGTAGTTTCTTTTATTCTCTGCTATGGTGGTTAAGCTTTCTGCAGAACCATGTGTAATCAAATCAAGTTGTATGGCAGTTCTATTTTACTTAAAATATTTAGCTATAAAAAGCGGCACAGGATTTGTAGTGGAACAGCACTTTAAGGGAACTAATGATCTAGGACTTGTGGGGAAATGGTTTGTGTCACCAGCTACCCTACTTAAGAGCAGTACCTTATCACTCCAAATAAGAAATAAAGGTTGAGACGTTGTGATGCTGGAAAAATTCTTAAGTAATGTTTGCTCTCTAGTTTCTTTGTCAGAAACAGGGCATTTTTATAGTCATTTAATTATATCAGGAGTTTAAATTGTGTTTTCCTCTTTCTAGCAATGACAGTTAATATGCACAATATAGATTTTAAAAGAAATTAATAGACAAATCTGTACGTGGGTCTCTCTTTCCCTTTTCGACACAGTTTTCTTGTGCTCTTTCTCTGCCAAGTACTTAATCTGCTTCCTAACGATGCTGTATTTTCAAAATGGCTCTCTATAAGCATAGCTTGAGGTAAATTTTTCTCTGCATTCAAAATATACTCTCTCATTATTCTTTGAGTTTAAAGTGATGGCATTGCTGTGAGTTCTAAAAACCGTGTAAATGACTGATAAAATAACGACCTAAGGGCCTGAAATCCACGTTTTTCATCTCTCAATGGGAAGACATTTTGACTTTTGCTTTTCCTTTCTCCTCCCTTCCATATCCTCCCAGGCCTATGAATGGCTCTCCTGGCTAAATGTGAACTCCTTTCTAAAATTAATAAATGGTCTAGGAAATAAGAGGAGACCTAAATAGTATTTACTTTGGTAATATAAACTAATAACTGTAAAGTGCAGTATTGGCCAAGAGTCATGGTGAGTAACTGACTTCCTAAATGCTTTTAGTGATATCAAAAGACTGAAAAAGACTGTCCTTTGAACTAAGACTGACTTAAAATCAATAAATCCTACAACTTATGTCCAACCCACTCTGAAATGAAATAGAAAGCTGATCTTCATTTTAGGGAGCCACTTTCCTAGTCAAAATAAAAATGAGAGTAACAGTGCTGAGCCACAGGAGGACCCAAAGTCACATTCCTGTTCTTGCTTCAGATGTAGGTATCAATGAATTCACATTTTGGAGCTTCCTGATGGGATGGGGAAACTGAAAGAAATGTTCACATCAAATTTTCAACACTTTTTTTTCTCTCTAATCCTCAGAAAACTGGCCCAGAGTAGCAGATGTGCTTTTACACAGGGCTAGAATGTGGGCTGTAACAAATTTCTTACCGTCTTGCAGGTGTGATGATTGGCCCAGGAGTGGTCTATCAACTCAGTAACAAGGACAAAACTTGGCTCCCTGTCTGCTTCTAAGTAAAGGCTCTGTTTGTGCCAGAGTCATTCAGTATCCCAGAGCCTCAAGCTTCCCTGGAGAAGGCTGCTAAAAGGATTATTGCTTGACATCTCCATCATGGGGAATGAAATCAGTCATGGAAAGTATTGCTCTGCAGAGTCTGGGAAGTTGGAACTGGCAACTGAGAAAAAAAACACAGTGGCTGATCTCCCTATTGTCCAGGCAGTCCCAGAGGCTGTGCTGTGGAGCAATGTGAATCATCCACCAAAGGAGAAATCACAAGATACTGCTACAGGGCTGCAGAACATAGGGAGAGACAGGGAAATAGCCTCATCTTCTCTGCCTGTGACACAGTTAATGGGGAGCACCACAAAGCTGCAAGAACTTGGTGAAGCCCAGCCTTCTCCAGAACAGTCAGAGGAGACTGGAAACAAGCCCAGTGCAACAATGACTCCAGACAGACAAACTTGTGCTCCAATTCAAGAAGGATCTGCAACCGCTCAGCAAGCTGAAAGAGACACAGGAGCGACAATTGACTTCCCTCTGCAGAGTACTATAGAGACAGGAACTAGAGATGCAGAAGATATTGTGACTGACCAGGCAACTGTGGAAAGCAACTTGGTAGTACACAAGAGACCGAGTGTCAAACTGCACAAACCAAGTCCTGTCTGCAGGTGGCTGAAGAAACTCAGGTCCCCAGCAGCAAAAGCTGAAGTCAAGCCTGATGCAGTCACTAGCCACAAGTGAAGCCTCCTGAGGACTGCAAAAGGACTATCAAGTGCCCAGTATGGTACTCTTAAAAGAAGACTGATGTGGAAACCGTGACATGTATATAGTAGGAGGAAAATATTTTGTTACCTTTGAACTGTTTGCCTGCTGTATAGTTCTGGCCATCTTACAGCCCTGGGAGTACAGAGGCCATTCCCTCTGTCTCCTTAGCAAGCAACTTGGGAGATTTGTTTGGCTTTTCTCTGCTGCTCACTGGGGGTTTGTCTGTAAATAGCTTCGTTTTTGAAACTCTAAAGGTACGATGTACAAATTTGTATCTTCCTAGTGCTTCCCACTTCCTTTACTTCCTTTCCTCTGCCTTCAATGACCTGTTTTGTCTGGACCAAGTTAAGTGCACTAAGTTATTACCAAGCTAAATAAACACACTGTAAGAACATTAGATGCTTATGAATGTGTAATGGTAAATAGTGGGTGTTGTGTGAAAAGGATTGCTAAGAAGGGGTTCTTGCTTTGCAAGTTGAACTTATTTGGTATTTGTAAGTCAACAAAAGCTAGCTTCATTGCCTTAAATGAGGTGTTGACTACAGATGAAAGACGGATGAGGGCAGCAGGGCAAGTGGACTGCTGCTACTTACCTGCAGCTGCAGAAAAGGGCTACCAGAACTAGGAGGGCTTCCTGTGACACAGGAGAAGCAAGAAAGCCCACAGTGTATGCTCTGGCTATGGCAGGGCTGCCTCCTGAAGGGAAAGGTAAGTACAGACTAAGGAAAGCTAACTGAGGTTACAGAAAGGTCTTCCATTTGATTACTGTGGTTCCTGTACATATCTTGGAACTGACCTACACATGTTGGCACTAATGAAGAAGAAAGGCAGCTCAGAATGCCAAACCAAGGCAGCAAGATGCTCTAGTGCTGTCGATGCTCATATATTGATGACCTTGCTAATGTGATGTTTAACAAGCTTAGGGTTCAGCTGAGCACTTCCCTTGCAACAGAATTAAAACTGAAGAAATAGCTACAGCATCCCCCTATACCTTTACCTAAATCAAAAGCAGTTAGCTGTGCAAGGGAAGAAATAAATAAGAAAGCAAGCAGCTGCTTTTTACCATGTGCTCAGAAGCACCATCTGGTATACTGCCTCTTCTCATGCAAAAAGAATTCCTTGGTTACTAATGACCTATAAGGATAACATTTGCTTCTCATGATAAACAGGTTCCCTCCACCAAAATGTTACAGTACATTTTTAAAGCAAGAACCCCCTCAATAAACCAGCCTAGGTAGTATTACAGGTACAAAAGCTAACCCCTACTGTCACGACGGCAATAAGCACTTCCAAGTGAAACTAAACTAGCTGCACTCAGCAATCGGGGTGAGATCTTAGAGTGAGATACTTACTCCACATGCACTTTCTGAGTCCCATGGGATGGTGCTGCTAAGCAACAGAGACTGCCCAGCCAGGCAGAGGAGGGGACAAATCACAAAATTCTCTTCCCACACACATTGGCACAGAAGGAGCATTTTAGGGTTGTTGTTTTTTTTTCTTTTGAAGGCAAGTTCCACATTTTTATAAAGTATTCTGCCTGCAGAGCAACTCAGAAGATTCCTTTTATCCCACTTAACTTTTGCCATTGCTTCTAAGAGCAGAGTTGATAACTGACATGCCCAAAGTTACCTGATTTTTTAGGAGCACCAGTGTTTATGTTGTTCTCAGCATTAGCATAGTAAAAGAAAAGCAAGGCTGCTACGTAGCCTGTAGAAAATAGTTTACATATTAATGGCAAGCTGTTGGAAGCTGAAATTCTGTTCTATAGAAGACTCATTCCTGTGAGTAGGCACCCCTCCCCTTAAACTTATTAGTGATAGAGGAACTGTATTTCCAGTGCAAGAGCAATCTTCCTAGCTTGCATGCATTTGTCCTGCCTAACTGATGAAGCAAGATATTAAACTTTTAAAAATTCATCTGCCTAACCGTATGAAAATATTCCAATAAAAGACACAGCACGATTCCTTTCTTCTGTGTGAGCTTGTAGCACAAGATAGCCATCTTGTTGCTTTGTGAACAGAATCTCTGAGAAAAGACCTCTTGAAAAAAAATCCAATTACTGATGCTGCCTGCTTAAACCAGAAACTGCTTTTAAAATGCAGTAAATCAGCAGATGGTGACTGCAGAAAGCTAATAGTTATGAACATCATATATCTACTTAACTGAGCTCTGCTGTAGCGCAAGCACAAAGTACTTGCTTTTTCCCCCCCCACCCCTTACAGCTAGCCAGCATATTCTGGCACTTGAAGGAATAAGCACCAGGTTTTTCCCAGGTTTCTTACATCTCCTTCCAAGAGAACAAAAAAAAAATGGGAGGAAATCTTAGCAAGAAGAAAGGAATCAATGTTGCTGAGAAACTTAAAGGGCAGCAGTCTGAAGTAGCCGCCGCTGAGCAGAAAGACTCTACTGAATAAAGCAGGGAGCCAATTGCAGAGGGCACAGAACCAAGAATGTGAGAAATGAAGGGACAAGAAGTAAGAGTGAAAAGCCCAAGCAATTTCGGTCTGCCTGAGCTCAGACACCAACTGCCAGAACGATTTGGCACGGGCCACTGTTCAAATTCAGAATTTCAGGGAAAACTAACAAAATAAGTCTCTTAAAAGCTAACTGCTGGGCAAAAGATAGTTTTTATACTATCACAAAACAGTGAAGCTTATCCCAGAGAGCAGCTAATGTGGAGTTTCTAAAGCTCTGTGCAAAACATGTGCTCCCATTCTCTAACAGATTTTCATAGTTACACCAGCCAACTATACACAGTAACTTGCTACATAGGTCTAGAAATTGGCAAGGAGAAAACCTGCAGGGAAACACAAAAAAGCCATTTATTTCACCTGGCTTCTCAGTCTTTCCCTGGCTCTGCTCAAGGTCCCAGGCATCAGAGACCTTTGGCACAGACAGCCAGGCCAAACACAGCCTTTATAAATAGGTCTGTGGGTTTGCTAGAGTGATACTAGATTTTATATTATGTGAGAAGAAGCTAAGAATGAAGTACAGAAACTGGCACTCAGGTGCTCCATGCTACAAGCTCAGGGAATAAACTCTTTGGCATTCATACCCATCAATAAGGAACTTCTTATGCCTCCCAAAATACATTTTAATATATTCTCTTTGTCTGTATGATAAATTCTGCTTTCAGGCTATGGCTCTATAGGAGTATTACTGGTGAAGTAGCTTGCACTGCTGTTTTGGGTTAACATTCACAGGTCACTCTACAGGAAATCTAGTAACTGGCCACGTCTCTGGTCAGGTTAAGTGTGTGCCTGGGGCAACAGCCTTAGACACTGAATACTCACTGATACATTACAAAATACTTGCATCTAGGTGAGGGCCTTAGGCATGGACGTAGAAAAAGAATGGCCATTATGCTCCTGACTATGCTGTTGGCAAGGCTTGGTTTCTCTTGTGCTTCTTAATCAATGGAATAACCATCAAGTTCTCACTGCAGCGCTTTTGAGTCACAACTGCCAATAGAATGGACAAACCTCCTGAGCAAAGGTTTGCTGTGCTGCAATGGTACTGGCAAGACGGCTTCTTGTGCCTGTAGGTGCAGGTCCTTGTGGAATTCATGAGAAAAGAATGAGGACAGGAACTAATCAAGAGTCTCATCTAAAAGAAGCCTTGCTCTAAATTTCTCCGTGACTCCAGCCTATGTGAGACTGCAGCACCTCCTGGTGCGTAATTGAAGTCAAAATATAATTACAGCATGTCTGTAAAGGGATGCAGGGTCTCTGCTAAATACTTAACAGCATTCATAAAACACGAACAAGTAGTGGTGGAAATGCTCTCCTAGACAATGTGGGAGTTGTCAATTACAAGTGGCACACAGTTAACAGAACAGTAACACACTGACAGGCTTATCTGCTTCTGCCAAGGATCCCAGTGAAACCAGGCTCTGCAAAGGAGATGGAGTGGTATTATTTGCTTGCAATAGCTGTTGGCTTCCTCAGAAAAGTGGCACCAACTGTGTTGTCACAATAGATAAGATGATCTTAAGTCGGTTATATTTGACAAAGAAAGTGTTTACTTCTAGTACTTCCTGGATCTGTGGGAAGCCAAGTGCCTGCTGCTGTGGCTGTAATACCTGTAGCTTAAACCAGATCCCACTGCCAACCCTTAGCCGAACAGCCCTCTTCTCCTGCTGCTGTTGTCTCTTTTGGCATAAGCAACTCTAGTTTATGCAATCATCCTTGCCTTGGGAGCACTGACAATGAATTGGGATTGCATCTTCAAAAGAAGATGAAGAAGCAGCCTCTGTGTATCTGAAGTTTCCAAGTCAGAGGATTGCCAGTTATACCTTTTACAGTGGATAGGACATTGAAAAGCTGAGGCAAATAATGTCTAGCACCTAGATACAAAAAATCTTTTAACACTTACTCATACCCATCAACTTGGTTATTCATCCCAGTCTTCCTGGCTTAATTATACTGTTGGCTGAATGTATGACTTACAACTCTTTTCTTCCCTGCCCACAGACTAATTCTGGAACCTGAGCTTGTTTCAAAAGGAAGAAGTTGCTCATCACTCTAAATGGAAGGCTCTCTCTACTTACCTCACTGGAACAGTTCCTGTGTGACCTGATTTACATTGACCTGCTTTAGCAAGGAGGTTGGACTAGATGGTCTTTAAAGGTCCCTTCCAACCCCTGCCATTCTGTGATTCTATGAAAAGTTTCAAGAATAAAAAGGTATGGATCCTGACCTTCTGCACTCCTTCAGCTTTCCAGTTAGAAGAATGTTCCTGCTCACTCCTCTGACAGGTTGTAAACGTCTTCCCCCTGCACCTGGTAATACCTCAAAGCCAAGCCCAAACACAAGCCCAGATCAACACAGCTAAAATTGAAGTAAGTGCCAGATTTCTCCTCCATAACCTCATGGAGCACTTTTAGACACTCAGCATTTCTTTTCAAATTGTGCCACCTGTTTCATATTAAACTTCTTGAAAGACACATGGCCCAGATTTGTAGTGCCTCTATTTTTCTTTCTCTTTCTGATCATTTCTCTAATAGCATTTAACTCTTCCAGGCATTACTCAGCTCTATCTTGTGCTGTGCATCTCCCAGGCCACAGCTTCTGCTGACTGAACTAAAATCTGTGACCGTATCAGTGAAAGTGAACAAAGACATAAACAAAGGTCATAAACTGAATTTATTTCACTTCTGATAAAACTTCTTCTGACAGGTTTGTTGGGGCTTTTTTTTTAGCTGACAATTTTTGTTCCAGCACTGAGACTGTTGGAGTCTTGTTGCCTGTTTACTGAGCCTGTGGTGCACGCCTATTAGAAATACATCACTTGCTGGCATCAAAACAGAAGCGTAAGCAGTAATTAATGCCATGTTCTATAAATTTCACCCCTTTCTCCTTTTCCTTTCTGCTACTAAATATGCAAGAGCCGATTGCAGAGGTGCTCTGAGAACACTTCGAGAAAAGAGTACATCCATTACTTACCTCAATAAAGAGGAAACTGAAAATTAAATAGTTGTTTTCTGTCACCTTATTGGTTTCGTTTATTCTGCTCCCCACAGGGAATTTTATTCTTCTCCTCATGTTAATCAACTTCTTTGTGCTTCTGAGTTTGACCTAATATTTCTGATCCTTCTCTAGCCCACTAAGTGCTGAAGGAAAGAAGAAAACCTATCTCACATTCCTCTTACTCCCAGCCTTTCTTCTTCTGGCTTTGTTTTAAAAATTAACTTTCATGTTTTCTTGGAGCTGAGAAAGCCATTACAGAAAAGACCAAACCAATTTTTCTTTCCAGTATATGTGATTGTTTTCCACTTCCCTAAAAGGTTAATGTTTAAAATGAATAATGGGTAGTGAGGAGGAGATGAAAGAAAGGCTTTCCTGCTTGCCTTTCTCTCAGCTCACACAGCATGGAGGTATTGCTGCTTCCTTGCACCTCTAGCACTTTTGCAGCCTACAGAGCTGTGTGCCTCTGGGTGGTGGCCTCTAAAGCAGATTCAAGCCTACTGATGAATCTGTTTACAATCGTTTTGTCCTCCTCTTTTCATCTCTCAGCTCCTCTTCATCAACATTTTTTTGCTGCTGCTGCCTCCAAGGCTTGCTGTTTACTGCCAGCAGATTAGTTACCAAGTACCCTGTACAAAGTAGCACCCACGAATCTACTGCAGTTTCACCACTTAGTAATCTGTGCAAATAGTCCTCCTGTTACCACTTTGCCAGTGGGCTTAAAGGAGTAATGTAAATGTAATTAGGGTAAGCTTAAAGAATAGCTAAAAAACCCATCAAAAAGGTAACAGTACACACAAATTTAAGAAAAGCAGCATGAAATGTATCCATCAGCAATGAAGGTTACCTGCTGCTTGTTCTCATAACTTCATGACAGCAGTGGGAAGAGAATTCAGTTCCTCTTGCTTCCAAAATCTCACTCTGAGCTGGCAAATGATACCAAGTCTGCAGCACAAAGCAGCGGGATTCCAGCCAACAGGAGGGCAGCAAGGAAAGGCTGGAAGTCACACAGTACCCGAGCCTTACGGAAATACTGCAGTTCCATTTTGAAAAGCCATTGGATTATCCTGGAATAAATCCACATTGGAACACACTATTAGTCCTTATTAAATCAAAACCTGCTGCCTTGTGGGGAAAAAAAAAATTAGTAGTGCTTTGAATACTCTTGGGGGCTGAAAATATGAGGGAGCTTGACATTACAGAAAGAGCTCTTGAGAAGCAGCAGAACGTAACTCTTTGCAAGAGGGAAGAAAAGAAAATCTATGAAGTCAATTAGTTTAGTCCAAAAATTCATGGTTCAAAATCTCAATATAGCTATCACAATGCCTGGAGTTCCTGTTGGATATGTTAGCCTGAAAAGAAGAAAATATTGATGCAGCAGAGTAAGTTACCATAGACATGATGTTTCTGGAAGATGCCACATGCAATGCATTTCACAGGTTAAACAGCTGAACTTATGCAGTCATGTGTTGATGATCCTTTATGTTCACACTGATAGTGGTAAATTTGAAATGAACAGAGCCCAGTGATTATCTCCCCCTGGAAACAACCTATTCAACCTATATCAGCAGTTTAGGCTTCTGGATGATAGAGAGCTCAGGCATGTCTTTTTCACTTCATGTTTTCTTAGATTTCACCCTCCTGTTTCAGTTCACAGGTAAAACCATACAACTGCTGATTTCTACGCTAAAAAGTGTGCAAAACCACAGGTTTTTCTGTGAAGACTGTGGCTTTGAGAAGTAATCTGCCACACTGGTTTCTAATCCTAAGGCAAACATATTGTTGATTTGTGGTATTTAGATTTCTGCAAATGCCTTTGTCAAAAGTCTAAATCTAAGCTGGAAGTCCAGCCTTGTGTTTCTCTACTAATAAAAACGCAGACAAAATATGATCTAGTGGTCGCAGAAGCTCCTGATAATAAAATACCTAGGCTCAATTTGGTTCATCCATTGTCGTTGTCTGTAATAATTTCACCTTTGCATTTCTTAGTACTGACTGTTGTGTCTATATAATCATGAAGGCTTAGAGAGAAGAAACCTGGACCTTGATTAGGGCTTGTAGGCACTGCTGTAGGACTAAGGATAAACTCAGAAAGGCTACCTGACTACATAGGCTGTAAAAAAACAGTGAGTATTGCATGTCATGGTGGAAAAGTGAAGAAGAGAAAAAAAAAATGACCTCTGTGGATGGCACAGCTGAGTTGCACTTCATTTCACTGCACCGGTGTCACACACAGTGTGATAAACGCTTGGGACAAAAAAATGAAACTCATGTCACAGGCAGTGTAAGGAAGTACACTGCTAAGGGTGCATTAAACTTTGATGGCTCCATTTATACATTATACATGTGCAAGTCAGCAAAGCTGTACTGGTGGTAATTTTCCAAAGGAATCAGCTAATAATGTTACAACACGTGCTGGAACAAATTATTGCACAGGTTGTTCCTGCTTTTTTTTCTGGTTTTTCTTTTGCTTATTAGCACACAAAATATGTAATGCTCTGCACAATAATATGCCCTAGGGTATGGCCCAAAGAGCAAAGCAAACGGGAGTTATAAGGAAGACTGATAGAGATAGACTTTGCCTCTATAAACAGCATGTTGGTGAAGAGGTGAGGAGATTAAAACTGGAGGTCCCCTTACATTTGCATCACAATCTCACAGAAAAGCCCAGTGCAAAAATTATGCAAACTATACCACAAGAAGCATCATCAATTTTAGGAGAGGCTGGCTGGACTTCTTCAAAGCCTAAGGCCAGGTGTGTTTAGATACCATGCTGACAAACAGCATCAAATATCCTGACAGAGAAGAGTTGACAGCAAAGAAACCAGCTGACAGTCTGGTAGTTTTCTCCTTTGAAGCAGAACTCCAGCTGATTACATGGCTGGAATATGAAGGAAAAAAAAAAAAGAAAACAGGATAGCATGAGTTCTGTTGCCAACAATCGTTGCTGCACAGGGACAGGCAGAAGATCTAGAGAGTCAGGAGAAGGCAATTGCAAATCTCAGAGAAATGTTGTATTCTCATCCCCTTGATAGGAGTCTTACACAAAGCATCAACTAGTCCTTTCCACCAGCAATTCCCCAGTACCCTAAAGATTCACATGAGACAGACCAGTAGGAAAAGATAAGCACCTAGAAAACTTCAGTTGCACAACAGCAGGTGAAAAGGCATCATCTGTCTCTATCACCTGCTGCAGAAATCCTCATAAAATTTTCCAGGCTCCAAGGAGAATGTAAGACTTTCTTCTTTCTTTCTGTAGCAAATAAAAGAATGAATTAATATCCTCCCTACCCAACAAATTCAAAGATAAGAAAGAGATTAATATATTCTGAATCACAGGAGCAGTAGCAATACATTAATCTGCAAACAGGTATTTCTGAGGTCAGAAAAAGTTGGTTTAAGTGATAAAATGGTCCCATGGCTCGATTTAAATATCTATGGCTTGAACAAGGACTACAAGAGAACTGGCATAAAAATACTCTGACACAACAACAGTGTTCTCATTGCCTTTTTGCACAGTCACTGGCACAGTATGTCTTTCCTCAGTGCTAAAACTTCTTTATATATTCCCATAAAAAGTAATAAAAACAACAGCAAAAGCAATGAGAAGCTTCACTTTAAGTGAAACATATTCCAGATTGTAATCTGGCAGGATTATGCTCCTCTTCAACTGATGTGACCTGAAACAAAACCGCACTGTAACTTGTGCAAGTCTCCGTTCAGTTTGAGTGATTTACTTTCCATACTCATGTACTGAGAATATTGCACTCTGAATTTAGGTTTTGCCTATTTCTAAATCTCAGAAGCAATTTTGTGCTTGTTGTGGGATGAGCCTCTACTATAATGGATTACTCTCACTATAGAGTACGATTTGTTCACCTCTCGCTGCTATCAGTTTAGCTCTTACAACCCCTTCTCCGAGTTATTCTCATTTTTTTTGTGTGTTATTCCACTCTCACACTTTGCTGTAGCTTTTTCAAGATTCTGAGTTCTGGATGGCACGGGTTTATTTTGTACGGCACCTTTCACAGCAGGGCTGTTCTCCCTGACTGTTGCCATTAGACACAAAGAAATACAAAGAAGGATGCCTCTCTGCTTGGAAGTCCCCAGGTACTATCTTAGTAGTACATAACTACCACAAGCACTGCTTGCATTTGCAGGATATAAAATTGAAATTCCACCAACAATGTCAGAAACATAAACAACAAGTATTAGAATTGCCTGTGCTTTATAGACACTTCCTGACAGCAGCTTATCTCTGCCTGTACAACGTGTTGTTATTCCAGTAAACACTGCATGTTGGTTTATTACGGTTAATGAAGTGCAGTCCTGACAACTCATAAGATACAGAAGGACTGTTAGAGCTTCTTGGGTAATTCAATGTGGTGTGATTAACGGGAAGAGAAATGTGGGAAAGAGAAGATTATTAGTGCAAGAAAAACAAACTTTGTGACTACAGGGAACTTCTTATGACTTTCTGGCATCCAGGTCTCAATTATCAGAGACACAACTCAGATCATAAACAGACTTTATCTCTGGCAGTGGTAGGCTGCTTTATTACAGACCGTGGAAGGAGTGAATGTTTTGATAATGATGTTAAAGGAAAACCAGAACTTAACAATTTGAGAGTAGCCTTTTCTGATCATGACTCTAGTGCTGTGCTAGGTCCAAAGTAAATCAATAATGCTGCCCTTGAGAAGGCTCTCCATTTATGAAAAATTCTGTAAATTGATGCTTATGTGCCACTGGCAAAGAATAATACTTTCTTTAAGGGGCCTAGATCTCTGGAGATAAAGGGAGTTTGTATGGAAGTCAAGGTATATTTATACACTGACTGTATAAATATACACACTGTGGCTGAATTTATCAAATTTATCACATGAGAGACAGAGGGAGGTTCAAGAAAGGCAGCCGTGCTACAGCCTGTGTGAAAATATGTTTCCTTGGGAGGCAGAATCTGACCCACTGTGTGCTGGTGAGCAGTGGGAAAAGGCTCCTGAGGGACCTCCCTCTGATCTGTCACAAAGCTAGAGCACGGCAGGTGAGTTTTGTAGGAAAGGATCTTCTAAGCTTTACTTTCTTTGAAGCAGAAGATCCATCAGAGAGGGGTGAAGAGTAGCTGGGGGCTGTATCACACACCTTTGCACCAGTCCTCTGCTATTGCTATACTCTTAACTTCCTAGTTTTACGTTGTTTCTCCAGCTTAGTTTATGTGCAGAACATTATTAAACAAATGCTTTTTTGGAAGAAGAATTCCACTTCCACAGCTGTTTTATTCATGGCACACGAACATTGAAATACCTCTCTTGGCTTCTGCCCTCATGAAGCCAAGGAAATCAAATAGACACGTTTCCTAAGACTCATTAAAACATACAAAACATTTGCTTTGATGTCGGTGAAAGGAGCATGTGTGTCTTTAATAGGGTTTTCTTCTTGTTTCTAACTCCAGGACTAAAGGGAAGTTCCATAAATGGCTGGGCAGAATCAGAGCAGCATTCAGAACTTAGGAAGTTTCTCCTACCCTGTTTCCAACTGTCCAATTTACTCCTCAGCCCAGTTACCCCTCGAGGAAAAATACAATTATCTCAGTTTTACAAACAAAGCATAAGCTCAAATAACTGTGTTACTCATTGGTCACACAGGGAATAAGTGGGAAAGTTGGAAATGGAACCCAAGAGCCTTGCCTATCAGTTCCTTACTTTAATTTACACTAAGCATGAGGAGAAAAAGCCTGCCCATCTGGACATCCACATGATAGGGAAAATGTTATTGTAAAAATATCTCTAATTGCTATTTCAGCGGGCAGGTTTGGAATTACAGACGGAGTGGAAATTTTTTTGCCTTTGCAAGAAATTAGCTTCCAAGCTTTTGCTTTTCTCTTATTTCATAAAAGTTGCGGGAACAGATATTCAGGATCAAATCGTGTCAGCAGAAAGGTGTTTTCATTTGCACCATGGGCACTTTAGCTGGTCACTGGAAGAGGCTACAGGAACTATCCTGGAAAGGTACTTCTGCTATTCATTCTGTAGTTCTTCATTTGCAGCTATCTAGAGACTGTACAGGGTTAAAGCATTGCTGATCCAAAGCCATGATGGTCAATGGCTCTGAGAAACACAGATTTGATTCATATGTTAATCATGATGATGTTACAGGTGAAGATGCCTAAAAATCCAGGATGTCTCCATGTTACTGCTGAAAAGTTACAGCTAGCTTGTCAACAGAATAATGTGATTTATTCATTTATTGTGTCTGTTAACATAAGGAGGATAAGTAACTAATAAGGCTTTGAGGGAAATGTTTCTGCTGGACTCGTTCCAGTCAGAGGCAGGAAAAAAGGAACTATGACAAAATCAATACAGAACAAGATTATTTTATTATGTTGTCCATTCCCAAGTGCACCTGATGTTTATAAACCAAGAGAATAAGGTCCTGGACAATTTTATCCACAGAAAATGTATGAAGGAAATGAAGAAAAAAGAACTCTGACTCTAACTTCCCCTGCTCGTGTCTAAGAAAGCTGAGATTGCTGGAAGAAATGGTTCCTAGTAGTCAAACATTTTGTGTTGTTCAAACTATTTAAGAAGTACAGAAGTTGTCATGAGAAAATGTTTCTGTTAAAACCAGTAATGCTCCTGGGCTGAGCTTTACAGGTGCAGGAAGGGAAAACGTTTGTAACCCCGAGCAGCCCACAGGCTCTTCTAAGGAGCTCCCGTGATCCGTGTGGCAAGTTTCCTGGTCCCTCATGTGAGAGACAGCTTGGTGAACAGAAGAAACATCTCAGTGCTTGCTTGTCAGAGGATAATAAAACAAATAGCTGAAGAAACTTGAAGAAGCAGCATAGAAGGCGTTTTCAAAAGTGTCATGTGAACTACAACCATCTGTGAAAACATATCGGGGAACAGAAATTCAGGATGTCTTTCTGTGTACGGTATCAGCAGTTAACACTGAACGATTGGCTTTCTGTGTTAGGTCTCCTCCATTAGCTCAGATACAACTTCTTCCATTTCATGCAAGACTGCTTCAAAAATGTGTGAGGATTTTTTTTTTTTTGCTGTTGTTGTTTTTCCAGTGGTGGTGCTGTTTTTTTTCCCAGGACTGTGTATGTGCTGAATTAGAACATCAATGCTTGGACTGACAGCCCTCTAAAATGGAACTATGGCTATTCCTGGTTAGACTTGGAAAATAGCAAGCTCTCACGATTAAGCAGATAATGCATCAATTAGAGCACAAAGATGCTGCAGGCTTATCTTCATGGTTACAGCCACAGTAACATTTATTGGATCATCTTAGAGATTTAGCCCTTCACAAGCTCTGTGTGCCCTATCTAATCTTCTGGACTTGAACACCAGCACAAACATCACCCCCATGCCTATTTATGTGCCTGGAGATATGCCTTTGAGAACCTAGACTAGAGCAAATATTTTTACTTCATTAGTAATTCCATTACCTTCATTGATACAGAGTCAGTTCCATTAAAATAAAGGTTTAAAACACGTAATAAAAAACATGAGTATAAATGGACTCTGCCTACAGCTTTATTGAAAATACACAGGCTTTTAGCCTTGTTTCCCATGAAAACAACACTTAAGATTTTACTGTGGTTTTATGTCTTAATCTGCGTCTTTTAGTCACCAAATAAATGTCAAACGACTTGGTCAAATGTGACAAGAGGGGCAGGAGATGGATAACCAAATCCCCATAGAATTCTTATAAACAGGTAAATGTAAGCAAAGACAAGTGTCCTGACAGAAGGAAGCTGAGAGTATGTTGTTAGAAAGCAAAAGCCACCACGGCCTCAGGTCCAGAAAAAACTGTCATCAGATCCATCATCTCTTGGGTGCTGCTGAAGTCAACTGATCATGATGACTAATCCATAGGAAGCCATGATTCAACACTTCTGATATTTAAAGGCCCTTTGTATTTCATCTCCATATAATTACACTGTAATGACCCAACTATTACAGAACACAACGCATTTGTTTGAGCCGTTTTGAAACTGCCACTAATTTATGTGACTGGAAAGGCACCAAGCAAGTAGGAATAGTTACAACATAAATATGATGCAGTTAAATATCTCGAGTTTAACAGCACGTCATTAAGAATAATAAGCAAGGCTGTTACGTTGTCATCAAGTTAACCTTCTAGTCTTAAGCATGAGCATTACTTACATATTTGAAAACAAAACTGGAATAGAAGCCCACTGTCATTACACACAGGAAACTGAAAAGGTATGACAGTCACTATTCTAAGTGGCTTTATACCCATTTTAATCATTCATATCATCAAACATCTGGAAGCTTAAATGTACTGCTTGCATCTCTCAAGTTTCAGTATGTCTAGAGACAAAGAAATCTACTAACTGTACTAATGGGCCAGAGGACAAGTTTTTCTGAGATGCTGAAGTACTGATTCATCAAGCAAATCTAGGATCTTTCTGGTACCTCTCAGCCATTAGCCTGTGCTCAGCCTAGCAGTACACAACTACGTGGAAGCTATTTTTTCTGGAGCAGACCTGATGTTTAAACTACTGTAAACTCATTCGTTGTTACAGCAGTGAAGTCACAGAGAATTTCCACTCTGCCTAAGCTCCTCCAAGTCTCCTTGGCAGAATCTCCTTTTCTACTCTGGTTTGGGCAGCCATTCAGAGTTATCATCTGTGACCAAGGAGACAAAGCATGGCAGGCTGCTAACAGGACATTTGCTGCTGATAACTGGAGGTAAAGAAGCCTCTCCAGGGCACAAAAAAAGCCTGGGAAAGTTGATCTCAGAGGGAAGAAATAGCAGAGGCAGGATCTCATAATCACAATTTTGCTCTTTGACTCGATACAAAGGTTGTAATTCAATTTCAGAGTTCTGCTTCAGTAAATCCCTTATGATGTTAGCAGAGAGTCTCTCAGCTGAGTTAAAGAATTGTATCAATCAGCAGACAGACATTATTTTCTGGAGAGAGAAAGCAAGAGAAAGACAGTTTATATATGTGTGTCTGCACTATGTTCCAATTTAATTACTTCTAATTATAAGGTAGTGGGATGTGAAACACTAATTGAAAATTTTGGGTGCTTACGTCTCGAAGTCTGAGAAGAATCTGGTTAATGGAAAAGCAATTTTATTTTCTAGATCATTGATTTATCATCATTAAGGGCCCAAAATACAGAGTTCTGTTAAGTCAGCTACAGGAATATGTTTTTTCCATTACTTTTACACTCTTGTCTAAAATTGCCTCTAGCTCTGTGAATGTTAAAATTGACTGGATTCAATTTAGTGAGATCGCCTTCTTGCTCTGTCAGGGGTTATTTATCTCATTTAGCTTTAGTAATGGAAGTTTTCTTGGAGTTTTGTTTTAAAGAATAAAGGCCCATGTAGTTAGATTTTTAAAATTATTACTAAAACCAAGTCCCAAACTGTACTGATGTATTGTGTATTATGGTGCCTTTTGTATATACTCACTCTTGCCGAAATAATCTCAATAATCACATGAGGCTTTTGTTTTATTGCAAGAAAAAAATCCCTTTTAGCAACCTGAAACTCCTTCCCCATCCAGTGCAAAGATCTGTGGGAGTACTTCAGAACATTGTATAAATGAAGAGCCAAATCTATTACATTTTACACCAACTTTACTTACCATTCAGACTCGTGAGAGTCTGTTGAAGAGTGACTGCTTATAAAGAGGAGAAAGAATGCCCTGGAGGAGCCAAACTTGACCTCCAAAAAACCTCAGAGCAGCGTTAATATTAATTTGCGAAGTTTCTTGTTAGCTTTCTTTTAGTGCAGGTAGGTGAAGCACTTAGGAAGAAAACTCAATATCTCATAACAGTTTACTCCTAGATCTTATTTGTTCATTTCTCCTTCCAAAGAAGACCATGATGAAAACAACTCTTCTGCTCTGCCAAGCCACCTTGCCAGCTTTCAGACTAGCTAAAAGTACATCAGCCTTATATTGACTGGCTAAATATTTCTGGTTCCATTTTTGAGGAATCAAATGACAGGTATCATCAGAATAATGCAGAATACCATGAGCTGTCTTCTCAGCTCTAAGTTCCACAAGTGTCAGTTGATGCTGCTGCTTTTCATGTTAGTAAGATAATACAAGAGAAAACAAGGAACACCAATCTCTGAGAGGAGGGCAGATGACCAATTGAATTACAGCTAGCCAAAGAAATGAGATAATGCAACAATATTCATAAAGAATGTGGTCTTGCAGTTAAGCATCCCCTCCAGTCTCAGGACAGACAGATGGGGTAAAATGTTGGATTTTTCAAGTAACATTATAAAAAGAGGCATTTTGCTTATCTTCCTGGGCTTCAGTCCCACGTCTGTTATGCTTTTTGTATGGCACTTATCACAACACATGAGTTACTAATAACTATTATATATATATATAATACCAGTGTTAACAATACACATAGAAATAGAAATGCATGCCTATCCAGCAAGAGCAGAGTGAAAATGCCTCGTGCTCAATCACCCTGTAGGCAAACAGCTTTGCACCAAGCCAAACTGCTCCCTCTGGTATTGGTAACAGCAACAGGACTGAGGTACACGGGTACAGGCTGTGGTAGTTCAGAGCAAACAGTCTCAATACTCCTAATGATTTATTTATTCAGTAACTCCTACAGGAATAGCAATCCATTCACCCTTCTGCCCTCCCCCAGCACTGAAGTACTTAATTTTTTTCCTTGATTTTCTTTTTCCTTCACTGAATGCCTTTTACCCAATAAACAAGTTTTGATTATATTTTTTTCAAGGCTGCAATTTCAGAACAAAAAGCACAAAGATTTGGAGTCAAAACCTTCATTTTCACAAAGATATATTGTCAAAGGGCCATTTTCTGCAAAGCACAACTCTCATCTGCTATAAACATGCATGTTTTTCCTGGTAAGCCATAGTTGTTTTTCCCTTTTATACAGGAGAATTTGGAGGAAATATGTCATTATTCTGTTAGGCCAGTGGGCATCTCCCTCCTGAAAAATTAATCTCAGGAAAGAGAAACAGTCTTAGTCTAATCTACCAAATATCTTGCAGTAAGTATACTTCCCTCAGGTTTGGTTTGAAAATTTCTATTTAACTAGCACTCAAAAATCAGCTTGCAGCATTTGCAAAGAGATTCATAATTGAATATATGCCTCTGGCCACGTTCAGGTCCTGTTATAAGAAAAGTCTCTGTTAAAGGGCATCACAGGATTTTATTCTCGGTAACAACAGCTTGCCTTACTGGGAATCTACACAGGGGTGGAAAGATCTGCTTTATCCATGGCAAGAATAACGGATATATGTCCTGCATTTCCAGAACATACTCTGAAAGCAACCTGGCTACCATTGCTGACCTAACACTTGGCTGCCTGTCATCCTTCTGCACATCCTAGTTTCCTTTGGCAGTTACCTTCAGTAAACGAGCAGGAGGAAAAGGAATATGAGGTATGTTGCAGAGGACATCAGTTCTGCAGTCCAAGTGTGGCCAGAGCCCCTGTGGGGACCTGGGCTTTAGACCATGCTGCCAACCTCACCTCTGACCAATAAGGCCTACAGATTTTTCACTGATAGTTAACTCCTCCCTATTCTCAAGTCAATAGCAATAAATAGATGTATGAAACTATTTTGGTAAAAAACTTTTGCTTTGGGTAGAATTAGTTCATCTCTTTATTGAGGAGTACTGAAACAATGATCTCACAAAAGGAACTTCAAGCATTCTGGTATTGTCTTTCCTTTGTCTTCCCCAGGCAGCAGACAAAAAGCCCACTCTCCAGTAAACAAAGACCATTTGGTTTAGGTAAGGTCACTCCGTAGACCACAGCATTCTCCATGAGTTCTTACAAGATCTGTGAGGCAGACAGCAACTTGTCCCCACTCCCCTGCTGAGCCATTCTCCCCTATCTCTTACTTCTCTCACTACCAGTTACACCCTCACCTGTCCTTTTGCTACTGCAAACCTTGCATGAATTTGCTATTTGATTTCCTCCAGCGGGAGCCCTGTGAAAGCTCAGATTGGCTTCCTGTGGAGGAGAGAACACCAGTCTATAAACACTAGGCTGGTGGAAATCAAATTTGCTGTTATGGTTCTTGAAACAGAGACCTTTTTTTCAGTAGCATTAGCTCCTGTACAGGTCTATCTTCCCAGCTGGGCTTACAGCACCAAGGATACTGATTGCTGAACACCTCCCAGTGAGCCCATATTAGAATTCAGACATTTACAGTCATCCAAACCAATCTGTGGAAATCCAGTGACAAGATGCTTTCACATTTACAGCTGAGCTATTAAACTCTCCTTGTTGTCTGCAGCTAGCCAGCCTCAGGCAGACATTCATGCACTGACAGGGTTACAAGGGAGAACACAAGCTCAAAAATTATGCTAAAGTGTACTTATTTATTTTTAGTCTCAGCTAGAGTCATGATTTCATGGAAGCCTTCTGGTTATTCTTGTATTCATTTGTAACTACCTAAAATAATCCCATTCCCAAACCACTCTAGAAACCACTACAATTAAAAACTCAGGTATGAAAACCAGATGCAAACTAGCTGACAATCCACCACCTGGAATGCTCCCCTCAAGCACCTCAGATACAACCTCACACACACACCTTTCCCCCCCCCAAAAAATCACATGCAAATGTTAACCTTTAGATCTGAGCTGGTGATTAAAGCACTGGGCTTAGACTTGCAAGACCACTATTCTGATCCTAGTTCTGCTACTGACCTCGGGCAAGTAATTTCATTTTTCTCTGCCTTAATTCTCTATCTTAAATGAAGAAATAACAGCTGCTTTCAACAGAAGGAACTGTAAGGGGGGGACGAAAAAAAGGGAAGCTAAATCAGCTGGTACTTAGGCTGTGCTCAAACATGGTAATGGTGATTACAATGACACACTGATGCCTAGCTCCATACTCAAATGCCCAAGGAAAAAATATGCCACATATTTCCCTCATCTAAAACAGGAAAAGCTCCCTGTGAGTATTTGTTGAGCAGCACAGAAGTTACTGCTTTTAGGTAACCATTCCTTCAATCTTAATTCTTTTGCATAGGCTATGTCCAGATAATGTATAAGGAAGTAAGGAAAAGAACAATGTGAGAAGGAGCAATTACCCGAAGAAATTTTCCACATTTAACTACTAAAAAAGAGGATCCTTTATAAGCATCATTCCTGAGAACCACAGTTCCTGTAGCCTGAAGCTTATTATTGAGAGGTGGAATAAACTGCGCATGTATACAAGCTCATTCTATAGGTGTCATAACAAATACAGTAGCCATAGTGGGGGAGTTGAAAATGACAAAATGAAGAGTCTTCTAATGAAGTCTAATGAAGGCAGAATCCAGACATAGACAGGCCAGCGTCCTGGAAGAGATTCGTGCCAAGGTAATCCAGCTGTCATGAACTGTGATGAAAGGCTAATATCACAGGGGATCAATAACAATAGTCTTTGTTTGCCTTCCCCCAATCAACCTCAAAACCAATTGTTAAATGCCAGCTTTGCTCTGATATGTATAGACAAGGTGATGGTATGTGAGTCTTTTGCCTGCATTCACTTCTGCCTCAGAGTACCTACGCATGTGTGTCTGTGCTTAGCAAACATCTACTCGCCAACACGAGTGCATACTGTCAGCAAACACTTGAAGACAAATGTAAGTCTTGAGTATGTCAGTCAAGGAACACATACATCAATGTCAGCCAGCTGCTGTTATAAAGTACAGCATACCCATTTGAGTATGTATTCGTGCACAAGTTTCAATCCTTCTCTTTGCACGTCTCACCCCTGTGAAAGCCCATACCTACGAGAACACGTGCATGTCTGAGTGTGTATGTGACGGGCATGCACATTACCTGCATGTCTCAGTCAGGATACGTGGGCCCACGAATGTGTCAAGTGGCTGGTGGAGCTTTTGAAAGGTGATGCTACGGGGTTACTGCTGTAAGCTGTCTTGTGATTTGAAGTAATAAAGCAATCAGCCTTCATACTAGGGAAGAGCCAGGAGTTTTAGAATGATTGCACCTCTATCTAACGAATTCCCTCTGATACCTCCTTTTCTTCTACTACAAAATTAGCATGGACCTGGAGAGCTTATTAACATGGGCTCTAAACTTCATCTGTAATGTACTCACATCTCAATATTGTAACAGGAAGCCAGGGAAAAGCATGAAGGGTAAAGATCTATACGCAGAGAAGCTTCAGACATTAATGAATAAGGCTTGATTAAAAAACAATCCTCCTCATCCACCTGCCCCTTGGGAAATGCTTGTTTGGCACAGATGATTCTGCAATCCGTTTGGTAACAGCAATACCTCTTACCTTTGAAATACCACAAACATCGTTTTAAGTTAAAGCTTGCCATTAAATGTCAAGAGATGCAAAATCCACACACTCAAATACAGTGTGAAACCTGCACAGATCATGATACAGTAGTTTGGAACAATATAGTCCCAATTCACAGTGAGAAATGGACAACTGATGCAAAACTCCATTTCCAATCAGTGGGCAGGACATTCTGTATTTCTTCTCAGCACTGTAGCAGTGCAATTTGCATCCAAATCTCAAAGAGCAGTTGTATTTCCAGAGATGCTTTTAAGAGGCGCCTTAGAAAAACTGGCTCCTGACAGGAACCAGGTAACGGGTGGATAATATACAAACCCATTTGCTAAACACCACTTGAAAAATCACAGGCAGCATAATTGACTTTTACAGCTTGGATAATGTAGGTCACTGCTTTAGTGCAACAAGAAAATGAATGTATGTTAGAGTGAAAGACAGAAGGGAAGTAATTACAAAATATAGATTAAATAACCATCAGATAGCAGGCATAATAATAAGAACAACCAGGGTGAAGATAGAGGAGAAACAATTTGTTAAATGGATTGTAGCAGGGTTCTAAGAAACTGCTGGTCTCAGATGTTAGGCTTTTCTTTTTTATCCTTCACTGCAAACTCAATAAAATATTCCTCCCCTTCTTGGAGCTGATATCCTACTTCTCATGGTATCAGCTTACAGCTTGCTCAGCCTAGAGGGCTAGTAAGTCAGAACCTGATTATATTAACACACAGTTCTTAACTCTTAGAGAAACAGGAAGCCATAAAGTCTCCAACAAGTAAGAGGGATCACAGTCCGATCCTGCAAATCCCTGAATTCTGGCAAAGGCTTGCTAAAAGCTTTCCATTCTCAGTGCTTCTGCACTAAGAAGTTAAAATAAAAACATAACCAAATTCCACCTTCAATTAACAACCCCAAGAAAACCAAAACAAAGGCAAAAAAATATGGCATGGGGTACTAAAGAAGCACATATGATTTTTTTTTCCCCCTCCACATTAAACAGTTTCGGTCTGGTCTGGCTTAGTAGTGCTCTGAACATCCTAGTACCAGGCAGTTGTTCAGTGAGTTCTAAAAGTAACATTTGGAGAACTGTCTGTCTTCCAGCAGTTCAGTGTTTTCGTACCATATCAAATCACAGTCACAACTACCAGTCCTCTGGGGAGAGCACATGGCAGCAAATAAACACAGAGATCTGAACCTCATTTGCTAGAAAAGGGTCTGAGTGACAACCGAAATGATCTAGGTTGAAGAGGACAAGGCAGAAGGGATGTAAAATAGTTGCTCCTTGGTCTCCATCAGTACTTTGTATCAATGTTTAAGTGACACACTAACTTGCACTCCAAAAGAAACACCTTTGTTCATCTCAACTCCTGCAAATTCACATCCTCTAGCTGATGTACAGATGACATCCAGCAGCATTCTGATTGTCATTCTAATAAGGCCAGAGACGGAAGCCTGAAGAAAGAACTGAGAAACACAAAAAATTAGTGGCAGCAGAAGATGCATAATTTCCATATTGAACAGGAACAAAATCCATCAGCTCGGTGTCCCTTACACAGCTGTCTCTGGATCTAACTATGAGATCAAAGAAAGTTGCAGAAGAGCCACACATAGACCCTTTAGACCCTCAATAGGGGATGAGCCTCACAGGTACATGTCTGCTCTCTAGAAAGGCCCAGAACATAAGTATAGACAGTAACATAGTAAGCTACTGGCCAGCTCTTCTTTGTCCCCTACATGTGCAAAAGGCATACCCAAGGAAAAAGGGGACACGAAACACAGGATGAGGAGGCTCATTCTGTTCATTCACTGCCCAAGAGCTGGAATTGGAAAGAATTTCATTTCCCAAGACCAGATTCTGGTCTTTTACCACAATGAGGGGCAGCATTGCCTCATCTGGCAAATTGCAATACAAGGCCTAATACACCTCTTCCTGAAGCATTACTTCTGCTGTATGCAGCTCATAGCCTGTGGCTGCACCAGATCATCCTTGTCTCCTGTTGCTTTGTTCATTAATCAATGGCTCTGAATGTGAATGAGTTCTGAAAGGAGCCAGGTGAAAGGAATGACAATTTGCTCACAGCTTGATAATTACACATTTTTCAAAATAAATTAAAGCCAGAGTTAACAGCAGCACACTGTTTTCAGAAGTCCTGCTTATACAGAGAAATTAATTGGAAAGTACATTGATTGGAGGGGCTGCTGAATTCCAGCACAGAATGTATTCCCCCATTGCTCCACAGATCACTCACCAAACAGAACCTCTCACCTCTGCTCAAACGGGGAGAGAGATAAAAGGAAGCATAAATAACTTCCACTCATTCGAAACCATCTTTGGAGAAACCTTGTCTCCTCACAGAATAAAGCAGTGTTTGGGAAGGAAAGAGACCATTGCTTTTAAGTTACCCAAAGCAGCAAAGCTCCAAGATCAACTACAACATCAAGACATACGGCAACTAGTAGTTTTATAGAAGAAATGTTTCAAAGTCTTTCAACCTGGAGCATCTTTCTCATGAAGAAAGACTGTGGGATCTCAAGACTACTCAGACTGGAGAAGACTGAGGGGAAGATCTCATTAATACTTATAAGTATTTAAAAGGTGTATGTCAGGAGAATGGGGCAACACTTTTTCTGTAGTATCCAGTGATAGGACAAAAGCTGGAACACAGAAAGTTCCACCTACACTTAAGAGAAAACTTGATTGTGAGAGAGCACTGGAATGGGTTGTTCAGGCAGGTTGTGGAGTCTCCTTCTCTGAAGGCTACCACTGCAGCCTCCTCCCCTGTTACCAAGCAAAAAGGGGCTCCACACAAAGCTGACACAACCACACAAATAATAAATGGGCAATTGCTGCTTTCTCACAAAGATTTAGGCATAGGAGTGCTGAGAAAAGACCAAGAAAACGCTCCCATTCCAACTTATTTAGATATTCAGCATCTTCAGCAATATCTGCTGCTGCCAAAGGCAAGAGTTTAGGGTTTGTAACACAGTTGTACTGTGACATCTGAAACAGAAGATTAAAACCCGATCTCATTCTTACAGTTGTGTAAATTTGCTTATCTGAAAGTCTTGCTTTGCTCCATTAGAAAATGGTGACTGCAAGCACAGTTTCCATGGAGTCTGCATGTGACTACACTTGAGGTTTTGATTTATACCCTTTACATCTATCTTTAGGTTTCATCTGTCCATGCATCACCACGGTGTTCTAAAGATCTGCAAAAAAAACCCAAACAAAACAGCCCATCAGAATCAGAGTAATAGCAGGTACCCTTCCCGTTATTTAATGCCAGGGTGAAATGGATTATACTCCTTTTCAGATGAGATTGCTTCTCTTGGCTAAGCAAGGAGATATTAGTATGAATTATCCCCGAGATCCTTGGGATCCACATGCAGGGAAGAGAGGCATGAATTGGCAAGATGGGCAATGAGAAGTGGGCTGCAGCTGAATAAAACAAACTCCATCCTCCGCCAAAAGCAGAAGCAACATTCTGAAGTATCATCTCTATTGACCTTTCCCAGATATAGCTAAGCAATGTGCTGATTTTATCTGGAAGGCAGAAAGGCACCAGGGCAGTTGGCTGGGATGCATCCTGTAGTGGCATCAAGCCAGAGCAGTTTTCTGGTTAGCTGTACACCTTTCCTCTGCTATTGGTCATACTACAAGAGCATGCCAGGGAGAGTAAAAAGAAAGTTTCAGAGAGCTCTTACAGCCCTCTAAATGACACCTGCATCTCAGCCAAAGCATAGTTTTAACTCTGCACCTCTCCTACATTAGTTACTCACATCAAGGCTATGCATACTTCAAGAATAAAATACTACTGAATTTAATGAGTTTCATGATTAACGCCATGGGAACTCTGAACTTACTCACCAACGCACTTACAGGCCCTTGAATTACTGACAGCACAGTCTCTCACCTACAGCTGAACATACAAATCCCTTATAGACCTTTACACCCCTCATCAGTAGTCCTGACACAACATAGTTTCTTATCAATTCATCACTTCAACACTGTTCATCAATTCTTGCATTGATAAAGCTTTTCCTCAGTGTTAGAGTGGCAGCAAAATTACACATCTAAAGGATGAGAGGTACCTGAGCTACTACAGAGCTTGCAAATTTCAGAGTACTTTGAAGGGAAAAAAAACCTCAACCAACCAACAAGATGCCAAAAAAACCCTGAGGGGGAAAAACCCCAAGCATAGTTTAGGCTGGTAACTCAAACTTTAAGCTGCTTAAAGTCAATTGAATGTAATGGGCCATTCAATAAAAAGTTTCAAGTGTAAACAGTTAAAGCAGTTTTCTTTAATTACTGTTTTTACATTTGCACTATTTCCCTTTTGTTTTTTTCCCAAGGGATCAGCTGAGGACATGTGGAAAAACTTTTCTTTCTTTGTCCTCCACTGCACCAAACAAACTGTATCAATTGGTATGCAGGGTATAAGCCAGCCTGTAGGACTTTCTATTCATTCCCCAATTTAACTTGTTTCAGTTGTACCAACTTAGATTTTGCCGTTGAGGTCATGTAGAAAACCATGGCAAAGGACTGGATGTTTCAGAAAGGAAAGGCACAGACCTCACAGTTTTAGTGGTGTCCTTGGCAGTGTTAAGTTAGTAGTTGGACTTGATCATGTTAAAAGTCTTTTCCAACCAAAGTGATTCTATGATTCCAAAAAACACAAACACCTAAGTCCCGTTTACCTGTAACTTCAAGACATACTAACATTTTATTTATGAATCTGAAGCACAAGTCTTATATCCAAAATATACCTCCATTGTTGAAGCAGGTAAATCCTTTTGAAAGCATTTTGTAAGATTTACCCTTGCTGTATTTAATAGGGCTATTAAACACAAGCATAAAGTGGATTTGGTGACTGGCAGTAACAGATTTACTCATTCTTCATCCCTTTGGAATTCTCTTGAGTGGACTGAACTTATTTGCAGCAACCTTTCAAATGCACTGATCCAAAACACAATTGCTGGTGTTTTTGGAGTAGCACCCATGGACAGATCCATCTCAGTGAAATACACATCAGAACTAGGCAACTGCTAGAGAGGATGAAACAAGAAAGACAATAAATACCTCTGTATTAGCAGATATCACCACTGGTGTCAGACAAACCCTCCAGATATCAAAATGAATGGAAAGGCACACTCTACCCTTGGTGAGGGCTGAATTGCAATTCTATCGGTCCTTGAAAACAACTGATCATGTGAATGGACACAGCTGCAGAGTACAGAAGGAGTAGAAGGGTCAAAAGTGTCCAAGTCTCATCTCAACAGACCCCAAATGCCATGAGAAGCGCCTGCAGAGGCTCATCCCTCTGTGCCTGGGAGGCCTGCCCAGTGCCATGCCAAAAGGTCTGCAGCTCCCTGGCAGATCTCTGCGGGTCTTGTTTCATTAACTCCTCAGGGCTGCTGCACTGCACAGATAGGCACAGCATCAATGATTCTTTTTTGAAAAATTCATTTAAATAGCAGAGCTGGGTGGGACTGGGGAGGCAGCAGCCAATTAAGGAACCATCAAACTTCTCTTAAAAGCCTCCCTCAATAATGCTCCCCCTCCTGCCTCCAGCCAACATGGTAATTGTGTCTAATTTCTAAATTTTCATGCAGTTGCTGCATTTGCCTCCCCTTAATGAGATGTAAATGTGTTGCCAGTTTGTGGATTTGTTTAATTGCAGGGTAGCTAAACTGTGATTGGCCAGAAGGATCATTTTAAATTTATTTATTTAGCCCACATGCAAGGCATTTTTAAGATTCTTTTCTCCAGCTAAAAGAGGGATGGGAACATATTCTGTTTTCCTGTTACGTTCAGAGTTCTGTTGCAAAGAAACCATCTGGTTTTCCAAGTGTTTTCTAGGGAACTTGAAAGAATCCTGCCACCTTCCAAGTGGTTGAAACAAGTCTGAATACCTTCTGTCTGATTCTGTTTCCTAAGCTGGACTCTGATGCACTGGGATCTTTGGTTCTCAATGGGCACAAGAAATACCCTCAAAACATCTTAAGCGGCTTTGCTACACAATGCTCATTCACTGGGCTTTTCCCCACCCACTTTCCTTAAAGGCATTTAAAAGAAAGGAGGAAAGATTCAGTTCCTAAAATAAGTAAGAACAGAGTCATCATTACATAGTCTAACTCCAAATAAGATTCACTAAAGCTTGAAGGAAATAGTAACTTATTTTAGTACTTGTAACTTATTGCCACTTCAAATACAGAAGAAAGAATATCCTAAATCTCAACAGAACTTTGCAAGCATAGATAAAATCCTAATACGCCCTGCAGAACCCTTACTACTGAGGATGAGGATAAAAAGAAAAAAGCTTAGTTTGATTTGCAGACCTTGAAGCATCTAGAAGTGAGGAAAAAAAAATCACCTCCTACCAACTGTGTCCTCCTGGCATTGATGATTTAGGCAGAATCACAGGGCCATTTCTGCAGGGGCAGCTTTCAAACTAGACCCACAGAGTAAAAGCAGAACATTCTAGCTTTGCTGCTTTGTAACCCAGAGATGAATGCTGCTAATAACAATTAGTCTGCTGAGAAAGTACAGCTTTTCCAATACTAAGACCACCGTATAAATAATATATTAATTTTCAGAATTTCTTTGACATTCTGGTTTCAATCAGTTTTATAGCACCTAATGCTGCTTTTATCACTTACCTTCACGTAATGACTCACCCATATAATTCATTGAGACTTGCACACATAAATTTCCCCTTAACCTCCCAGTAGAATCCTAAAGCAGCAATATTTACCTTAACTTATAACACCTCACACAACAGACTCCAATTACCATCATCTATAAACCCCAACATCCAGTCTCAAGAGTCAAGAGTCCCTCTCCAAATCTAATGTCCCATAGAACTACCTTGTCCACAAAATACTACTCCCTACAAGAGCAGGAGACCTACGCAGACCTGTATCTAGGCCTATATCTTTCTTCTTGGGCTAGAAGGGCCAAACAATGACCCTGGACCTAAAAGGCTTTCCACGCTTGGGAAAGCTTCACATCCAGGCAAATCTGCCTAGGAGGCACCACACTTATCTGATTGGTAGTGAAAGCTATCGTTACCTAAGTGGTGAATATCTCGCTGTGCCAGTCACTTCTGTGTATCCTAGAGAAGAGAATGGAACTTGATTTCAGCTCCATCTGCCTGTTATTCCACCACAAACAGATAGCTACAAAGGTAATCAGCATGTCCTAGGGCCAAGGGCACTGCTCCTCTCAAGCATTGTCAGTAACAGCCAATAATACAAGACGGCAAAGTAAAGGGAAGTGACAGCAGGGAAATAATTTAGCCTTTAACTGACACGTTATCCAGTTAAAAGCCATTTACCTTCTGCTGCTCGGTGTGTCATTGCTCATTTTAGTTTTGAAGTGACATCTCCCCAAGTGCCATTTACATGCCAGCAGTGAAAGAGAATTTATAGAGTATACACCCTGGAGAATTATAGCCTGGGTGGCTGTGGTGAAACAAAGTACTTTGTGGACTCTTGTTTATCCTTGCAGCTCCCACCCCATCCAGTTCAGAACATCCAGAAGCAGAAGTATCAGGCAGCTCCACTGTCATCACCTTCTCCCTTCAGCACTGTGTGACCTGATAACACATTTCCTCAGCAATTATTGTCTAGGAGGATCCCCTAGCATTCAAAGCACAGCATTTGAACTCATCTTTCCAAAGTAAGATGGGGTATAGTCTACAACACCGTCAGATCAAGACTGAGAGGACCACGGTAATTAAATTTCTGCAGTTACAAAAACATAACATGAAACTGGACATCCATCCACACAGCATGTGAAAGAGTGCTCAGCTCTCAGGCACTTCTTGTATTTGATATAGACCAAGGAGAGAAGATCTAGGACTACTATCTTTCTATCATCCAAGCCAACCATAAATTGCAATAGATTTCAAGCTACTAGATAAACTGTGGCTTCTTACAATGATCAAGTCAGAGTAAGGATAAAAGATCATGTATCATAAGTCAAGGAGTTGCAGTACAAGCTCTTGGAAGTCAGAATTACTAAAGCTACTGGTATTAACATGTACACGTTCAGACCTGATGTAGCAAACAGATATCAGTCTGCTTTGACCTCAGTAGGGTCAGGCAGGATTCAAATCACAACAACAAGAAATTTCAAAGGAAACTGTGCGCCAATAGTTGCTAAACAGGAGAGAGGTAAACAGTCCCAAACTGAATTCACAGACGTCCTTTACCCAGATACATTCAGATAACAGACGAATTTGCATTAGTTTAACGTGAATCACCATGGATAACGGAAAACAATACTTATGCTAATGAGAGAACCAAGCAAAAGCTTTGCAAATGAGAAATCATTCATTCACCAGCCGGAGTGCAACTGATTAGAAACAGCACCATGCAGTTCACTTCTGGCGTGTCACCTCTGTGGGACATCCCCACAACACCCAGAGGTGCATCCTAGCAGGGGAGAGGCACACCAAGCCAGGAGAAGACGTTCCAGGGGCAAAGATATGGGCTAGACCACGGGGCTTAAAGGCTTAAAGAACCTAGCTGTGGATTTTGCTGTAACTTGAAGGCCATGAAGTGCACAGAGCGGTCCTTTCGGATAACCTTCACCCTGCCCTCACACGCCCCATCCCGTGTCTTCACCTCCTTCCCCTTAGCGGTGCAGGAGGTGGAGAGCAGAGCTGCGGCCAGTCCCTCACCGCTGGCTCCCGATGCTCGTCTCGCCTCAGGTGCCAGATGCTCAGCAATCGTCCTTTCAAAGCGCTTCTTCCCAGAGCTGCGGACGAGGGCGAGCCTCTCTCTAACATGGTCACCTCCCCACACAGTTTCCTGCCCATCTGGGCACCGTCATGTCCCATCCCGGGGCTCTCATGGCTCTCAGCTGCTCTCCCTCAGGGGTGTCGTTGTCACAGAGCTGCGGAGGATTGCGATCGCCCCCGCAGACGCCTGACCAGCCTCGCCACCACTCCGCCATTAGTCTGCCCCTAAGGGTGGGATCCACCATCTTGCCTCGCCCTTCCACCTCCCCGTGCTGCAGCTTTCCCTTCTTCGACAGCCAGGACAAAGGTGCCACGTGCTTTCTGGCCGAGGCAGAAACAGGCCCAACTCAGAGCTGAGGGATTCTTAAGGAACGCCACACAAGGAGCAGCAGCACCAGTCTCTCCCCTGTTACCAGCACTGCCAGCCCTCCGCGGCTACCGTTTTGTTCTGTGTGGCGTGAGTTGCCACAGATGATGAAGGCAAGACGTGTATGGAGGTGCTGAGGAATCTGTTAAGAGCACTAGGGTTTGGGGAGCATGCAGGGAGTTAAGTGCTGGATCTGTAGCTTTTCTCTATTGGGGACATGAGGTAGCTGTGGTGCTGGAGGAGAAGGTTCTGGAAACATCATTGATTGTTGTTGCCAGGTGCTCTCAATCATGCCTAGAAGGGCTTGAGGCAGAAATTTACAGCTTCCACTTAAGGGGTGTTTGCATGAATGTGTCTGAACAACGTTTGTTGTTTCTCCCTTGTACCGAGTAAAGTTCCAGCCTTTGAGTCCGTGAATTTGTAAGTTGCCTGTTGCCGTGTAAAGTGTTTATTTAGAGGATTGTCTGTACTAGTGAGGAGAAAGCAGTTCCCGTGTAAAATCAACTTGCGTGAGGGTTGTTTTGTTAGGCACTGTTTAGTGGGTGTTTTTTTAAAACGTACATGATATGAGGAAAGCTTCAGGAACTTACATAAGGCTCCCAGGGTGAGAGGGGATACAGCAACAATCACAAGCTAAATATGATACTGGTGTGAAGGTGTGGGCTGATCAGGCAGCGCTCTGAAAGGGCTTCAGAGCCAGCAGGCTACTTGCAGGCACGAATTGCAGTATGTGGGCAAAGCTTTGTGGAATAACCATGCTGTGGCAGGATATGATTCAGAGCCACTGGCACAGCTGGTATAAGCGTTTATAACCTTTCAGACTAATGAGCTATAATCATGTTGAATTGTATGATAGGAATTTACTCTTATTCTGCCCTGTGTGAGCTCTGGAAACTTGTTAGTTCCTTGATTTTTCACACCCACAAAGAAAGACTTGAAATTCTTGTTTTTAGGAAAGGACTAAGGAAGTGGGTGTATAGTGGCATTGCTGCCTTGGCTTACAGTACCTAGCACTGTACATTCACCATTTCTTTCACAGTTATTACTTTTGATTTTTAATATGTTATTATGTAAATATTCATCAAACACAAAAGCACTTCGACCCAGAACAATGGAAAACAGCATCTCCTGGAGGAGGACTGGAGGTAGGGTGCCAAATTATCTTGGGATTTCCTTGAATATTTGCATTTAATTCCTGAGATTTCTAAAGCAACTGAATAGCTGTAGATGCAGGGTGGTACAGGAACAGAATCAGTTCTCCTGCTACTTGTTATTCCAGCAGGGCAAAGATCTGAATAAATGAGGGTTCTAGAAATGTTTTAACTAAGGAAACTTGCCCCACTGAGATATGCTGACCCAGCTCTCTCCAAGGGCAGAGGGGATGTCAGCTCAGCAGGGGAGCAGGAGGATGCTGGGGAGGTTTGTCCTGAGTTGCCTTTTCTTTCTTCTTCTTTAGTTTCTTTTCAGTAGCATCTACTCCTGTGATCTGTCACACAGGGTTAGGTAAATCATGATCCCTAACACAAGCAAATGAGGCAGCTTTTCTGCCTTCTCTCTGTAGCATCAGGCTGGCATTGTGGCTTTGTGTGGGGCATTTGGCAGGTTTTCTGATGTCCATGTTTTGTGGATAGATTACTCTCCTAGCATTCTTTAGGCAAAGGCAGCCGTTTTGGAGAAATACAATGACATTTGAGAAAGTTGCTCACAGGTGTTCCAACTAAATGATGCATACCCACTATAAAGCCCCTTCACTTGGAGCTGTGGCCCAGCACACCCAGATCTGCCACTGAAGCTCCTGCAGCTGCCTGGAGACTCAGAGTAGCTGCAAGTTAATACTGTCTACTACAAACATCTGCACCAGAATCTAGATCAGAAATGCTAAACTTTACTTCAGTTCAGGGGCCATTGAATGAACTACAGCTTGCTGAATCTAAATTCAGAACAGTAATGTCTCCAGTGTGTCGCTCCCAAGCTCCCTTATAGCACATCTCCACAGCAGCTGGGTAGAGCTTTTCTTCTGAACCCCTTCACCTTTTCATCTTCCAAGGAAAAGTTCTACTAGAATGCAGTTTGCATTAACCTGAACATGTGATGCTTAGGACTCTCCCGGGACCTTGCTCTCTGTTGAACCCGTTTTCAGTCATCCATTGGAAAATATTAATCTCCCTTTTGCATTGCTCTTTGCCTGAATTTCTTGGTTTTTTGTTACCTTTTAAAGCACTGAGGAACCCCATCCCCTTCTGCTCAAGCCACAAGATGATAAAGTTGTTTTTTCCCTCCAGCTCTTTTCAATGCATCATTTAGCAGACCTCCTCTAACATGTTCTGCAAAGCCTCTCTTATCCCAGGTGGAGGGCGGGGAGCAGGATGCGTAGGCTGGTGAGACTATGGAGCTGAAATCCATCTAGGTTTAAATAGCTCAAGGTCAGCTCGAGATGGAAAGGACAAGAGCAGATTTCTGGAGACTTCATTCAATGAATTGTTGATTGGAAAAGCTCTTTCAGATCCCCGTGGAGCAGAATCTGGAAGAAATGTGTTTTCCAAAAGGAGGACAGCGGGTTAGTTGTTAATGATTTCAATAAAGCAAGAGAAGGCACATTAGGAGGTTGGCCATAAGGGTAAAAAAAGGAGGCTGGTGTATTGCTCATTAGTGGTTTGCTAAAATTAACTCCATTACTGTGTTTGCTTTCTTTGCAAACCTTCCACTTAATTGCAATTACTGCTGAACTGCAAAGAAGGGACCCTGCTTTGTGCTACAGGTTGTCAGTATCGGGAGATAACCTACAGCCACTCTTTTAGGGGCTGTCTCAGTGGTGTATCCACTGAGGATTTACTGTTGTCTCTTTCCAAAGGTTGCACATGTATGATTTCACAAGTATGGGCAGGAAGTTTGAATAGAAATAAAAAACCAGAGGATCTAATCCAAAGGGTGGTGAAATCTGTGACAGCTGTGCTGTAATTTCCTTTGAACTTTGAGTTAAGCCCAAACCCCTCCCTGTTTGGTTCCTGTCAGAGAAAAAAAGTGAGGTTTTTAACCTTTTTCCAGCCTATACTCTTGCATTTCTTTTGATGTTCCTTTTCTCTTTCACAAGCTATTGATTCTCATCTTGTCTTTTATTTACTGCCAGTTCTCTCATTATGTCAGGAATCCTATGTTGAAATGCCATTCTGTTTTCTGCATACATCATTCTGTTTTATGCATTCACAACCTTTAAATAAAGAAAAGGCTTTGCCGTTCTCTGTGAAGGTGGCTGCCAGTTGGCTAGTTAGTGTTTGACTTGATAAAGCAGAATGAAAAAAGGAAATAGTTGGAATGCTATTCCAGCCCTGGGAGGTATTATGCTTTCATGGTACAGATATCCAGTCTGTTCAGAAAATGATGACAGGGACCATTTTTGGCTAAAGACAACAGGATATGTTGGGCAGCTTATTTCTTTCTAGTGAAACCCATGAGGATTTTGGGTGTCTATCCACAACGTGAAGACAGAGAGAGGGTTAGACTTCTCAAGGGCTTCTCTGAAGCCTCCAAGGAGGTCTGCTGCTTATTCAGAAGGTGCGTAGATTTAAACTTGTGGCTTCATGGTGTGAGGTTACTGAGAGCTTGCTCTTCCCTTCAGCCTCCAATTGATCTTCTTCCACCAGTCACAGGTAAGCGTAGGTCCATGTGGTGGCCTCTTTTTTTGGAAACAGAAGCCAGTTTGGGGAAGGAATACTGCAATCTGCAGAGTGAATGGAGGGAGAGAAAAAGAGGTGATAACTCTTTGATGGAAGTAGGTCAGTCTTTAATGCCACAGCCTCGTTGGGCTCCTCAGGAACAGTTATAGCTACAATTTGAGATGGAGATTGGGTTATGAACTGAAAGCAGATGTTCTCTGAAGGCAGTTAGCTGCTAGCAATAAAATGCTAAGTGTTTGGAAAATGCAGTAATTCAGTAATGTGATTTTTATTTCTGTACTTTGACCGTTGACCCTACAATGGCACTGAAAAAATGGGAATAGATTGTATTTAGGAAGAAAATGGAAGATATCTGTCAAAAAGATAAATAAAATGAAGTGGCTTAGCTCATTTTAATTAAAACTCGGGGTGAAGTAGCTGTCTTGGTCTTGTAGATGGTTCTCAAGCTCTCCTCCTCTCTTCACGTCCATATTTTGTGTATGTGGATCTGATGCAAACAGACTGAATGATACAAATAGGAGGCTACATCTGGTAACATACTATATAATCAGTAGGTTTGGCTGCCAGGAATGATGCTGTTTCTCTCACCAATTAGTGTGAACGTGTGGGATAGTCATAAATATTGCATGGATTGTACTGGAATCTGCTCAGGTAGCATGAAGCTGGGAGAGCATCAGAAATGCCTTGCCAGATCTCTGCTGTTTCAAGGGGGACATTGATTGATTCGTATAGTTCAATAGGTTGAACAACTGAGGAATGGGGCCTAGGGGAATGACCATAAGTGAGTCTTCCTTTTCTGCTTAGCCAGATATCAAAATACTTGAGTAAAAATACTGTGATTTTAGCTCTAAGCTTGTTAAACCTTACATACCTGTTTTCAAAGGTGAAAGCTCAGCCTACCTAGCTTTGACTCTGAGAAGGCTGAGCATTTTTTCCCTGTTGCTCCTAGGGCTCTCCAAGTGAGCCACAAATGAGCTTCAAAACTTACTGTCATAAGTCTAAACAGGCTTTGTAGGAGAAGTATATCCTGGAATTGACACCTGGCTTGGTAGACAGGCAGCTGCCATGAGAGAGCAGCACCACAGCTTGCTGTGCAGCTTCCCTTTAACTGTGCAACAGGTTTGCCTCACACTGCATTAGTTTTCTTAGAGAAAAAAAAAAAAAGGTAATAAATGGATCTGTAAATAATCTGTGTTTATATTTGTCAGTGTGCTGAAAACCAGAAAGCACATTTTGGGGGAAAGAAGCATTTGTTACTTTCCCAGGGAGTGGAGGGAAAATGAAAGAGGAAATATGTGGTTCAGCTTGAATGAAATATTGATTTGTTTTGGAGGAGGGGGGGAGGTTATCCATTCTGTTATGATTTGGCATATTTTTAAAATAGATTCTCTTGGTGATGGAAAAAAGTAAGGGTAAGTTTAAAAAAGAAAAATGCTGAAAATACATTTCAGTTGTTCTCATTTGTTTTCTTTGGTTGAAAGGATTTATAAATGTGTTGTGTTAGTCCCTCTGCATATGTCTGTCAATGAAGCCTTTACTAGAACCACCTCCCGTTGTCTATGAAGAACATTTTCTCCAGGGATTAGTAGTTATTTAATGCCAGCAGAGGTTATTCAGTTGATTTCTGTGTGTATGCCAAGTGAAGAGGCTCTGATATTTCAGAGCACTGGTGCAGACTCAGACAGAATCAAAAGATACAAACAATATCTGTCCCCACTGCGTTGATTCCTGTGAGACTTGAGAGCTACTGGAGCTGACAATGACTATATCGTTATTAATGCTGAAGGGGACTGTCTTGTGTTGTTATGCAGGTCCAGATACCATTTATTTTTTGTGCTTTCTGGATGCTGCTCTTGAAGGACGAGTAGCTTTTGAAGCAGAGCAAGGTTACATCTGTCAACCTTGAGTGATACAGTTTTCCTTGCCAAAATGGAAAGGAGGGAATGGGTTCTAGGAAAGAGAATTAACAGTCCAGTGGGTTTCTCTCCAGTGAGCTCTGAGACCTTATTTGTGAAGCACAGTAAAGGAAGAGGAATAGAAAGTGAGTGGAGCCTGTGCAGAGCAAGAAGGAATATGGGAAAGGATGAATATGCATAATGTGGGAGTGACAGGACAGAGGGATGAACACAAGGAGACATATGCAGCTGGGGGAGTTGCACAGGGTCAGCAAGCAAAGAATAAAGATAAGCATTCAGGGACAAAGTGATGCAGAAAGTGAATACACAACTATGGTTTATAATAAAGCTTTGTGGGAATATTTTAACAGCCTCAATATCTGTGCATGTTGGGGCTGAGACAGCATTCTTTCACTTTCAGGTTGCAGCTAAGCCCAACAGTAATTAGAAGTTGGTACTGACCCGTGCCCCGGAGCAAAATGAGTCAGGAGGTGGTGCTCTCGTACCCCCAGAGGATGAGTTCTGCTTGGCATTGTGGATTTCAGCTTCAGGGTTAAATCCGGCTGATGCAGTCTATGTCACTATGGAGATGGCTGCTCAAGGGCAGGATTGGGTCAGGAAGGGGCTGGAAAGCAGAGCTGCTGTGACAGGTCCTGGCTTAAAAAGAGGCTCCAAGACTCAAGCCTGACATTTCCCATCTTTGTTGCTGTTTTAAACCAATAGATGTTGTGTAGGTGACCAGTTGGCCAGCAGGAAAGTGGTTAGAACAGAGTGTTGTGCTGCACTGAAGGACAGTTACCTAAGCATCAGCAGAGGAAGTAACCCAGCCCCTCTGGTACCAAGCAGCTTTGATGTGGTTCCGAAATCAACTCTCTCTGGGTCTGTGAAGCAAGATGTTGCTTCAGCAGTGCAAACTGCTGCTCTCTGCAGAAAATTAATAAGGAGACTTTGGATTCTGCCCTGCATCTGACCCAAGTAGCTAAATAGGTTACACAAAGTTTTAAGAATCGTCCCAGATTTCCTTTTAATAGGCAATTTTTCTGCTTAATTTGCAGCACAAGCAAAAAGCTATTATGTAAAATTTATCAGCAGCAATTGACTCTCATTAGGGATTGGGAGCAGGAGGCTTTGTCGTAAGGGTGAAGGATCCTCCAAATTTTCATTTATCAGCCTTAGTTTCCCAATGCTGATGTCGACCTATGCTCTGAACAAACTCAGACACTAAGCCATCAACATCTCTCTTCTATTCTTGTAAGAGCTGTTTTCACCTTCCTTCAGTGTGGTTTTAGAAGCCCTTAAGCAGTCAGTAACAAGTTCTGTTTGAAGCACATGAAGCAGGATGAATGAAGTGCCTGTAAATTGCAGTGCCGTTATTACACTGTTTGAGCAGTGAATTCTGTCACGTTGAGCAGACTCGGCTCCAGTAGAAATGTTTTGCTGGAAGGTGTTAGAAGAGCACAGTTGTGTGCAGAGCTCCTTGCTTGGCCGACTTGGGCCAGAGTTGTCTGATTGTGTCTATGGGATGTAGGCAGGGTCAGCCTTTGTGTCACATGGGGTCCTGCAGTTTGGGTCTGGGTCTGACATCTTTGTCGGAACTGTTAGTTATTGGTACCCACAAGACTCCCTTTTCTCACTCCTTTTTTTCTCCTAAATTCTGGGCTGGATAGAGCAGACATAGGAAGAGCTATTGTCTGTATTTCCTGAAGACCAGAACGCAGAGTGATCTGAAATGGCTCATGTTTTCTTCATGCTGCAGCAACAGCATCTTTTGGCTCCAGTCGAAGACAGCTGCGACCTGCCTTGTGTAGGGGGACAGGTAAACTGTAATGTACCTTCCTATGAGAGACATTAGATAAATGGAAATTATTACTGACATGGAAATGTTCAGATGGGGATTTTTCCCTTCCTTTTCCCCCTACAGTAAATGTTAATTATACATGAAGGTTCACTACAGCAGAAGGGATTATAATTAATTTATAGTTGAACTATAATAGATTTTACTCCAAACTGCATTTCATTGCAACAAAGTGTATTGACTGTTGTTTGCTGCCAGCAATTTACATAAACCGACCACAAAGTATTGCATCCATTAATCCTGCATTAAGGACAACAGCAGGCAGATAAAGCTATGAAAAAAAAATATCTAAAGCAAATCTGTTTAAGTTGTGAACAGAGACTTTGTACTTGTTGCCAAATCTATGTAGTCTAACCTGAGACATGCAAAGAAGATCGCATTGGGTCACATAAATTTACAAGGTAATGTTTGGATCCAAATCCATATCTGAACTTGCCTAGAAAGGAAAGGTTATCTGTGTGTTCTGTCTACTCAAATCTCCAAGAAAATTAGAATCCATCTGAAAGAATAACAACCCTTTGTTTTCCCAATACCCCGAATCATGCTCTGAAGGAGGATGGAGACAGTAGTGACCTAGGAGACAGGCAGGCAGGTTTTATTCTTAACCTGATGGAAAAATCATTTACTTTCCTTTTCCAACATTACCTTCCTAGTTTTATGAATGGGAATTTCTCCAAGGTAGGGATTATGTTTACAGAGGTAAAGCTGAAGCAGCTCCCAAGGCAAGGTCCTTATCATAGTATAAGTGGTAATTCTAACGTACCCAACCATGTGTTAAAAGCATAGAGCTTTTAATTGACACTTCCTAACTTATTCCTGCTAACACACCAACCTGACAGGCCTCCCTCCTTGTCATCTTTTTTGTGATGTCTCGGTGATATCAAGTCTTGGACCTTGGTTTCTTTGCCATCAGGCACACTCTGACACCTTACAGCCTTTCACTAGGGAGCGTATCAGACTGCTGATGCTATGTCTTGCACGGCACGCTGTCGCCTTCTGTCTCTGAACATAATATAACAAGCTTTTGTCTGCAGACAGGAGTTTCATCCCTGATGACCCAATCTCAGACTGTAGAAAAGGGCGAGACAGCTTGTCAGGAACTTCAACAAACAGCTCGACAGCTATTATAAACAGCCAAGAGGAAAGGTCAGAGCCAGCCCTTCTCTGCCACTGAAGGATGTTTCCTCTCCTGCGCTGCCAAGATTTGGCCAAGCAACGTGAACTGCGGCAGAAAGGGCCAGGGGGGAGATGAGTAGGGAATGAGTAGCAGAAGTAACATCAGTTTGCCCAACAAAGAAGAGAATTTGGCTTTTGGAACTGTGGCTGGACTTTGCAAAAGACTGAAGCTGTCTCAAAATGGTGAAGACTTTTCCCAGAGAAAGTATTGATTGCCATTTATTTTTGTGAAGTGCCTTGGAATTCACTTGGTTTTTAGAACCAGCACTGTGCAGGATTCCCACCTCTTTTCCTACATCCTTTGGAGGCATTACAGAACAGCTCTGTCTGAGGAACACGGAGCATGAACGCAGCTTCTGCTGTCTTCTTATGAGCTTGGTTGCCATCTCCTCAGATCAAGCACTTACTCCTTTTTGGGTATCTACTGCAGTGACTGATAATGTCATTGCATTTCACTGTCTGTTTCACTGTCTGCCATTGCTATGCCAATGTAGAAGCATCATGTGCGATTGACCCTTGAGTGGTATGACTGGGAGTAGAGCTACTTGGACTCTCTTGATAGCCTGACATAGGTAGCGGGCTCTGAAGATGCCCTCCCCTAGAGGAGTTTAGACAACTGGGGGAGTTACATGTCAGCACTTTTGTTTTCCACAGAGGGCTATTAAAAGCCATGCTGATATTGCAGCTGGGGTCTGTGCATGAGGCACATCTGGTTGTACTCGAGCTATCTTTATGCCAGAGAGCTTGGGCACCAAAAAATCAAAACTGCAGCAGCACACCCCCTCAGTACAGTCAGCATAAGCCTTCCTGAGACCCCAGGAAATTAGCTGCTAGCTGAAGTGCTGCTGTCTTTACCTCCTGTGCTCTTCAATCTGCCTAGATTAAGCAAGCGTGTGTCGCTGTCTTTTTGTGGCAGTGCTAAAACATCCTCTACATTGGAGCATTCCTTATCCAATTTGTACTTTCTTTGCTTTCTGGCTATTTTGTGGTTGTGCTGAAGGTACTCATGGCCACTTCAGCAAAGTCTGGTTTGCTTCCAAGAGCTTTCCTGCACAATTCATACTTATACTCCAGCTGTAAAATTAACAGACTGTTTTATTACACAGGCTTTATTATTCAGGAGGACCCATACAAAGGGTAGGAGCAGTTTTAAGCCTATCAGAATGACACCTTAGTAGTAAAACAGGTTTGCTACTAAGGTTTTTTGGAGGTATTTGCTAAAAAGGGGATAGAAGCCCTGAATGGGCTACTCTGGCTCTGCTTGGCATAACAAGATACAGGCTTTGGAGCAACACAGAGCAACAGTGAGGCTAGTCCTTTCCCAGGAGGTGCTGGGGGAACTAGAGCAATGAGGCTCTGGTGGCAGCATTTCACTGCCTCCCATATTGAGGAAAAGCCACTGCAGAGAGAGTTGGGACACTGCATTTGTTAAAGATCTGCACCGTGTCCTTCCCACATACCCCATGGTGTAACTCCCAGAAACCACTTTGCCTGTGTTGTCTTAATATGTACTTTATCCTAAAGTGAAAATTGCTGTAGTCTGAGGTGTGAGGGTGGGAAGTGGCTCCCAGAAATTCCTTCTGTCCTTGAGTGAAACAGAAGTGAGAGTCCCACACTAGCAGGCTGAGAGGGTCCGAGTCATCTGCCCCCTTCCTTGCCTCTGACTCAGCCTCTGAAATAAAAGACCATTTCCAGAAAGCACTTGGGGTAAAAATTTCTGTTTGTTGCTGCTTTACAGCTGCCAGTCTCACTAATTTCTACTCTGATGTCACCAGCAGTGGCCCCATTAATGTTATTTATAGTGTTTGTGCCCTGGGCTTTTGGTTGTGCTCAAGGTTCCGTTGCTGGTCTGCAAGGAAGGGAAGAGCAACTCCAGCATTTAGAGTGACATATCTTTCAGCCTAGAGCATATTCCACGTTCCTCATGTTGCACCTGGGCTGCTTGGGTCTACCTTGTTTTTCTGTCTGTACTTTGATTTGCTTCAGCAAACTGAGTGATCCTGGGGCTTATTTTGGTTATTTAGAACTTAGTTTTAAAAATACAGTAAGTGACGAGACCAGGCAAATCCGATAAAGACACTTTAGGGGAAGGCAGTCTGCAAAGCCAGATGCAAATGCAGCCAACCAGAAACCAGAAATATATTAGTACTGAGAGAGCAAGCAATTATTCTCTGATCACAGTTGCAGGATTTTCAGTGTGTATGACTTCAGTGCTACTTTAGGCCAGCCAGACATCGGTTTTTGGCCATGATTTCTTCAAAGCCCATGTCTTTCCACTGTGTGACACCCATAAACTGCAATTGCTTGCTGTACTTAACAAGCACGTGCTAATCTCTTTGAGAAGGACCTTTGCAGCTGCTAAGCTGAAGCAATGAAAAACCATGAGTCAGGCTTTTTATCTGATCCTGCTAATCCTAAAATTAAAAAATTAGATGAAGCAGTCGGGGCCTCAATATTTACCTGCAGGGGTTTAAATCTGTGGAGTTTGTACCCGCATATATTTTCTGCCAGAAAGCTGAACTTCTCAGGCAATCTAATGGCTCCAGGAGCTAAAGCCTTTTAGAAAAAGCACCAAATATTGCCAGAGGTGTTATATCTGTAAGCACTAGAAATTCTGTGGTAAGAAAGTGTGTCCCAGAAGAGCTATTTCAGCATTTAAGCTGCTCTCCAGTGTGAAGCGTGCACTGCTGTCAGTGTACAGGAGAGACTTGGGCAGTTAACATGTTATCTGCGGAACAGGCCTTTGTATCTTTAAGACATCCCATAAACCACATAGCCTGGAATCAGTCCCTGGGTGACGAATTTTTTACCGTTAACTTGTGCCCCGTTCCTTATGCATTTCACATTTTTCTGCAATATTTCAGCTTGTAAGAAGCCACTCAATGTACTAATGATCAGGAAATAATAATGTTCTCAACCCAGGGCCAAGTACCCTCCGTCTCCCTGCCATCTGTAATAACAGCCCATTTAATGGATGTGTATAAGATGGTCTCTTAGGAACCCTCAGGGAAGCACGGAGCTACACCAAAAGCACAATTGCTTTGCTGTTGCTGGAGGACTTAATCCTCTCCAATTTTTCAGGGCTGGTTTGGTGACTTTCCCAGTGACGTCGGTCACTGTTACCTGCGGCAGGTTCTGTGTTGTTTCCTGTCTGATTTGGGAGCTGGTTTCTCCATCAGCAAAGGATCCTGGTGCATATGCAGTGATCCTTCTATGGTAGGGATTGATGGCAAGCAGCAAAAACCACATGGTTGCAGACTCTCCTAGCAGTTAGCATGCGTAAGGGTGGAGGTTGTATAAGCAGCATCAGAGTTATGTTAAACCAAATATACCAGAGTGACTGCCTGTGCTTGTGAATTGCCACTGTGTGTCAATCACAGTTTGCTGGATCACTCTCTAACTTCGCTGCTCTGTACTGCTGTTACTGTACTGTCCATACCATGTGCCTTCTGTGGATTTAAAGGCAATGTAAGACAATGCTTCCTAACCCAAGAGAAATCCTGTTTTAAGGGAGACTTTTCAGAGTGATTGGTCACAACCATTAGACCTAACACATGGCCTGTTCTGCCATCTAATTTATCTTTAGTTCTTCAAGAGACCAGCACCAAAGAAAGCCCAATTACCGGACTTGATCTAGCAATCAGACTTCAAGCCGGTGGCCTTTGTTAAGTGGGGTGAACATAATGGCCTCCACAAGGCATTAATCACTGAGACCTTAAACACAGGACCTTGAGCTATTTTTTTGCAACGCTGTCAACTGTAAGCTATGTGTCTTAGTGCGAGTCTTGTCTTTTCCCAGTGGCCCAGAAAGTCCTCCAGCTGACAAAGGCATGTAATAATTCTGAAGTGCCTACATGGTTGATGCAATTTTTTTGAGGTTTTTGGATGCCAACTGCTATTTCAGTTCAAAGTGGTATTGATTATCACCATGTATATGTCATACAGTAAGTTGTTACTCATTTCCTTATTGCTTCTGTTCTCTGACGTGATCCTTATTAGGTACCTCAGAGAGCAGGTTAATGAAACTCTTGTCTATTTTCATTAAACACTAATGGAAACATTACCCTTAGTACAATCTCACTGAATGTCCCACCCATTTGGCATGAGGGTCTAAGGCACCATTCCAGCAAGTTTCCTGAACATCAGGCTGGGATTTTGTAGCGATATATATTTCCTTTCTTTTTCTTCCGCTGTGTTTTGTAACTGCTGGTCTGACCTGGCACAGCTACCTGTGGTAGAGAGGCTGTTTTTCTGAGTAATCTTACAGTACTTATTTTTATAGGTGCATTGAAGATGATGATCTTTTGAATGGGAGATGAGAGAGAGACAAAGACAGAGCTGCTCAACTCACGTGAGAAGTTTCAGATACTGCTGTGATGAGGACCATCTATGAAGACAGAGCTGTGCCATGACTGGTAAGAGAATGAGCAGTGTAGCAACTTTTATATGAACAGCAGCCTTCTTGGTATTAAGCATATTGCCCATGTTACAGGAATAAGACTTAATATCCAGACTCACAGAGGTGACAAAGTGATGCTGAATTCAGCATCGTTTGAGCATCTAAATAACTTTGTAGATATGGACATAAGATAATTATTTGATATGAATTAACATGACTGGAAAAAGTGTAGGGTTAGCACAGTGGAACATACTCTATCCTCTCTTCCCACTGTAACTGCCATTTTGTATCATGGGCTGCACAAGTTGCCAGCCTTGCCCCAGGCAAGGTTAATGAATTGTTTCCTGTGATCTGCCTGGCTTCAGAGAGCCACACTGTATCTTGTTGAAGGATCATTGCTGGGAAAGTATGTACGGCAATCTGGAGCCATCGGCTTTGATTGTCTCAGTGGTTGGCCAGATGCCATGATTAACAGATTTGCAACATGTAATGCCAGTGTGGCAGTCTCTCAGTCTCTTCTCAGCCCGACACATGGCAAAAGGCTGAAGAGAGCAGGGAAGCCAGAAATTGTCAACTGGAAGTGGGGCAGTGTAGGAGATGGGTTAAGTGGGATGCTGCCAAGCCTCAACACCCATAAAACTCAAAGCTGCAGAGGGAGACCAGGGAGTTTCTTTCCTCTTTACTTTTGTTTGTAGCATTTCCCGGTTCATATCTCCTCTAAGAACCAAGTTGTCAGAGCTGCAAAACCTCCTCTACGCTGCTGGTCAGATTGTGTCTGAAATCTGGAATAAAGAAGCAATTGGAACAATTTCACTAGCATTTTCCCTACCTTATGGCAACTGTAGTGTGTGATGGACTTGTTTTATGACTTTCCATCCTTTCCCATACAGAGAGGGAGAAGCATTCTTATTTAATATTAATCTCCCCTCCATGGATTCAGGCTGCTTCTGACAGCATATTAATTATTTAAACTTGTTTAAAAAATTTCCAGGATTAAAGAGATTAGTTTCTTGTTGATTTTGGTAATTCTGCTTTCGCATCTCTGAGGCTGAGTGCAGCATAGCTGCAGAGTTCCTATTTACTCAGAGTTCACCCTATCCAGGAGCAAAATGTTTCCATTTGTAATTGCCATGCTTGTGTTTGAGTGGTAAGCAACTCCTGCAAGCTACTTATTAGTAAAGCAATTGAGGACATTTTAAGTGGCATTGTTAGGTAAGCGAAGTCACTTATACCACTACACAGGGAATATTACTTGTGTGTTTGTACAAACAGTTAGAATCTTTCTCCAGAATATAACTTTATATGAGTAAATTTAAGAGACAGCAGCATTTGCAGTTTTCCTCTATGATTGTTGGCATTTCTCAGTGACTAGTCCCTTCCAGCAGATGTTGGAGGTGACTCTGTTGTCAGATCAAAGCTTCATGTGCTACTGTCACAGGTGTAAAGTATGTCTCAAGATCACGTGTTGTTTCCTGCGTAATGTGTCTCTGTTAGCTGTGGAAGAACAGCTCACCTGCTCCAACCTGCAAGCTGAAAACTGGGCTGCAACTGGCACTTAAGAAAATCTAGAAAAAAGGATTAAAAAGAATAATGAAAGAGCTTTAGACATCAAAAAGCAAACAGGCCTATGAAATATACATGAAAACACACGAAAACCTCAATCCAAGCATTATCTGTCTCCCATCCAATCATTAATTCATGTTTTTTTGCTACCAGGGAAAGTGAACTCCTTAAGTGAGATCTTTGACTGGGTCTTCTCTTTGCTAAGCGTGACTGCCTGAACAATCCAGCTCATCACTCTGTCAGAAAGGAGTGTTTGTGGCTTTCCATGATATCTCATCAGCGGACCTTTGCCTTAATTAAGTAGCCAGACAACCTTGCTTAACAAAGAGAAGACGTAGGGATGTTAATATCTAAAACTGGGTTTCTGTAATTACATATTAATCAGGAAAACCCCTCAGTAAGCCTTTTCACACTAGATATTCACTGTTAGAAAGAATCAGGCGGCCCATTATTTTTCTTCCCAACTGTTTCAAGCTGTGTGATAGACTTTATCAATCAGCCCTAGAAACCAATCTTCTCCCAGCCTCCAGCACAGTCATCATCCATCACATCTGTAAGCAGTGGTGCTGGAGCCTCACCACAACCTTTCCTTTGATAGCGAGCATCACGGCTTGGAGAGAGAGCTGGAGATGTGCATTTCAAATATCGATCACTCTTTCCTGCAGTGAAAGGATGGAGGGAGGGGAGAAGAGAAATCGTATGTGTTCAGGTGGCTTATTTTTGTTGTCAGTGTCTCTGGCTAGAAACTGATAAGCTGCAGGAGCTGAGAGTACAGAGGGAGTTTGACATGAATGGCATGTAGGAGGAAGATCAGGCAGGGAGAAAAACAAAGTGTTTTCTTGTTAGTATGATTATTTGTATATAGCAGTTCTACCGGGCTTGTAGATTGCACCTACTTCAAATACCTTTATAAAGGTCAGGGTCATTGTCTTGCTTTTCCACATGGAGAAACAGGCCTCAGACAGAGTTGATAATTGGGCTCAGTTCCCTTCAGATGTAGAATAGCACTCTGTCCCTCAGGAAGGGATGCATTGCCTTCCCTTTTATAGAAGTGAGTCTTTGTCCCTCTAAATCACACATGCTATGTTGGGCTGAAATAAATGATTTGCATGTGTACCTCGATTTAAATTACATGTACCACATATCTTGAGCTGGAAATTCATCAAAAGGGATTTTATCAGTCTTTTCCAAACTTATGCCTTGAGCAAGTGCTACATGCAATACAAAGGCAAGATCTTTTATAAGGCCTTTTGTTTTGCATTGGTCAAATATTTTACACTTCCTATCCAACTGTTTGTTTCCCTCCTTTGTTAATATTGTTTCCTGGAGATCTCCACTCAGCAAAACCACAGCAAAGCCCATCCTTTCTGTCATTATGCTGCTTCAGTTACAAAGGATGTGTATCTTGTCCAAAATCAGCTATGGAATTAGTAGTTAAGGTGCAGAGACTTCCTGGTTCCTGCTTCCCTGGGAAACTCTGTACCATTCTGCTTAGAGTCGCACCTCATTCCTTCATTATCTAGGCAGAATAAGCTTTCTGTGGGACCAGTGAAAAGCAACATTGAGAATAAAGTGCCCAGGAAAGGGATGGATGGAGATACAATGGTAATTAAGCTGGCAAAGACAGTTAAGGGGAATCAAATCACCTCACACTTCCGTGCCTTTCTGTCCATTAAAAAAAATACTTTGGATGCTGGTTTACCCTAATTGGTTCTTCACTCTGGCAAGCCAAAGAGAGATCAGCTTCTTTTTTCACTGCCTTTGTGTCTCTGCTTCCCGTCCTAACCTAGTGTAGTCTTCTGTGAAATTGTTTTCTCTGCAGAGACAGAGTTGCCTCGTCTCTTGTAATTCCACTAGAATAATCCTTGGCTCTGTGCTCGAAAAGCTCTGAGCGTAGTCACTGAAGGGAACATTGGGGAAACATAGGCATCTGCACACATACACCTTAGTGCTGGGGGAATTCAGGCAACTCGGAAAACACAGAAGGTTTGCAAGTATCTCTTTCTTTAATGCTTGCTCTGTGGTAAAGTAAAAAAGGTGCAGGGAGCAGCCAGGCAGGAGGCCTTGCCAAGTGAGCAGGAATACTGGGGCATTGAAGGCAGATGCCGAGGGAAAAATGCTTTGTACAGTACCTCAACAAAAAAGGAGCAGAGTGGTTTGTGGGCAACGCACGTAGAGACCTGGGACTGCTTAGCATCAGAGCTCAACACAGGGCCAGACTGTCAGCGCAGTAACACCACTGACCTTAACTCAGCTCTAGTGCCAGAGGTTTTCTCCTAGAGTGCTTGTGATCTTGAGTGATGAAAATAGCCTAAGACTTGCCTGTCTATGTAACTCTGTGCTACAAGAGGGAAAGACTTAGTCCTAATTATTTAACTAAATAAAGGATCCTCATCAACGTCCCAAGAGAAGCGTTGCCCTCATTTTGACATGGATATGCAGCGGTAAAGCACGGTTCCCTTAATAGATCTTACAGGTCCCAAGCTGTAACTGTGAGATGCCAAACTAAAAGGAGGCATAGCTTTTGCATGTGTCTGATTTAAAGCCAGAAGGGAACACAGTGGTAGGTCTCCCTCATACAAGTGAAGAATTCTTTTCCCTTGCTAGATAATGATGACAGTAATACCAAGCTTAACAATTCCCATGTACACTAGAGAGCATCTCCTTCTGAGAGTTAGCCAATAGCGACTTTCAGATGTTATTGACATCACCTACACTTTGAGCCCTGTCACACCAGAGTCCTGGCAGATGGTTCGTTGCTCCCTGTGGAGAGAACAGGACTTCTTTCAGACTTTATTGTCTCTGTGTTGGTATTGCATCTCAGGTTAACAGCCGGGATCCGAACGGCAGTGCTGAAGAAAATGCTTATCCTACAGTCCTATTATACACCAATTTCCTGTTATTACTTTCTTGCATTTGGTTCTGAATCCTGGCCATTGGCAGCAAGAAGATCTGAGCTAGATTGGCAGGCTGCAGTTAGTACAGCAGTGTCCACATTCAGAACCTGGTTGTGGCCCGTGACACATTGAACTGTAAGGAAATCTGATAGGTAGTTGAAAATTTTCTCTAGTTGTGTCAGCCAGAGGAGAGTTCAAACTGAAATCAGTTTGCAGACGCGGCTTTGGCATGGTTCGATACAGAAGGATGTAAAGCAGAAGCAAGGAGACAGCAATTGCTATGTAATTATGGGGTCTGTCACTTAACATTTGTATGTGGTGGGTGTCCTAAAAGAGGAGAGATGGTAATTTGTGTTATGGATATGCTAATTTGTCTTGCTGACACAAACAGAATCTCAACTCATGGAGCCATTGTAACTAATTAAACAAATAGACCAATCAACAGATGTGGCAGATGAGGAATTTTATATATATACAGTGACCTTGTGACGGTGCTTAGTGTAATTTCATTTAATACCAAAGTCTTATCAGGAAATGAACTCATGACAAGGCAATAATGACAGTTTTGCTAGGGTTTCTTAGCAGCTTTCATCAGCAGAGTCTCAAAGCATTTTATCAGCTGTCTAGACTGACTTCATGAAAATAAGAAAGGGGGAAAATGTAACCTGGATATCCATGTGCTTGACCAGGATTTGCTGTCTGCTGAGGTTAGTTCAGGCATTAAACTATTTCTCTGTCCATGTATCTACTTGGTTTTTGTCTTCATCAGAGGTGTACAGTACTGTGATTGAAGTAATATGAGGAACAAGGCTCAACTTTTATTTATTTTGCTTCCAAGCAGTAGATAAGGTGTATCTCCTGCTGTGGAGACAGGATCTAGTAGTGTGAGGATTTACTTCTCAGCTTTGTTGCTTTAAATGCAGTGAACTGGGCAATCCATTTCCTGTCTCTCTCATTCGTGAAGCCATCTGGGTACATCATCTGTGATGGATCATTTCAATATTATGTCTTCTATCCTGGAAATGGAGCTTTCCCTCCCCTTTTAGATAAAAGCTGCTAATATTTGAGTCCTCATTCTAGTCAACCGGGCCATCAGACATAAGGCTTTCTGACAGCATATTTGTGTCATGAACGTGTGACACTGCTCCTTGCTTCACCACCCCTGACAATAAATATTGAGGAGCCAAAGCAAGAAATGAGAAGGGGGATTTACAGTGCATAGCATCATATGGCTTGTAGGCTAGGTTCATCCCTGGGTTAGTGCTGTTCAATTCAGAGGAATTATCTCAAGCAGTGAGTCTGCTCCAATGGCAGACATGCAAGGCTGGAATTGCAGCTCTGTATTTTTTTAACTCGCTCTTGTCCAAAGTACACAGAAGGCAGCTTAGAACAGGGTATTGGGGATTTATACTGAGCTTGGTAAATCCATGACAGAGGCTGGGGAGAATTTTGAGACTGGGATTTCACTTCAGCTCGGGTGCTATCAAGCTTTGAAAGCTATCAAGCTTCTAGGAGGATTCAGGTAACAGCTAGGTTGACAACTTTGTCAAAAGTCAAAGGTAGGGGCTGAGGGAAACTGAGAGAAGGTCTCCAGCAAAGTTTGGTGAGTGGGCAAGTTAATTTTGTTGTTGAGAAATTCCACGTCAGTTACTTCAAAGAGAAGTTACTCCTCTGTTTGCAAGCCTCTCTGAAAATTAAATGAACTTTAAAAATTCAGATTGTTGTTAGATAGGTCAACAAAATGCTCTCTTAGTTTTTGTAGCAGTCAGCCAGCCAGTATTTCTACAAGGCTTAAGAACTAGGAGTAGAAAATGCTGTTGTCCATGCTCTAAGTCATTACATCTCTCAGCAGAGATTCCCTTTTTGTTAAGGAAGTAGTGAAACTGAAGGAGGTTAGACATTTCACTTCATCAGCCACAGGTTGGGAACTTATAGTCTCACATATGATCTGTTCTCCTTTTTTAGTCATGTTTTAGTTTCTGTACAGTGAGTTTTATAATCTTTCTGTGCACACAGCAAGCAGTAAATGCATTAAAGGTCTCTGAGTTTTTGTACAGGATGGAAAGTGTTCATGCATACAGTAGCTGTGCAGTGAGCTCCCAGTACCATCCCAGGCTATATGGAATTTGCTTATTAGACTTTATTTTGAAGAATATGTTTGTATGGAAAGAATTGAAAGTTACTAGATGAACAATTTTGCTTGATTAGAAGAAACTTAATCCTTACAGTGTTTGCGGTGTCACATAATTTGGGCATACAAACACACCTCCCCCTCAGCATGAAACTGTACACTAAAAGAGGGTTTCCTGAAATCAAAATGCAAAGACAGCCCTTGCAGAAGGAGATTCATGAAACAGGGAATGAAAAGAAAGTGACAGCTATAGTATCTCAATACCTCTGTAGGCTCTGTTTCCATAGTGTCTGAGCTCTTCCAAATCACTAACCCCTTTTGACTGCACAACCCTCCTGTTCAGGGTGGAAGTGGTTCCACTACTTCAAATTTGTTCTTTCTACTGAGAGTTAAATGGAGAGGAGGGGAGGGAGAGATGTACTGAGAGGCCAAATAAATCAGCACCATTTACAAAAAGGTTGAAAATTAGAAGAGAGGGAGGGGAAAGGGGCAAGTGCTAACAGTAAAACGAAAAATGAAGAAGTGCCATGATAAAAATGATACAATGTCCAGGCAGCCCAGTTCCCAACCTTGAAAACCCCGTGAGTAAAACATTGCTCAGTGAAGATGAATTCTTTTGGTTAACCTTGTTCACAGCAACATCTTTGCAGGTCAGAAAAATATTACTTTCACACTATCCAGCTTTCAAGCGGGTTCCTGAATATCTCTGCATATGGATGGGTAGATTGGATTGGCTTAGGCTGAACTGAATTGGCAGGCAGATTCCCTAAATCTAGGAATATTGTGCAGTATCATTCTTCTTCAATAAGAGTATAACGAGGAAAAAATCCTCCCTGAAACAAACAAAAGGGACTGCAATATGTTGCCATCAGGCTTTTTTTTAGCCATTGACCAGGCTGAAATAGCTGCACTGCAGCAGAAGTGCCTGGAAAAATTATGAGGACTTTAGCAAAACAGCAAAAGCCACAGGAGCAAGTTGCTTGTGAGTGCCTGCTCCATTCCCATCTGAAAGAATTCATGTACCTTCGTGCTTTCCTTGTCAGCCCTGAATGAATGTGCTTTCAGCTCCAGACTGTTAACTATGCAATATGGAAACACTCAACTTCCCTTTGTCCACTTTTACTTGCCAGTTGTGGTCTTTTGGCTGTGAGACTGGATGCTTAGGCTCTCAGTTAGCACAAGTCCTCCATGGGGGCTTTGGGACCCTAGATAAAATTAAGAGCTCTCTTCATTTTCATGTCACTACTGTAGTGGGGCTATCACCTACAAGTTCAGGATGGCATTCCATCACTATGCAAATACAAGCCAGTGGTATGTAAGGCATATGCTCTAGAAGGCAGTGAGCTCCCCATTCTTCCTCCAGGCCATCCATTTGCTTCCCAAAGACTAACGATTTAGCCTAGGGAAAATAACAACATCTCACAACAACCTGCCACTTCTCACATCCATGGGCAAAGAAGATGGAGGATAATGGAGCATCACATTTGTGTAATGGACTTGTTACTTCTTACTGATGCAGTTTCCTCAGCAAAAGTAATCAAAAATTGGTAAAATGATAGCAAACAGAGTACCATAGTTTGGTGTTTATTGATAAACTCTGCCCACTGGATACTTTTGATCCTGAGGCAGAGTCAGAATGTCCTTAGGCGACTACTGCTTCTAGACAGGTCCTCAGCAAGTACTGAGGAATAAGGATTCTTAGCTACTCTAAACACTGAGAATTCATTATGGGTAATACAGTTAACTGGTCAAACCTTACAGGTCACATATCTTTACATTTCAGTGAACTGGTTTTAAAAGGCAATGAGTTGTTCAGATTTCAGGAAAAGAGATGGTTTCCTGTGCCACAGAAAAAAACAGACAAGCAAAAAAAAACTGGTCTACCTCCAGTATCCAAAGTGTTAGGGTGAAAATGGATAACAAAAACCTCTCTAACAGCAACAAGAAACACAAGAAATTCTCCCTGATTGTTTCAGGATCAGATTCTTTAGCTGAAGAACACAGTAATAGATTGCAGAACTGTATCAGATCATTGGGAAAAAAAGCTAGATAGAAAGGCAGGAACATGGTAATGAAAAACCTTGCTTGAGAAATGGAAAATAGGCCTATTTGGGATTTTTTATAATGTGTCAGCCTTTGTATGAACTGGCCCAGAGCCCGAAGAAATGGACTGGTGCTTCCTTTTACAAGATGACCAGGTCTGGGCTTCTGATGGCTCTATAAATAAATGCTCCATTATCTCTTACAAATCTCTCTGCAATATATTATCTGACCTTAGGTTTATTCATTCACAAATCTGATCATGTTTTATAGGAGAAGCTAGTCTGTTACTGTTACCCAGGAATCTCAAAGTGTGGCACACATATCTGTGATTTCAGCTTGTTAAATGTTACCAAAAAGGAAGCCAAGGCATGAAGAAAATGGAATAAATATATCCACATTCATGCTGTGAGACAGAAACAGAGCCAGGAATAGACTGGTGATGAGCATACCAGAAACAATGAAAGGTCAGGACAAAACCTCGGACTCACTACTTAGATGAAGCTGCCTCTTTGCAAGATGAGATGCTCACTAGAGTTAGGATTCACTGTGTGCATGAGAAAAAGCTGACAAAGTGGGTATTGTCACATTGCTTACACTGTTCTTGTCTATATTTTTCTCTAATTTCTCTGTGTTGTGCCTTTTCCCTCATCAGAAAGATGTGCAGCACTCTGTAGTATTTCACTGATAGCTTTAAAACGCTGTGTTAAAATTAACCTTGCAAGATCTGTCACTTCAGTGAAGGAAGGGAATGCCTCAGTCATTTTGCTTTATTTTTCTTGCAGAGGTTTGTATTGTGGGTAAGCATGTTACATAAAAGAGTCACTGCTTGATGCAATTTGTGTTAGTTCATTAAGCACAAGATATGATTAACATGAACACTTCTGTAATCAACCGAAGATGCTGTTACAGACAGTTAAAAGCTCTGTGCACTTCTGGCTGTTCTTTTCTTTATATTGCTGTTCTGCCCAGATTTGCAGGAGAGCAGACAGTTCACAGTCTACACCCCAGCATGGAGCAATTTTGAGCCATGATAGCAGGTTCAACACTGGATCTGAGAAACTGAAGAGTCTGTTTCTTCCCTGTATATAATTCCTTGGCTTTTGCACTTAAACCATGTATCTGGACTGGTGTGCATCAGAAAGGCATTACTACAAAACTGAGGTATAAAGAGCTCTGTAATGCTTAAGCAAGATGTGGAAGGTCAAATTACCAAGACCTATGTTTCACCTGTCTGTTCAGGTTAACCCAGAAAGAAGCTAAGCTGGTTTTACTGTTGTCTTCTTTCTTAGTTCCCTCTGCCTTCAGGCTGGTTTGACACAACAGTTATTGTTTCCATCATTAAGCTCAATAAAGATATGAACGTACATGGCTTTTTCTTGCATCTTACCTTGTGGTAGCTTGTCCATATTTCAGTATTTTTTGTTAGCAGCCTTGTTACTTATTTAAAGAGTGGCTGTGTCCTCACCATTTCATTATTCTCTTTCTAGGTTTAGGCTAGCTGAGGCCAACTCCATCTGCACTAGCTGCAGTGGCTCAAGCCTGTGATTTTGTCCTTGTGGTAATGGGAGTTATTTGGCATCTCTTTGTCCAGTCTAGTATTATCAGACCATAGAGCAAACTAAACAAAGAGACACAGACAGTGCTTACAATTCACTTTGGTGACTCACTGCAGTCTGGTGATTCTCCATTACATCTCTGCTCATTCTGAATACAGATAACAGGCTATCATGAGCTGAGTAGTCTTATCCTTAAGAGATAAAACTAATCTGTGTGCTTAGATCAGCAGCCTTGTTCTTGCCTAATCTCACCTTGGAAACCACAGTAATTGCAGAAACATAGAAAGGAAGAGTAAGAGAGTGAGAAATCTGGTGAATGCATCCCTCTAATTCTACCCTCTGAGCTTGTGAGCTTGCACTGGTTCCTAGCCACATCTTTTCTGGGTATTGTACATTTAGACTGTGTCTCAAACAAAAACTGTCATTTATAAGAATTCTTTTGTTGAAATAAATACAAAAATAAACTTTATGCATGGGCTCAAGAGTTACCACACTGGTTAAAAGAACCCCTTGTACTTAAAGCTTAACTGGTACAATGGGCACCATGCGCAAAACACTTCTCTTTTGTACTACATTCCCTCTCTTCTTACTATTTTGACCCTCTTTTGTTGTTTTGTTGGGGTTTTTATCTCAGAACAAAAGCCATGTCCATATGTTCTGGTGGCCTTGGTGTCAGATGGTTGTCATTTGACCCTACTGAAATGAAAGCAATGAAAGCAATAAAACCTCAAGTTGGATTTCAAGCTCTAAACTAACAAGGTTCAAGCAGGTGCCCAGTCCTGCTAAGGCAGGGAATGGCCTGACCCAAAGGTCTGCATGCGACTGCAGTAGACAGGCAGAAGCATGTTTCCTAGATGGGCTTCTGATCTTACTGGGCCTAGGCCAGGCATCTTCATCTTATGTTGGTTTTAGAGGAAAATCCAATATGGCCTATAATCTGCATCCAAATTTCCTTCTAGGCTGACTTCATGGTAGTTCTCCTAAAACCTCCGTGATCTGGCCATTCCCAAACTTAATGTCAAAAATTATCTCCTTGCCTTTGGTGCAAATTCATACCACAGCTTTTGAGTCAGTATTCTCCATTTGACTTATGCCATTTCAGCCTCCTAAGGTGAGCTGAGACTGTGGAGTTATACATGACAAAACAAAAAGGCATCCCGTTTGTAAAATCTATGACTTGATATTGATTTTGGACGTCCCATGAATTGTAACAAGCCTCCTGTGCAGAAATCCTCTGCAGATGCCATGTTCACCTGTCCTCTCGACACAACATTTCATCGATTGCCGTGTTTGTGCCACATGAATGATGGATTATCACATATCAAACCTTGCAGTTTTCATTTAATGCCTTTGAATAAAACATTTATCACAGATTAACTGAGCAGTTTTAAGCGAACAACCGTTTTCCTCTGTTTTAAATTTTCATGGGTACTTTTCTGGAGTATGAGTGCGTTGTTAATAATTGAAGGGAATAAGACCTTGCTAATCTCATTGTATTTTAATAAAGTCCTGTTTGCACCTCCTTCATTTATTTGTAAAATAGCAGCATTGATAAAAAAATCATTATATTTACTTCCTCCTTTTGAAATGAATAATCCTGCGATTACATGAAAAGAAGTGATCGTGTACCAGAGAATTGCAATTTCATTGTATCCAAATAGCTATATATGTGGCTTGTGATGGATTTGAATGGATGGATAAGAGGAGAGAGAGAAACTTTTCAGTGGAAGCAGAGATGCACTGGAAGAGCAAGTTTAGAAAGAGAGTAAGAAATCTGGTGCTGGAAGAGAAAGAATAGAGAAGAAGTTTGGCCATAGAGAATGATGGACATATAAAAAACAAAACAGGAATAGTATGTCTGTAGAAATATGTGTACATAGGTGAATGCTTACACCTCTAATATGTTTCTTTCTTCTCTCTGTCTTTCTCTGTCTGCAATGCTATTTCAGTGACTTGAGCATCTCTTTCTGCAGTTCACTGTTTGTCTTCTCTCTCCCACAGTCCATCCTTTTCTGTGCCTCAAGACTCCAAATCTTCTCAGCCTATGCTGAGAGCTTCTTTACACGGTCCCATTTCTCTTTTTCAAATACAATTACTTCTTTACACACAGCCTCAGGATTACATTTCAAAGGAGAAGAGAAAACCCAATATGTACATGATTTCTTTTATCATTATCAAGACAGTGTCAACCCTTAGAATGCTGGTCTCAAAAATATTTCATTCCAGCAAGTTTCATTAAATTCGGTGGATAGATAGAGCATGTTTGGTACATGATCTGATAAAGAGAGTCCTGAAGGCTTCCCAAGATGCTTTATGTCAGTCATACGTGGTCAGAACAGGAAGTGAGTGAAGAGGCTTAGGCAGCAGTAGTGGAAAAAACCCCCAAAATAACTGCATTAGGTGCCCTCCTCAGAGGATGTTTGTGCATACAGGGAGAGGGATTATTAGTTCTCTGATTGCATTAGTACAGATTTTTCTGACCAGTAGATTTTTGATGATTCCAACTGCTCTTTAGCTATTCTACTTTCAGTTCTGTGGCTGGTAATTGTCTTTTGAACGGGCTGCACTGAGAAGGTAATATTCAAACACTTAGGCCATAAACTGACATCTTTGCCTCCTCTGAGAATCTCTTTGAAGTGCTTATAAATTGCTTGTTGATATTTGACTGTGAGTCACCTCTGCATAAATCTTTGCTAGATATATTAATATCATTTAAAAGATGCTGGAATGTGGGATAACTTGATGTATCAGTGGGAGGAACAGAAATAGGACTGGGCAACACAGCTTGCGTTTCCATAGCCTTCTGTGAGTGATTCCAAGCAACAACTTGTGAAAACTTATTGTGAGAAGTAGCTCAAAACAGCTCTGCAGTGCATCTTCCTGTTGAGGAGAAAACCTTCTTTTTTCACATTTTTAATCAAGTTTCTGCTGAGCTGTTTACTGATGAGCTCATGATGGGGTCTAGAAAAAGGCAAAATTGGTGCATGAGGCAGGTTTTTAATGGAGCTGCTGTTACTGAGCTAACCAGGCTGAGTTTGATCAGTATTTAGGGTGGCACTTCTTAAAAAAAAAAAAAAGAGTTTCTGCACTACTAGGAAGGGTTTTGTTCAACAAGAACTTGAGTATATTAAGTACCTCTAATCAGGTCCTTGGCAAAGGAGTATGGTCACAGAGGGTGGTATCAGTCACTGCCATTTGGTTGGATATAAAACTGAATGTCTGAGTACTAGTGATCTGGGACGCCTTCCCATTTGCAGAATAATATTCTTGCTATCTGTATTCCCCTTGGATTTGCACGAGTTACAATTCCTTTCACTTCATATCTCACACTGTGTAGCATCATCCTTAAATAGCTGTCATATTCCACCCAAGGTGGAATTTGCTGCCTTTCAGTGGTGGATAAAGTGGTTTCAGTTTTTATAGAGGAGAGAGATCACTTGGAAGCTGTGCTAAGTTCTGAGCCATGCCTTAGCAATTTATGCTGCTTCTGTGGCACAAAGCAGTTGAGAAACTGGATTATGAATTTGCAGACAGGTTTCTAGAAGCACAGGCAACTGGCATAGCTATCTGTATCACCCTGTCCACAGTCCTGCAAGGGGCACGTCCTTGACGTTCCTCCTCAAAGGGTTACTAACTACAGGAGTGCCTCTGGGTCCTTCTCATTTGTGCCACAGGCTAGGATGTGATGGCACCAGTGATAATGCAAAGATTGGACTTTCACATCAGTTGGAATTTTATCTTGATCCCCACATTAAATGCACAGGACCAATTATATCTGTGGCATAAGCTTCGCCAACAGCCAAGGAAGAAGGATACAGGAGGAATTAATTGATAGGATAATTTACAGATGCTCAGTGTTTGTCCAGTTCTGTTGTATGGTAAATCAGTTCCAAAAACACTGAATGTTTGGGGAAATGCCACCTAATTTGCATTTATTATTCCTGCTGTATCTCTAATTATGGTCTTTGGCTCATGCATCTATAGACAGCGAAGAAGAAGGTTCTCTTTTAGAGCAGTAAACAGCTGTCTTGTCCTCTCCTTGAAAGTGAAATAGAGGCTAGTTTACATCTTTCCCTCACACATTTATTTAGAGCAATTGCCTTTCTACCAGGTCAGCAGTTTGTCCCCGTGTACCTACTTGTCTCCAGGAGATACAGACTGCACCTTTCCTGCAGTGCAAGCCCAGCTAACTGTGACTGATGGCTTTGCTTAGACCTTGGGAACTTCAGGCCAGTGGTACATCTCATTGGAAGTAAGGATTTAGCTTCTTTAGAAAACAAATGTCTTGTCTGGAAGTTCACTCTCTCTGTGGAGTATAACACAATCAGTGCCCACACGTCTGCTGCACGCACTCCCTGTGACCGCAGGCTTGGAGAGTAATGCAAGCCAGGGCTCAGCTGCGAGCCCTTTGTACTTGTATGACACAGGCTTATTTGGACTTGAACTGCAAGTGATGTCAGTGCTCTTGTCGTTTGAAGCTCTGGCCTCCTGGTGATCCTATTTTTGCAACTGGTTTGTCCCAGACTGACCTCCTTTAGCTGCTACTTAGCCAATACATAGTCACGCACACACACGTACACATACACACACAGGGATACCTGGGCCTGCAATCACACACTCCTAAATTTGTGTGAGCTAATTAACTCTCACTCTTGTCCCATCTCATTACTCTTACATGCAATTTTACCATCTTACGAACAGAATCATGTGGGTTAACTCTTTCCACACAGGCTGTTGTGGGCACCTGCTTTCTTAGGTGTAGATGCAGCCAGACATAGTCCCAGTAACATTCCAAATATAAATAGATATACTTTCAGTCCTTTCCTGTGCACCAATACGGTCACTTTAATCCCTATGTACATGTATTTCCACAATCAAAGCCTCACAGGGCTTAAGGCATTGTCTTGTCTTGCACAAGCAGACACAATCTCTTGACACCATCAGATTAGTGTGAACACCAGTACATAATATATGGGCTGTATGACTGGTAAAGTTATCCAGGCCACCCTGTTCTGCATCACACATCCATTGTCAGTGTAGAGATCAAGTGAAAAAATGGTTTTATTTTTACTTAGGACGGACAAAATTAATGAACTGAACTTCACTCTAGGAGCAGTAAAGCATCTGTGGGAATGTTTTGAAATCGTGTTACACTGAAGGTCTGTTATTTTTTAATATCCTCATATCCCCAGGTGTATTTTCAAATATGATCTATGGGTGAATACTGAGCCAGCTGTAACCCTGACAACAGTGACCCAGATGGTAATCAGCGAAATGGACTAATTGAATGATGTGGAGTTACAACCAGTGCTCTGCAGAATTCTGTTAGACTCTGCAGTAACTTAATATAATTTAAAGATGTTGAGTGGATTTTGCATTCTCCATTGTGATCCCACACCTGGAGATGCTGGAAGGGACTTGCATATGGACAGCACAGACAATGTAAGAGAAACAGCCCAGTGCAGCAGCGTGTATCTGGGGAGATTTTTCTGGAATGAAAAGAACTGGATTTATTTATCCCCATAAAACTCTTTTGAGGCCCTTGAATAACCTAGAGACACGACTATTCATTACCAGTCAGCAGTCACAGTCAGGGACAGATCTGTCATATCTCTTAGTAGAGTTAGACTTTTAGGGCTTTGTATTAAGTTCTGAGGCTTACCCGTGCCCTGAAAAGGGAGGTGCAGCAGGTTTGGGGGTGCTTTTTCTCTGCTGGAATACTAACCCAGGTTCTTAGTGTGAGACCTCATTTCATATGTAACATGCTACAGCAGCACTGTGTAGGCTACAGATGTTTCAGGGGCACTCTGAGCATCACTGCTCCCAGGGACAGGGAGGGCTGGTAGGATGGGGTCTCTGTGGAGCTGAGAACATCTGTAGGAATGGCCACCATACCTCTGATAGGACCCGAGCAGGGGAAGATGTATGAAATGACTCAGCTCACAGAGAGAAATCTGACAAATACCTGGAAGGAAACAGGAGATAGAGTGTCAAAATGGTTGCTAAAAAAGGGGGTGAGGAGCTATCTGAGGCCTTCCCACACATTGAGGCAGTGGTAAGCACACAGGGCTGAAACACTGGGCTCAACTTAGAGACCAGAGATCTATACAGCGGTGTTGACTGGGAGGTCTGGGCTAATGGCAGTGTGGGAGGCATGATTCAGCCACCCCCAGGGCCTGTATGTTTTCCAGCTTTGTTTTCTAGCTGCAGCAATAGAGAGGGGTGAGTGGAGGCAGAAAACAAAGCATCTGTGAATGGAAAGGGGCACTGACTTTCTGTCATTAACCTTTAAGACCCTCTTTGGCAGCCCTAGCAAGGAGAAGAATAATGAGCAGTGGTCAGTGATGTTGCTGTGCAGAGACCACTCCAGCTTAGTGATTTATGGGGCAACTAAATAATTCAGCCTGCCTCTGCAACGCTGTATTAATTGTTTTTCTGTCACCAGGGCTGAGTGCCTGGGCCATATGGGCTTAGGATGGTTGCTTGAGAAGCTCCCTCTTCCTCACTGTACCCAAGACACTAGAGCTGAGCTGAGACAAAAGGGTACAAAAGAAAGGGGCAACTGGAGCAAAAGCAGAAAGATGCTGCTGGTGGGGAGTGTTGGGAATAGTTCTTAGATGAATTGGGGAGCCCAGAGCAATGCAAGATAGTTGCCAAGAACAAGACCAGGTCAGTCCAAGCCTAGAGCATCCATCAATTAAGCCTTGGTAATTCAGGCAGACAAGCACAACTTTGTCCCTGCTTGAGAGAAGAGACCAAAGGAATCTCTTAGCTGCAGAGGTCTGAAGAGCTTTCTCTTGTACAGTCATTTCAGCTATGGTGATTGTTTGTGTGCTTCTAACTCCATTAAGTGTAGCAACTGTGGGAATGCTGCAGCCATAATGATGTGCAACCCCTCATAATGAGTCCATTCGTGAGAATTGTAGTCTCCAGTGTGAAAAACGTTTTGAGATTACATTCAAATGTCCATCAGTGGATAGAGGATTGGAGTGAAAAGTCAGGAGAGGGATGAAGACACCCAGATATAGGGGGTGGCTGTAGGGGGAGAGGTTGCTGATGTGCTTTTGGCAAGATAGTCTCACTGGCATCTGACATTTCAGAAAGCTGTAAAAAGCCAGAAAGTAAACAAGCCTCATTAATTCCAACAAAGGGCAACGTATGTAGCTGCCAGCTTCTGCTCTTTTCTTTAGCTCTCACCCTTATTGTCTAAGGGCTTCATTATTGTAAACAGCTTCACAAATTGCATAACAAATAGAGCTTTAAAATATTTAAAGAATACTGGAACGGATGGTAACTCATATTCCACAAAGTGGTATTTTTCTTCCTTCCTTCTTTCCATTGCCATAGATCCCTCCTTTTCTCTTTCTTCCACTTCATCTTATGTCTCTGCTCCCTTGATGTTTTCCTTGCTCTGTGCTTTAGCATCTGCCTTTCTCTCTCACCTTGTTCCTCTGCCAGACAGCACACGTGTGCCCTAGTGCCTCCAGTGTACAACACAGTGATTCTCCTAGCTGTTGGGAAGGAAGGGATTTGGGGTGGAAAATTTAATGAGGTGATCAGTTGTTTCCCGTTCGTGATGGGTTCTTGCTGGGCCGAGGTAATTTGTACATCCACTTGGCAAGCTGAAGGACCAAGTGTCAGAGTGAAGCCCTGTGACACATGGAGACTTTCACGGGCTTTTGCTCACGCATGATTTGGGAGATACAGAGCTGTAGCCAGAGTCACAGCTGAACTCAAGCTAAGCCCTACCCCAGGCTGTGTCCCTCATAAAGCTGCCAGTAAGAGGTGCACAAGAGGAAAGCATCCTGAGAGAGCAGCTGACATCAAAGAGCACGTGCTGCACTGACAGATATTATTTGCAGAGGTGCCAAATCATTTCCACAGGCTATTTCAGTTCAGGCACAGAATAGTGAAACTACTCTCCCTCATAATAACCCATTGTGCTGAGGAGCACCTAGATATGGACGACAATTCATCTAGGGGTGCCCTTCCTTTCTCTTTTTAGGGCTAGTCTGTCAGCTCACATATAATCTTAGAAGATGCTGTATCGTTAGAGATGAACCATCATATTCAGGCATGGATTTATATTCAAAAGCAAAGATCTGCAGTGTGTTTCTGTTTGTGGAAAGGTTCTTTTTCTTGAATGACCTGAGCCAAAACATGATACATACTCACCTATGGATACTACAGGCAGTTTTCCTACTTGAGAGACAGCTTGGTTTCTTTTTTGCAGCTAAATTCTGTGAAATTCAAACTGGGCAAATGTGAATATTGCTCAGACAAGGATTGCTTTATTATTTAACAAGCCTACCCAGAGTTATAATCAAAGAGCAACTTGGGAGTGTATGTTTAATATCATGCTCCAGGATTATGTCATACTGTGTCTTAAGGCTAAGATGTGATGCTGGAGATTTGATTACTCCCTGTCTGCTTGGGCAGGAGTTTGTACTCAGGATGATCAGAAGAGGTGACGTGACAGAGGTGAGAATGGCTGCTCAGAAGTCCTGACTCCCTCCCAAGGGTTCAGGATTGGTCTTTTCTGCTTGCCTGGCCTCTCTGCTTCTGCTTGTTTCATGTCAGCGAGACTATGCAGCATAGAGAAATTCCTTCTTTGGTCTGAGGATCAGCCCAACACCAATCTACTGTGGCTCACCCACTACTGCTTCAGAAGATTCCTGTTTCATGAGCCCCTGCTGCCACGGCTGTGGTTAATAGCTCTGCTAACTTCAGCACCAGTGGGACTTTTCCTTCCGCTGGAGAATCACCATGGAGACCCCTGATGTGTCTGTGCACCCAGCACACCTCTTGGCCCTGGCATTAATCCTTTTTCCAATGTACCACAAAGTCAGCTTTAGCTTGGAGGAGCAATCAAATAAATATGAAAACTGCTCCCAGAGGAGGTAAATATTCGCTAGACAAGCAGAAAGAAAAGCAATAATATACCATGTAAGCTACTGCCTTTTATTAGCTCAGCTCGCTTTTCTCCCCTTGTAAAGTATTGTTGCATTGTTATATTAATCTTTACTCTGAAGCAAATTAAAATGGGGACAGTTGTCAGAGTATTATTAAGAACATCTGTTTAATTAGGGCTGCCTTTGCATCCATTTGCAAGAGAAATGTAACACCCATGTTCATCCACTCCTGCTGTCTCACTCCCCCTTCCTACCCTTCCCCAGCTAAGTTGCATGCCAGAGGAAGAAAAACGTGTAGTGAATACAGGAGCACCTGAGGCCTTTGTTATCTTCCATTTCCTCTGCTCCTAAGAGGTGTCAGTTCTTCCTTTTAATGCTGGGGAAGGAGGTGAGGCAGGCAGAGAAATACAGCTGTCGTGGGGTTTTGTAGTGATCTCTGTCTTGAGAGCCTCTACCCCTACTTTCTTCCCCTCAGAAAATAATTTGGAATTCTGTAAAGAGATCATGAACAACTATTAATTATCATTAGCAATTTGCCATTCCAGGCCAGCCTTTCATCTGGGAATCTCAAAGCAGTTTTACAAATGCTAATTAATTGAGACTGCTTCATGAAGTAGTCTGTTAAACTCATTTCACAGGGGCAAATCAAGGCTAAGAGGTATGAAGCGACTTGCTTGAGTCAAAGGTGGTGCTGCCAGTGGAACCCAGGCTTCCCAGCTACAAACCGTGTGTTGCAGCCACTCCACAAGCAAGGTTCTCAACCTCTCCCATCTTCTCTGCAATGCTCCAGCAAGGTAGCCTGCCCCCTGACACACAAGGCAACACCAGGAGGTGATAAAAAGAGTCACCAGAGCCTTGTCCTTGTCCATTTCTTTGTCTTGCGGAGATGGTTGACAACATATAGGAATAAACAAGGAATAACTGGAGTCAGATTGCCAGAATTTGAAGGGAGGTACAGGACTGCTCTGGACATATTCTGTTCTTCCTTAAACATTTGCTGCTGGTCTTTGTTCGGGCTGTGATCCAGCAATGCTTTTGCTGTGACCCATTCAAAACAGTCCTTATCATCTTCTGTCTGTCTCCCTTTCTCCGTGTATCTGCATTTCTGTGTCTTTCCAGATTGCAGTATCTGATTGTCTAGGCACCATTTCTTCTATATTTATGTAGCCATTTACTCAGGCAGGCTGCAGTGAATTAATCATTATGTCTACAGTCTCAGTTGGGAGAGGTATTGACTCATAGACTCAAGTCCAGAAGGCCAAGAGCTTGTTTGTTACCTGATAAGACTAAACTTCACTTGGGGCTGCCCAAGACGTCACGGGTGGTTTTAATGAACTAACTTCATGAGCTATGAAGGTCGGAGCTCAGCTCTGCGCCAGTGCACGGGAAACAAAGTTTGTGCATCTGCTTGGTCCTATTCTGTATGCAGCAATTTGTCATGCTGCAGATCACAGCAGTGCAGGGAAGCCCTTGCAGCAAAGACCAGTTAAGAATTCACAAGGGCTGAGACAACCAGAACTAACTTCTCCCCTGCAACCCTTTCTCTTCTCCGTGCCCTATTTGTCCCATCATATGTTTTTGAAAATGAGAAACTTCAATTGAGTCAAACCCTTTCCTCCATTAGCAAGGACCATTTTCCCCTAAGAACTTGCTCCCTGATAGTCTGCTGGTTCAATCATATAAATTATCCCTAGACTCAGGCTATCTGGTGAGTTAATCAGGTCTGGGGCTACGTCAGGTGACTCAGAAGTTCAAAGCAGTTCATCCCTATGTGTGAATGCAAATTCCAGAGATACTGTAGCAAGAGCTGCTTTACATGTTAGAAATAGTAAAAACCCCATAAATCCCAGGCTGAATTTACAGGTACTTGAAAATATTTGGGATTCTGGAATTGTTAAAAACTCCGGACTCTGAATATTTGAGGCTTTGCCATCATTATAAGTAGTAACCATATAATTAGGTATTAACTGAGAATTATTCCTAAATACTCAGCACAACATGATATTTGCTAAGTAATAATTAGGCTATGAAAAGAACTGAAATAATACTTTTGTCTCGAAAATTAAAGACCCTGTATTACATTTATTCAGCTCCATGCTGAGGGGGTAATAGGGTTTAAAGTTGCAATAAATTACATTTAGACCAAATCTCAACCCCCTAAGTATAAGGAAGCTACAGGGCAAAAGAGAAACAGGCCTCTAAAGAAATTGTAGAGAAAACTATGTCAATTACAGTTCTTTAGGGCAAGTTTGAAATTCATTTAGTGAAAGATGCAGGCATCCTGGTGTGCTTTACCATCCAGCTCCAGGGGAGCTGTCTGGTTACTGTCAGCTCCATTGAAATCCCTCAGGCCACATTCACATATTTCTGATAGCGGGTTAGAGACTGTGTGGGAGCTTGTCCCTGTGCATTGCACAGAGCCATACACTGACTGCTACAACATCCCTCAACGATGGATTGACCATGTTACAGAAAAAGACAGGACAAGGCACGAGGTCCATTCAGAGAGACAGCACCTGAAAATGTTCACAATCTGAGACTGGATGAAATGAAAGCTACCAAGGATTGAAAGATTTCAAGGGAACAGAGTTATATGTTGCTTTAGTTGCATTTTTTCAAAACTCCCCTGATGAGCACAGCAGGATCTTTTTTGTATTTATCATCAGAGATTCTGAGTTGAACCTAAGGAAGACAAACATGCAAATTTCCTTGAATTTTGGTTTTTTCCATTAGATTCATTTCAGCATCTCAGGACACAAGCACATTTAGGGCAAGCCTTTGCTGCATAGGGTTGAGATCTGAGTGTCTCAAAGCAGACTACAAAATTAAAGGAGTATTTCAACATTATATCACTTGTGTTTGAACTTTGCCCTCCCTCTTTGAACGCAGTGTCAAACAGGGACAGTAATCTTCCACGTGAACTCCCATCTCAGTTGTATAACTACAAATTCACTCCTGTTTGTACAGATGTGTATGGATGAGCACTTCAGAAGAAAAGAGGAGAAAGAGAATGTTTCTACATGTATAGCAGGGCTTGAAAGAACAAGCTGCAAATAAGGCTTAGGGCCATACAAACAGTAAAGTAAAACCTTGAGTAGCTGCTCAGTTGTGGGGAATCATGTCTGCTAGAGGAGGAGACAATCAGCTGTGGATAAGCATGAGGTCACAGAGATAAGATATGGCAGGACACGCTAGTGGCAAACTGATCGTAATGCCCCATGTGCAGAGAAAGCTGAATTAAACGTGGCTGGCTAAGCTTGGTTCTGATTTTGTCTAATGTTTGCCTGCAGGAACTTGGAACTTGACCATTAAAGGTAGTATTTAAGGTTGGATCTTTAATTTTAGCACTGGTGATTTCTATGTGGCAGGGAAAGCCTGCTTCTGAGATCCTGTCTAAAGGCCAGGGTTTACTAAAAGCTCACTGTGTCCTAGTGGTTGGCAGTTTATGGCTTTTTCAAGAATAAAAGCAGCATTTAACTTTTGGAAATGGAAAAGAACAAGAGAGCACTTGCTTATGTGAGGCTTCCTTATTCCTCTTCCTTCGTGCTTTGCTTGTGGGATTGCAACACATTCACATTTCCTTTCCTATGCAGCCAAATCTCTAAATGGATATTTTGGTACCTGGTGCATTTTGATCAATAATACTGGCTGTATCTTAGCTACTTATAGAGAGGGACTATAAATGAGAACAAGCAATGCAACAGGGTACTATAATGACTGTAGCTGAGAAATGTCTCCCATTTCTGGTCAGCAGAAACCAGTGGAGTGGAGGCAGCGCTACCTGAAGTGGCGATTTCTTGAGAGATCTGTCTGTTCACACTGGGGTTGAGCCTCAGCAAGCTCAGTTCATGGCATTACCCAGCTAACGCTGGTCAGTGCCAGTCTGGATTTCTGCAGGATTGGAACCTAGTTGTCTCTAGCTTAGAACAGGTGACACCTGGGAGCCTGGCATCTGAATTTAACTTCTTTTAACGCTCACCCTCTGGCAAAGACCATCAGCTTCAGACCATCAGCTTCAGGAGATCTAAGTCTTGCCTTGCTCGTTTAGTAAGAGAGAGAGGCTGTGAAATTTTCATACCGTTAGGAAATCACAGAGCTGAGGAAAAAGGACAATTTGACTGAAAGAAAAGAAGTGTTTGAGGGCATCGATTGTCCTTAAATCTGTGCAGAAAGTGCAGTATAAACATTAGCTCCTGTGCAGGAGGCCGAATCAATTGAAATCTCAAACAGATTTAAAAGATGGTTTTATTAAAGTTCCCCTTTCAGCCTTTTTTTTATTGTAGGTTTTAAATTCTAATGTGCAGAGAGGACAAAGTAGGTGACTTAAACCTGCCACTGCCTAGTGAACTCTGCCTGGCTTTTTATATAGGGAGTCCTCTGCCCAGAAGGCTTTGAAAACAAAATGTGTTCCTTGTGATCTGATCCGTGAAGGATCTGTGCTGTGTTTGTTCACTTCACAGAAGTAAACACCTTCGTGTTGAGGGGAGAAAATTTAAGGACAATGCCATGCTGTTAACATCAAAACTCTTAAAACTCTGTGAATTTTGCTGAGGATGTTTAGAAAACCCAGTTCGTGCTCAGTGTACGCAGCTATACCAGCTTGGCCCACTCAGATCTGCACCCTGCCTACATTTTTAACAGGAGGCTGCAAGTAAAAACATAACTGTTGTAGGACCCTGCAGTTGTTCAGTGTTTCTCAAATGTCTGATGCAAAGGGCCTCAAGCTGGTAAACCCATGGGCATGTTTATGTTTATCCTGTGTAGCTTTGAATGCTGCATCTCTGTCCCAGTTATCTGTAACCCATTTGTCTACCAAAGATTGTCTGCCTGTCTGTGGGAGGAATGTTTCACATGAGTGCTCTGTAAGCTGCTTCCATCAGACTCAGCCAGGTTAGTACAAACGGGTCATTTATGCCATTTGAGATAAGCTGACTGATTATGACTGAAGTGGATCTAGGAATGCTCTCAAGGATCAATCTGCTGAGCTACAAGGATGGTACCTTCTGACAGAAAAGCAGTAACAGTTCTGTGAGGTTGGAAGACAATGTCTTAAACTTCTGCTGCTGCTCTGTAGAAGAGTTATCTTTTGGAAAAGATGTTTTGGCACAGATGTCAGTCTGGGGCTCCTCTGCAGGTGCAGGGCACTCTCAGGATGGTTTCAATCTCAGCAAGTTTTGCAAGCCTTGTTTTGTGAATTGCTACCATCTCAGCCAGGTTTCCCCAGGTAATTCAGGTAGATGAGTGAGCAATTTTCACTTGCCCTTGCAGAAATGCCTGTATTCCAGCCATCTGGCCTTTTAGGAAGACATTGCACTGCTTTACAGTGGCACGGCCCAAGTTCAACATCCGCAGTAACCAACATTCTTTCCTCTGTGGCTTCTCACTGTCCCAGCACTGGGACATGGGATACTGTACTCTGCCTGAAGAGCTTTGGGTCTCAGGCTGTAGAATCAAACAGCTCTTCAATCTCTTATTGCAAGACAGAGATCCCACATGACAGTAGTGAGCAATCGGCACCATCTGCCACTGTGCAGAGCCTTGTAGGCTTTTCTGTAGCTGGAGGAGGTTTCTCTCCATTGCCACCTGTACGCCATTTAAATTATGTACATTGTCCCCTCCCTGATATCTTTGTTTCCAAATGAAAGGCAGAGATGAGACAGCAACTTATTGCTGGCCTGCCTACTTTTCGAGCACTCTAAATGTACCATGTAACATTTGGAGAGGTTCAGACTCGGTTCTTGCACAGTCTGCACTGGGGCAAAAGTAGAATTCTCCTCCTCATTGGGTCAAACTGTCATTTTACCACACAGACCATTGAATAAAGAATGACATTCACTCTGCAATGCAATCGGTCTGGATCAAGCTCCGTAATCACTTCTTGTTTCTTGAAATCTTCTTCCCCACCTTGTCTGTTTTCTTTTTTTAAACTTTAAAAAATCAGGACACGGTCCTGAGCTCTGGAGTTGGAGTCCCTGGTGGGTTATTAACACCAATAATGAAGAGCACAACTTTGCAAGGACGAGGAGTTTGTTAAACTCATTAATTTTATTCATAATAGGGAATTAATGTGCAGAAAGGCAATGCCAGCCTGGCAGTAATTGCTTTTTGGTTTTAAAACGCTAAGTGGAAAAGTTAAAAGTCATTTTCAGCTGTTGTTTCTTTTCTCCTTCACTCCTCCCTGCCTTCTCTTACTCTTGCTGTCTCTTATGTTTGTTTCACAATAATTGTTTTTGGTTTTTACTTCTGCCTCTTCTTCATTATGAGTCATTATATTTCATCATTACAAGGCTTTGGTCATAATTCATTGCTTTCCCATTATGTTTTCATAATTCTTCCTGCCATTATTACCCACCGTACAGAGCAGAGCCAGGCAGAGAATTCAAGCAGCTCAGGTCTATTTCGCTGCCTTAGCTCTTGTTGGAGTTAATGAGCAGCCACATCTCTAGCCCCTTTCGGCCTTTGAGCAAGCAGATGCAATTTGTTTTCCCTTTTTCCTCTCACTGAATACACCACCTCCTTCAGGCAATGGGATGTCCTGTGATTCAAGGTTAGTACCTTGTAAAAATGTAAATACCATTTTGTGCTCTCTTGAAAGAGCTCCTTCTCCTGTAGACTTCAGAATGTAGAAGGGGGGAGGGAAAATGATTGAATAAAACAATTGGAGTGCTGAGCAGCCTAAAGCTTGCTTAACATTGTCTGGCATTGTGGTGGGTTTTGCTTTTGGAAAGGAGCATCATTCAATATTTACATTGCAAGGAGAAAACCTGCCATATCAAGCTTGCTGCTGTTTTAATGCTGTAACCCTGGACTGAACCCCAGTCTTTCTTTTAGGTTTGATAACACCGTAAGTACAGCTTAGTCTTGGACTGTGCCCAGAAGTTCATGATCTTTATGGTCTGACTCATCTAAGTTTTATGTAGATGAAAGATGTGTAGGTTGGTTGTCAATGTTTCACATGCACATATACCCAAAGGCATGCAGTCAGCTCCAGCTTTGCTTGAAGACAGAATGGCAACGGCGTGACAAGGTCAGAGACGGGCGTCACACTTCAATTTGCAGAGAGGAAAGGAAGGAGTAAAAAGTTCAGTCTTTTTAATTCAGATTTTATTGTTGTCATAAATTTTATCAATTGCCTAAATGCAAGCAGATCCTGAGAAAAAACTGTATGCAAAGTTCCCAGAAAACTGGAAACTTCAGAGGAAGCTTTGTAGTGCCTTTCTTCCAGGGTACTGAGGTGGCTCAGACAAAGTGTTGAGAACTGCTTTCAGTCAGATTTGGTCTCTGTTAAGGAATCTCAGCTTGGGGTTCTTTCACGTTGTCTAGACTACAACATTAAGTCTGAAAAAGTCCTGCGACCTAGTTCCAGATTCAGACCTCATGACTGCACCAAAACAGAAGAAAAATCAGTTAACATCCTTTTCTTTCTCTCTCCTTCTTTGTTACATCTTCAATGTGCGGCTTAATTTTAGTTCTGATAGAAGCAAATGACATTTTAATTTTTACAGCATGATTTATTGTCATTTAGGTTTTAATTTATGAAAAACTAATTAAAAAGAAAGAGATATTTAACCCTGACTGGCATTCTTGATAGCTGTGAGCCAGAGCTGTGAGACTGGAGCTATTTCAGGACATATTTTATTCACCCAAGCAGGACGGGGATATATCATTTTCTGATACTGTTTCTGTGCAGAGGCCTAATTGTTTGCTTGCTGGCTGAAAGAAGATTTGAAAAGAAAAACAGTCTGATGACCATGGTGCACATTTTTTTCCTACTCATTTTCTGCAATCAAAATGAACTATGAAGGACATGTATCTGTTGTTTTTCTGTTTCTCTGCTCCATCACAGACGCTGTCTATTGCTTTGGATATGACCAGACTGTCTGATAGTCACTCCATTTGATATGCAACAGTGAGGAAAGTGCTGTGTGTCTATCCAGCAAGGTCTACTGGTCTTGGCATACATAAAACTATCTTCACCAGCCCCTTGAAGGCTGCATTTCTCCTTTTCCACTGCCTGACTCATCCCTGTGATTGCAGAGTGCCAGGGCAGAGAAGAGTATTGCTGCCTGCAGCCATGCCTGTCCTCTCCTGCCCTCCAGTCATTTGAGAAGGATGGGGGTCTCCTTTCCTTCCTTTGGAAACCATAAATTCTGATCCACATCACCAGAGATTTGTGTCTGTTATGATTTATAGCTTGTTTTAGAGAAGTCTCTATCTTCTGTCCCTCCTCTTTTCATGTCCTGGTCCTGGTTCTGCCAGCACTATCTGGCAAGCCAGGGAGACTTTCAGCTCTGGCTGGCTGCAAGGATTGCCATTCTGTCCAGGTCCTAAGCAGACAATGGCCACCTCATTTTGAGGAGTCTATGCCTGTGCCACAAGCAGCATGGCAGGCCAGAAAACATGGTTACCAGGCTGCCTTTCTAACTCCTGCTATGCTCCTGCTCTGTGAACTGCAAAGGGATTTTGTCTTCCTGCAGAGCTGTGTCGCTCAGAACCTGCCTGGGACTTTGCAGCATCCAGCAGTGCCCTAGAAGCCCACAAAATAGCACAGACACTTCTTCTAGCACCACTTCTGTTCTTTGAAGATACACATGATGCCTTATCCTAGGCCAGTCATGCTGTGATGCGTGGGTCAAACCCTGAAAGCTTTCCAGAGATGCAGCCTGTATCAGATGGGGCAGAGGTGTGTCTCTCAGCCCTGGTGCACCCGTCTTGCTGCCCTGGCTGGCTGCAGGAGCACATCTTCTGCTCCCCTTTAATGGAAGGTGACACTATGGCTTTGCTCCATAGCATGACCACGGGGCACTTGGCAACTGGAGGAGCAGCGTGTTTGGACTCAGTTCTAGTGTGTGCCAGGGCCTAATTGGCACCACTGATCCTTGAATGCTAATCAGGTTCCTTATTAGCATCTCCCAGCAAATGCACTGGGGAAGGAGTGGGCACAGTAGCAAACAGGAGCCTAAGGAGTACCTCCTGTGGCCATTGGAAGGGTCCAGCTAGTCCTCTGCCCTGCCTAAATGGCTGGCATGCACTCAGCTGCAGAGGGATCTTGCCTCTGGTGCTTTTCTTTATCTTTTGCAGCAGCTGAGGCCAAACTCAGTATTTATATTAATTCCTTTTTAAATCTCAATTTCTTTTTTATCTGATAGTGAATTCCACAGCTTAATCATGCCTTTGAAAACAGGAACAATTTACCTGTATTCATAATAAATGTGATGCCCTCGGCTCACTTCCCTCCCCCACTACTTTATTATGGGTATTCACAAGTCCACTCATCTTCATCCCAAGATGCTGTTGCAAGATGGTTACCTTAGGAGGGTTTTCTTTGGTGCCTGCTGTGTAGGGCTCAGTGGGCACATGCCATGGTGAAAGATGAGTATGTATGGGGCTGCAGCTGCCTTTTTATCTACTGGTAAATGTATCTCTGTGCATTTGGTCACTGGAGATTTATGCAACATTTTCCATACATGAAAAATGTGATATTAAAGAGCTTGGCTCCTCTTTCACCTGCAGAGGGAGCTTGGTGAGGGCCAGGGAGATACTAACTCAACCTTTTCTGTATAATTTTGCAGATTTATCCTGTTTCAAACCCTGGGCTGTTAGTCAGGGGCCTTTCACCAGATCTAAACTCATCTGAAGAAAAAAAATTCCCCTACATTCATTCCCAAGCAAGCAACCTGCTCTTCTGTGCTTTAAACATCTTTGAATAAACTGTTGTCAACAGCATCTTCTCCTTCCCTCCCTCCGTGGGGTCTATCTTGTGAGCACAGAGTGGGTGAAGAAGAACAGTGAGCAGATGTCTGGATTGCACACTGCACCTCTCCTCCTTCCCCATCTGGCATTCCTGGAAGAAGATTTTTCACCAGTAAGTGCAGTGGGGTTTCTTAATGAATCTGACTCTTTTAAGCTAGAAAAGGTTCCTGTGAATATCAGGGGCAGCTGATGGATATGTGCTGGTCTTTAGAGCATGATGCTGGGAAGCTGCAAAGATCTCTTGTTTGAGCAAGTCAATTCTGACTTCCTTCAGCCTTGTCTTTAGCAGAGGGGTTAGATCAAGGACTTTGCTAGTTCTGTGAAACTTGACAGTGAGTCTGTGGCCTCCAGTGTTTAAGGACTCTTGGTGTGAATCACAGGCTTGGTGCCTGGCTGTCTATGGTCTTCTTGCATCTGAGAGGCCAAGAGGAAGAAGCTTCTGGTTTCCTTTCTGAAATACTCACATCCTAATGTATTGGGAATTAAAATCCTGGTCCTAATGGCATGATATGACACCTACTGCATTTAAATGCTGATAGTTATTTGTGCAGGGAAGGAAGGAAGTGAAATCCTAACCTATATAAGCCGACTCCTGAAGTGCATTTCTAGCAATACAACACAATATTCTAGCAACAGATAAAATCAGTGTGCTTTGCATATATTAAGGATGCAGTGGTAAACCAGACGTTTAGATAGCCTGAAATTCTCAGTGGATTACACTAGGAAATGCAGCTACAAAAATGGGAGCCAATAATGGAGTGCCTTTTTTTCCAGCTAGCACACAGCACAGTCCTGGGATGATATAAAGCCATGAGCGTGATTTCTTGTCAGCCTGGGCATGTGTTTCCTACAGAAGGATTCTCCCCCTTTGGAAACATTTTCTTTGATTGTGATTCCTCTCAGCAGTTTCTCTCCGACCTTTGTGTTTAGAAAGCCCTTAAGTACCAGAAAGAAGGAAAGCAAAATATTTGTAGTGATAAATTTTTACCTGTGCTGGCAAGTCACTACTGGTACTGTTTCTGTGACATTGTCAGTCTCTAATGGATCAAAAATGGACCTTGTTTCCAATAGCTTTGATTCCCCAGGCAGGTACCTGTTGAATAGGGCACATTTTATCTTCAGAATGTAATACATGGTATAAAATTTTACAGACATTACATGCTTCGTTTAGGTGTTTATTTTATACAAGTCAAAGGAATAAAAATGACTGACTCAAAATACAGCACTTTTACAAAACTACATCAAATTACCAACAACATCTTAAATTAGAGTATGTGTAAATAGCCTGCATGGCATTTGGAGAGCCTGGCTGCAGGTCTAGCTTGAGTGGCTGAAGCAGTAGAGGTTGTTGTTTGTCAAAACAGCTCCCAGTTCTGCAGCTCTGCAAAGTGGCAGCTGGGACACCCTAAGCATTGGCACTTGGAGTCAGAAAACCCAGTGACTCACCAGGCAAGTCCTGTGTGGAAGGTTTTCCACTAGCAGATGCTGCGCTTGCTGAGAGAGTCCTGCATGGGAGATAAAGAACCAGCTTGACTGCAGCCGTGTTTAACTTTCACTATGTACCAGGTACCCACCAAAACCGTTCTGTCTCTCCCTCTCTTCAGCTGGACGGGAGAGAAAATATAATGAAAGGTTCATGTCCTTCAGGCATCCACCCACTCTGACCCTCCACAGGCTGCAGATCTCTGCTCCACTGTGGCATCCCTGGCTGCAGGGACAGGGTCCACCTCGCCGTGATCTTCACCACAGATCACAGAGGAATATCTCCTCAGGTGCCCGGGCACCTCCTCCTTCTCCACTGACCTTGGTGTCTGCAGAGATGTTTTTCATATTCTCACTCTCTTGTTCTACTTCCATTTAACATCTGCACAGCAACTTCTTCCCTTTCTCCAAGATGTTAATCCCAGAGGCATTACCTCCATTGCTAATTAACTCAGCTTTGGTCAGCAGCAGGTCCATCTCAGAGCCCACTGGCACTGGTCCTGTCAGATACAGGGAAGCTTCTGGCAGCTTCTCACAGAAGGCACCTCTGTAGCCCCCTGGTACCAAGCCCCACTACAGCGCAGCAGACTCTCTACTGAGACGTGGCTCACCTCAGTGTGTTTGCTGTGGTCTGGCTGGATTCCTTCCACTCATTTTTAAATCAAGTTTCAGACAGATGTGGTATGTTTTACAGTCTCTGCCGAACTGCTTGCTTGTCTGGCAGTGGGATGCTCAGAGGTCTGTTGTTTGCCATGCCAGTACTGGCTGTATTTCAGTGACAGATGACATTTTCCTCGTGTATGCATAGTTTATAACCAGCTTTTATTGAGGCTTTCTCCTTGAGCAAAAGGACATTTATTAGGAGGAAAAACTGGCAATGGAATTGGGATCTTTGATGCTATCCTGTTCATTGACTAAGAAGGTACCACGTCCTGCTTCACAGAGCACAGCAGAGGCAAACAGCAGAAAATCTCTCCTTGCATCTTTGAGTCTCTCTCAGCAACCACTTGGCCCAAATATCCTCCTTCACTATCTCTCAGAGCCGTGCTATTGCTGCTGTTTCTGCCTCTGATTTGCTTTTCTTTTGCCTTTTGCTACTCTTTCATGAACATGCAAACCATCACAGAAAAAAAAGCAAACCATGCGTTGCCTCCTGGGAGTACCTTGCATGTGCACTTATTTTTGGCAGTATTTCTTCTGTTTGATGAAACACACTCATGTTTTGATTCTCTGATTCCATATATATCTGCATAGTGGATAGGAAAGGAGCTGAGGCACACGAACATATGTAGTACTTGGATTTGGTAGGATTGTGGATATGAATATACATGATTTTTGTATGCATGTGTGCACATGTTTTTAGATGCCTCTAGGTCTGTGCCAGCTGTAGTAAATGATTTTATACATATTTGCAGCATTTCTGTGTGACATTAACGTAGTTTATTCTTCCTGTGAATTCATGTTTTAAACAGTCCTCCTTTCCTTCAGCCACCTGTCTGTTTTAAGCTCTGCCTCTCTGTGAACTACGAAGGATAGATAAATAGGAAGTCAGAGAATGGAGTGAGGCAGCTGGGACATTATTAATACTGAAAATATCAACAAGCATCAGCCCTTTGATCACAAAGCATGTTTACAAAAGGACCTTTCCACTGCATGAGGATGCTTGCATTCTCCACCAAGCTAGTTGGCATTCAGCACATGCCATAGCATCTGGTTCTGTCTCTTGCTCTGTGACTGTCCAGAGAGAGATTGTAAAATGAGTCGACAGGTAGATAAATAAAGAGAGAAAACTGGGCTATCGTCAGAGACAAATGCAGGTTTATGTAGATACAACTTGACAGGAGGTGGGGAGGGATAAGTCACGTTTGCAGACTGAGTGGGGAGGTATTGCAATTGCACTGGAGCCTGTGGTCCAGAGGGTCTGGGAAGCTGGCTGACAAGGCCAAGAAAGGAGAGAGGAGAGGTGTGATGAGCACTGGCAGTTAGCTGACCTGTTGTCACCTTTCAGCCCTTGTGCCACTCGTGGCCAGTTGTGCCTTATCACCTCTCCAAAGCATTTATATTATCCAAGTCGTGATCTGATTGTGTTCATGCTGATTGTGGCCTCTCGAGTCTTCCAAAACAGAAGTAATAAATAGTACTAGTCTGCTCCATGCCACATTCTCATCTAGATACTCACCTCAACCTTCTTCTGAACCATCTCCTTGGGAAACTCGAGAACAGGAAAAGAAATATGTGATCACTGCATCCTGTCATCCTGCTCAATCTGGTCTTGCAGATATTACTACTATTTCTGGTTAGTTGGGTTTTTTTCCCCCATGGGAAACTAGTGTGTGTGTCTCTGGTGGTTTGGGTTTTTTGCGTTTTAAACCAGAAATCTGCACTAGCAGACAGTGGATTTACTTGAGCATATCAGAGCCTTTCCCCAGGTATGTTGTGACTGGTACAAAAACACCTGTAGGAGGAGATGCTGTAGTGTAGTCTCTTTTCCCTGGCTAAGACCACACAGTGGTAATCACAGTGTAAATACCAATAATTAATAACGAGGTTTGAGTAGCTGTATGAAACTCTGACTCGCTCAGTACCATCCACATTGGCAGGCAGTGGCAAGAGATGGCTCAGTATTTCATAAACAGCATTTGCAAGCTTTTGTTCAGACTCAGTGCAGATGTTCAGTTCAGCCGTGTTTGTGTCCCTTTTTATTCCCTGTTGGCTAATCCATGAGGAGAGCTTGGCTGTTTGGGGAAAGGGGGTTCCTGTCGTTGCCCAGAGCACATTCAGAAAGGTAGTTATGGGTGAGGGTGAAAACAGAGCTTAGATCCTAAGTGCTGCATGAAACCTTTGCAAAAGGAGAATCTCCATCCCTTGCCAGCGTGCTCATCAATGTGTGTCTGCCATACAGACACACAACATTTGCCTGCTGAGCTGATGGACATGAATTAGCTATCATTTTCCTCCAGGGTGAATGCTACTCAAGCAACGTTTTTAGCATCTTTGCCTGACAGAGAACAGGGAGCTGAATAAGTGGTAATATTCTGACGTCATTTTAAATGTTCTTAGGGCTATCTCTAGTCACACTGTTTATGCAGTTTAAGGTCTGAAATATAACAGTTACTGTTATCCCAAGATAAGACACAATGAAATGGTGTCTGTAGCTGGTGAGGGTTATTTCTGTATGTCAAATTATTTCATGCTCCTAGGTTTTCAAATGGACTCTAATTAAATTAAACAGCTTTTATTTTTTTCCCTTTATCACCACAGGCAGATCAAGATTGTGTTGCAATTATGGGGGAAGATCTATATTTATAGTGTGGAAAGAATTTGTGCAGAAGCCACAGTTGTCTCTCTGCCTGGCATGATATTTTCATTCTGCACTAATGTTGTGTAACCTTCTGTTAAGTAAAACAGGCACAAAGTATTTACCAGCATTGTAAAGACAAAGCTATGGGTCTTTTTTCTCCTGTGCTTAAAATATAACAGTAGATGCTAAAAACCCATTTCTGTCTAATATGTTGGTGGTTAGAAGTTGAAAGCTGAATTCACACTTACTGACATGAATGCAAGAGCTAAGGCTTCAAGAAAAATACCAGGTATCCTTGGTTGGAGCAGAAAAATACACAAGAAATACAATAGTGGTAATCTTTGCTGTGGAATTCCAATTGTACTTTGGCTTTTATTTGCTGTCTGTTGTATCTGAACATCTTACAGTCTTTCATGTATCTGCCCTCAGAACATCCTTATGAAAAATTGCTGATGTATTTTCTCAAGGGTCACAAGAAAGACTAGCAAAAGGAATTCATAACTTTTCCACTATCAGCCCCTCATCAATTCGTTGTTGACAAAGGTTACACTGGAAAATTGGCTTCCCCCAGCACAAAAACAATGTGATTGGAGGATTTGGTATCTATGAAAGCTGCTGCTGGTTTTGTACCATGCTTTGGCCAGGGAGTTGTAAAATCTATTGTAAACTCTGAATTCAGTTTTGGCTCTGCCAGAGACTTCCTTAGCGTATGTTCTTGAACAAAGCAGGTCTTTCTCTGCCTCAGTTTTCCCATGTGTGAAATGCACAGCTCTTGTCTGATTAAACACTCTCGTTAGTGTTCCAGATGTACTGGGATATTCAGGGATGGAAACAGCAACAGTTCATAATTGTGTGAATTCCAGCAGTGCTTTGCAAATAGCATTCAGACACACAAATGCTGGCCTGGGAAGCTTGCCTATCACTGGGCTTGTCACTGGGCTTTCTCATTACCATAATCAATATAATTTCCACCCAAAACAATCACAGCGAAACCGTCAGGAGTGTTGAGAGCTGTGTGTCTAATCTGCTGCTCCGATTCTGTTCACATTTTTTTCTCTAATGCTTGTGTTACAGTTTGCATTGTTATAAAAAGGTCTAAAAAGTTTAACATAATCAAGTAGGGAAAAAACATCCAATTCAACGTTTAAGATGAAGTCTCATTTAAGGTTTCCAGAACAGCTCAGCTTGTGCAGACGTTTAGAGTCAGCTTCTGTGGCCCATAATGTTATTACAAAAATACTTGATATTCATTTTTTTTTAATACTTCACAGAATAAGCTAAATACAAATGCAGAGCCCAGGTTCTTTGTGACTTTCAGATGATACCAGTTCAGATTAAAGGAATGAGAATTAGCCACTGTTGCAGCAGGCAAATTATAATATTAAAATGTGCCCTTTTTTGCTTTGTTAGTTTTCCTTTTGCAAGCTGTGGTTTTTAGCCTTCTGTCAATGCTCCACAGTTTCTCAGTGAATTGCTCAGTAGGCAACTGGATGGTCAGCTCTCAGATCGTCTTTTAACAGCAGGAGAGGAATGTACACCAAAGCTCACCATCGCTGCATAAGCAACGTACATCATCTGTGCACACAGAGAAGATTTGATGTATCCCAGTGGTGCCAGATTCTCTCTGTGTGTGCAGATCAGTGAAACTACCCATGTGCAGATGAAAAGCCTTCATCCTGCTCCCTGTCCGGATGCAAGAAACACTTTGCAGAAAAAACCCAGGGCTGCTGGAGGTGGCTGCTACTACTTGCTCATCTAAACAAACACACGTCATTATGCAGCAGGAGGGAAGATTGTGGTTCACCATGACAGTTCATTTACTCTGACACCTGAGGGATCATTTAGAAGGAGGGACATCAGAAGGAGGCTTTTTGCCCAGAAAATTGTCTCTCTGTGATATATGGCCTGCGTTCACAGGTGGAGCATCTCTGCCTCGGGGAGCAGATGTCTTTGAAGAAGAAAACAACTGTAGTTTAAAATCATTTTAAGCTTGACCCACAAAAAGGCATCTGATCTTTGGGAGCCTTTGTTCTTCTAAGTGACTCGCCCAAGAACTCATAGTAACTTAAGTTCAAGACTGGAAGTAGAAGCTACGTGTCCTTGGCAGCTGCTGTCACTGTGAGGCAGAGCCACGCCTGAGGTTTGACAAAACCAAGGATGCTGAGCAGTAGCCCTGGCACCATGCTCCTGAGGCAGCCTCCCCTCTGTTTGCTCCTCAGCACAAATGATAAGTGGGCAGAGTCGTAAGAGGTTGGCTGGGTGAGAAGGTGAAGGCGCTGTCTCTCTTTTTAACATCTGGAAGTGAGGCTACATGCAGATGGCTGTGTGAGATTTCCAAATAGAAGATTCACAGTCATGTTAAGCTGATTATTTGCATCTAGAGAGGTCTGAGACATCTTTCAAATGCTGCCTAGATAAGCAGTAAATTAAAAACCAGTTAAGAATGAGAAGACTGAGAGAAATGATGCCAGATGTGGAAAGCAGTAGTCTAGGTCTGTCTAAAGTTGATACTCTCCGCCTGTCACACTTCATCTGATTGCCAGCTGTAAAAATAGTGTGCTTGTTCTCAGGGGCCTCAAGGTAGCAGCACTGTTGCATGTCTGAAGCAAGCGGACACCTGCACACATGCCGGCAAAATACTTCTCAAAGAGCACCTCTCTTACCTCATTCTATTCCTCATAGACCCAGATCTGTTCTCTCTTTTAACATTACTTTCCTTGCTGTGCATCCACAGGAGCTCTCCTGGCTTAGGATTTCCTAAACTAGCCAAGTCACTAATATTATGAATTCAATATCGTTATTATTCACTGTGATCGTTTTTATCACAGTTGTGCTTTCAAGCCAAGTGCCCCAGTTCCTGGTTCTGTTCTACATACCCAGTAAATACAGGCCCCTTTCCAAAAAGCAAATGTCCCAGGTAATCCAGGTGACACAGGTCACCACTGCAGCATTTTGCATCTTTCTTGCAGTCTAGTCCATGTAACCAACTTTTCCTGTCAAGTGCTGGCCTCTAAAATCATCAGGAACTTCGCCACAGGCATCAGCTGGACAGGGAATTCCTATCTAAAGTACTGAGTGTGATCCAGAGCAGTTAAAGACACTTGGGTTTCATTTTCATTCAGATGGGCTGAATTTATTTATGTACTTATGTATTTGGGGGTTTGCTAATGAACAGGTGGCCTCTGATTCCTGACTCCTCTTTGTAATGAAGCCGTTTGCAAATACGCTGCAGGAATGTTTACTAAACACACTTTACCAAGCTTTTGGAATAAAAACTACTTAAGATGTCCAAGAGCTCCGACTGGTGATATGCCTCATGTGATCTGTTTCTCAGTAATGGATTATAATTCCGAACACGACACTGCTTATTCCACTCCGTGGAGTCTAATTAAGTGTCAGAAATGCATTGTTGAAGGGATGATGGATTATACCAAGGAAAACATTAATGAAGCTCATTCCAAGCAGCCCACGTGAAGATCACAGATGATGTCACCAGCTGCATGGAGAGTCCGTTCTTTTCGGTTTCCAAAGCCTCAAGCAGGGAGAACCTCAACTGCCTGTCAATCCCAGCCAATTAAGAGCCCATTAGATGCACCCTTTTCTTTCACTGTCATGATCAAGGTGATTTTTGTCTTTGCAAGTAGCTAGCTTTACCACAGAAACAACAACTGTGGAAAGCGAGCAATGACTACCTAGCAGTCAGAGTAGGACTTTATTATTCCTGACCTGAGAGTGCTGCCTACCAGCAGAGCAGGTGTAAAGTGGCCAAGGTGAAAGAATAAACTATGCTTGGCAACAAACGCTTCCTAGAAGGTCAGGACCTGCCTCCCTTTGCAGAATTGGGGGAGAGCTGGAAAATCCGAGCTCTGAAGAACAAACAGAGCATTTGTCTTTTCATGCTTGCATGTGTGTCCTCCCACCTCAGATGAATGATATCCCAGGCAGTGACATCCAGCTCTGAAACTGTCATTCTCCTCTGAGGCATGTGTCTTCTCCTCCTGACCGTGGCTTGAAGACAGCCGCCTCCAGTCTGAGAGCAGTTAGCTGATGCTGGTGTCTCCTTCCCGTCCTTGTGCTGGATCAGGATCTTGCAGGATCAGCTTCTCTGTGCCTGCCTTCCTTCTGTGCCATCCCCAGCAATGGCAGTGGCCTGCTGTGCTTCCTCACACAAATTGGGAAGCTACTTGTTCCAAGATCGTACTGGAAAACAGTCTTCCCAGTGGTGAGAGCTCCAGTTTCCCAGACAGCCTGCAATGCCTGATCCTCTCAGCAGGGAACTGCTGGAAACAGGGCAGAGAGCATCCATTCAACACTCACCACAACTTGTCTCCTGCTGGCCAAGGCCTGTGCCATCTGCTGAAGAGAGACAGTTCAAAGGCAACAGCAGCAAATGTGACAGCATGTAATTAAGTGGGAATGGATACCCGTGTGAACCCAGTGGACAGGGGTGAACATAAGATGCTGGCAGAATACTTCTCACCTCATCCTGAGCAGATGGCAACAGATTAGCTATTTTTTTCTTTATTGTAACCTTTTAAATAATGAAGCAGCAACCTGGCTAAAATAGCCCCATCTGAATCAATCCTAATCTTCCCAGGGTTAAGTGCTAGTTATCTCACTGTGGGCTGAGGTAAGAGCATGAACACTGGTACACAAACTGCACAGCTAGAGATCAATTCTGTTAAGTGACTTCATTTCCACCCATGTTAAATCTGGGGTTAGAAATGCTCCCTTCTATCTGAAGACCTTTAACTAGAAACCTAAAGGAGTGGATATTCCACTGCTGCCTGTTTTTTGTGGCACACACCAAATCTACAACAGGCTGGAAGAACAAGGAAGAGCCTTATTCTGTTTAGCTCCAATCACATTTCCCCAGTCTCAGAGCTCGCCATAGGCTTGTAAGAAGTTGAGTCGGAGAGATGCTTATGGATTCCTCTCTGCTTCTACTCAATGGCTTTTCCAGCTACTGAATTCAGTGTAGTCCTGGGGATCGAGTCTAAGGCTTGAACTTTCCAGTTCCTCCTTGCAGTCTCTGCAGGACCAGCCTGTGAAATGCTGTGGGTACAAAGGCAGGAAGGGGCTTAAGGGTGGTGCAGTAAAGCCTGAATAAAACTAGTGTGGTTAAATAAAGCACCGAGGGGTTTCCACTGTCAGGAATGATGCCATATTAGACTACAGGGTAATCCCAAGGGAGGTGGCAGAATGCAGCAGCCAGTTTAAAGCAAATTGCGTAGACCAGCTTGTGAATAATGAAAGATAAAAGGCAGCAGATTAATTAATTAAAAATCCATAGTTCAGGCATGCCTTGATATGCCTCTTACTGTCCCTGGAATTCATGAGGAGAGAGAAAACTACAAAGCAAATGGAGTAGCACAAGGGCAAGGCGCCTAGCATCTTTTTGGCATCTGATTATGTCAGTTAATTTAAGCCAAAGACACTGCAACACAAGAAACATTCCAGCAAATAAAAGTCTTATCTGAACAAGTCATTTTTTGCTTTTTTTTTTTTATGACTGTATTTATCAGGCAATCTCTGAAGTAAAGTTCACCTCACTTATATCTCATCATGAAGACTCGGTGTCTGCTGAAATGAAAGCAATTAATTGAGGTCTTTTACAGAGAGTCGCATTACTTTCTCTCATGCATCATCGAGTTAATTATTTAATGACATATAAATCCTAACGGTTCAAAAGGTCCAGGGCTGTGCTGGAACTGCATTGCAAAGCTGTCTTTCATCTATCTCTTCTCACAGAACAGCAACTTCCACTTTCTTGTGAAGAAGGATCTATCTCTTTGAAATATTGTTGTGGCAGCCATCAAAAGGTGTGATATGAAATGTTTATTCACACGCAGATACCAGATATTAAACGAAATGAAACATATGTGATTGCCTGTTTGTTTGTTATTCCCCTGTTAAACCCTAAAGACATTTTCCTGTCACTCTCTCTTGTTGGATTAGCTGTTGAATCCTATGCATCTGTTTGATGTGGTGTGTTAGTTTCATTAGATAATATTTCTCATTAAGGAAATATCACCAATTAATTAATTTGTAAAAAGACTGAACATTTTGTTAGCCCTAATTTGGATTTATTTGGTACCTTTTATGTAAGAATCTCGGAGTGCTCTGCAGAACTGAATTAATTAATGATGAAGTTGCATTTTCTGACAAACAAGTGGGATCTTGGCACCTTTAGGACTACAGCTTTTTGTTTGTCCTTTAAACAGGGTGTTTGGACCACCCCGGCAGGTGCTGGGTGACACAGGAGCTCACTGAGGCTTTCATGGACTTGGGCACGATGAAGGTGTTTTCATCTCAGAGTAAGTGCACTGATCTTTGACTTGCAGTATATTTTTAAGGACATTTTCTGAGCCATTTTTCTGTGTTTTTTCACTGCCCAGAAAGGTCTTGCTGTTGTGAATAGCTAAAGCACAGTGAGGGTATGGTTTCTACTAATGTCTCTGCCTGTTCCAATGATGCAAATCTACTGATGGAGTGAACAGTTACTCGTGAACAATTGGTTTGGACATTTAGCCTGCGTTATGTTACACTTTGATAAGTTTATAAACAAGACCTGCAGACAAACTGAGCCCACCAGCTGAGACTAGGCTTGACTTGGCTTCCAGTGGCAGGGAGATGCTCTGAGCTTGGAGCAGTGTGTGTCATATCCTGCTGCCAAAAAAAGAGTGAAAGGCAGTATGAGTTTCCATCAGATAATTGTCTTTCATCTGACACTGACTTCTTATTTGTAGCCATTTTATGAATGGGATTGAATGCCCCTGTTTCACAAAAAAGAAATGGCTGTTTCTCAAATCCTTCCTCCAACGGCTAGAAACAATTGTTCTTCATTGTATGCCAACTTTTATAATGTGTAAATTATCCTGTGTCCGTTACAATAAGTTAAAAATCTAGTAGAGATGTATCCACTATGACTGGGGAAATTTGAACACATTTGCAAACAGCCCTTGTCTGCAGCAGAAACAATAGGCTGAGCACAGCTGCCTGGAAACAGCTCAGCCACCAGTGAACAGCTGCAGCTTTTGCAATGCCTGCTTTTGGGAGAGATGACATCTGTGAAGGTACCGTCGCAGGGAATCCAGACAGTTTTATGTGAGGAGAATACCCTCTCAGTTGAAACAGTGTGTAAAAGCCCAGGCACCTTTGGCAGCTCCTTGGAACCTTTAGCAAAGAGTTAAATCTGTTCAGGAGATCTGTGGAGGCCACGTTGGTCTTCTGTCTTGCATGATCTTGCTAGCTTATCTGTTTTGGAGCTGCAGACACACTTGCTTTGTGATTCTCAGCTCACAGTTTCTCTTCAGTTTCCTTTCTTTGAGGAAGGGGTTGTAATTGAGAAAAAGAGGAGAATGAATTAAATAGATCCTCTTTGAAAGTAAACTCTAGCTTTTCAGGTTTTCCAAACTCAGACAGGCTGCTATGAGATAAAGCTTTTGCACCTGCGGGAGAGAAACAACTGGATGGCCAGGCCAGAGGAACCGCTTCCAATACATTTCAGCCACACTTTCTAAATGAGGTGTCTCAAAGATTCCATTTAGATTCTGTCAGGCAGTTTCTGGGTGTTCATTAAATACTGACTGATTATGGAAAATACATTTATGGAGATACCAGACCTGCTGATGCTTCTAGGAGTATTTTATAATATATCCTACTTAGAAATATTTTTTCCCGAGGATTTTTCTGTACTCTTTTGAGAACGTAATAATGAAAAGAAAGATGTTTCTGTCATAAAAGTTTTCCTGCCTTAAGTTCTAAATTTTCTGCATCTTTGTGGATGAGACTGAGACTGCAGGCAATAAACCATTAACTCAAGTTAGAAATATTTAGCCTGAAAATATATCAATTTCAGTTTAAAAAGAGACAAATGAACATTTTCTTCTCTCTTGATTTGTGGCACCAGACACACATTTTGCTCTGAACAGTTGTATTTTCATTGTGAGTTAATAGTTAAAAGCTGACAGAGGGGATTAGAGATTCTGTGGCTCAAAATATTCACAAAACCTGTTTGTGGTTTCCCTGCAGTAAAAGTGTTCAACTAAGTGCAACAAGTGTGTGTGGAACTCTGGCAGTTTACCTTAAGAACATAGCTCCTGTGATTGCCACTGTGATGTTTCCATGTCAGTAAACAGCAAACTAGCTCGGCTTTTGAAGCTGCTGCATCATTTCTATCTGTGATCCTATGAATTCAGTCCAATGTTGCACCAACATTTTGCTTGAAACTATTAAAACTGAGATTAGGAACAGTCCAAAAGAAGAGGAGTGGCAGACAAATATATCTGACAATGGTATGAGATCAAATACAACTCTTTTAGGCAGGCCTGTGCCCAGGAAAGCTGGATGAACAACTTGACTTTGTAAAAAGCATCGAAGGTGGTCAGAGACAGGGTTTAATGTCACATCAAAGGAAGGCTGACCTGTTCCATCAGTACAGGTTCCTCGAGCATCACGTTGCATTGCACGTGGCCTGGTTCTGGGTGCAGATGAGCAATGCAAATGGATGAATCACAGAGACAACTCGATATATCATCATTTGGCTTTTATTTAATACACAATAACATTGCCTCTAAGCCTAAATTAATTGCACAGTAGTATGTATGAGTCACTTAACTGTAATTGTTATTACCTTAATTTCTACAATTACAGTGGGTAAACAATGGTACTTCACTTTCCAAGTGATGTGGCTTACATTTATAGCACCTTTTCTTTTACATTGCTCATTTCTCATAGCAATCCTCTAGAAAACTTACATCATGTAAACCCTTCCTAGCAGAGAATTCTCAAGCATGTTGTGTTAAGAATTTCCTCTTCAACTGTGGCCACCTCCTCAGTGGGACATGATGACTGATAGACACCAACCTGCCCTATAAGATAACAACTTCAGTTAGTAGCTGAGGAACCAGTGTCGATAGCTTACACTGTCTTGTCTTCTTTTGTTGTCTGTAACCCACAGAGAGGTTTATAAGTCCATTATGCTGTCAGATATGTAACTTCCTCAGACATTGTCCTTTTTTTGTCTTTGAATGGCAAATGTGTATTTTGTGTGCCTCCTGGTCCTGGGTTCACTTCTAGCAGGTGATTGAGCCAGGAGTGGTGTTTCCTTAGGACTGAATGGGACGGTGCCTTTCCTGCAGCAAGGCTCTAGAGATGCGTCACAGCTGCTGCAAACATGCAGATCTGTAAGAGGAGAGTTCACTAATAACTTTAATTTCTGTACTCCCTTCAAGCTACAATCCTTTTAATTACAGGCTTCTCACTTCCGAGAAAATAGTTTGGCTAATAGTAGCTGTATTGATAGACCAATCTACCAGAGCAGAGAAAGAACCAAAGCTCACGGATTTAAAATGAATAGAGTGTTTACCTGTACATCATTTTAATGGATGGTGAAATTCATTCTCATGATAGACCCATAAATGTCACTTTCTGTCTGCCACAGCAAAATACTCATGTAACAAATGGCATGCTGCATTAATACCCAACAAGAGGACGTTCAAAGCAGCTTGACTCGCATTACACACGCTAATAAAGGCTCAACCTGGTATTTTTATTCATTCTGTTGACTCAGGGAGCAGCAGTAACGTATAGGTGCAGGTAGAGCAACAAGCAAGATAAATGATATGAAGACAAATAAACCAGTCTGGCTTCCCAGAAATGATATCTCTTTGTTGAGCTTGGGTTTATTCCAGATGCTCTGGCAGAAACTATTCTTCTTTTTTACCTGTAGCACTCTCTTCAATTTGTACCCAGCCCACTGTCAGTTTGCTGAGCTATCCTATGCTCCAGGAAAGCTCTGAGGCTGATCCTTACGTTCATGACGTTCCTAAATTCCTCACTGGAAACAAACAGATGCATCACTGAAATCCCAGTGTCCGGGGAGGCAATGAAACCAAAGCCCTTGACTGAAAGAGGAGTGCATGAAAGAAGGAACATAGGCCTTTGTTTCTCCACATCCTGATTTGCCACAGTCTTTTAGGCTTGCAGCAGTGTCTTTCTGCATGTCTACTAAAGTACTTTGGACACAGTGGTCAGTATGCAAATGGCAAGCATCAAGACATATTCACCCTTCCTTTTGCTTTCTAGTGTATCTGTGTCCTTTCTATGATCCTGTGATACTAGGCTCAGGGTCTGGCATGCAATGTAGCAAACAGCATCGCTCTTGCTCAGTAGGGAAATAATCACAATCGCTGTGCTGGTATTCAGCTCTGTTTCTGTCCTTCTGCCTTTTATAAAATGCTGTTTGTCTGCCTTAAAATCTCTGCTGATGTGTTGAGAGAGGCCTGTGGTATTTCAGAAGGGTGAAACACAAAGAATTCCTTAGAACTAAAAAGAATTCTTGAGCAATAACTCAAAACCTATGTAGTTGTATAGAGATTAAGTCCTTTCCATACCTATAAATCATCCACTAGACTTTGGAAGAGAATAATGTCTCATGTAAGGGATTGTAAAAGTAGATTCAGAATATAGAGGAAAATAGTGTCTCTCTCTCTCTATTAAGTTTCACATAAGGAGCTGTCTTCTTGGTATTTTTGATGTACTGTGATGGAATGGGATGGCTGTTTCATGAGCTATAAGCAGGCCCCCTAACTTTGTGTTTGAGGCTCTTCATAAGAAACAAGTCCTTTGAATGCTCTCTTCAGTCAGCCTTTTGTTGTCGTTAAAGATGCCTGCCTAAAAAGAACTCTCACTCATTGTGCCACTGAGCCATGCCTTGACAAGGTGGGTGATAAATTAGGAATAGAGGTGGATTAGGAAACCCTAATCGTGGATGCCCAAACTAATCAAAGTGTGATGCTTTTCCTTTACTCAGTGACAGGAAGTTCAACAGGGCTGGAGTGACTGAGTTGAATCATTTAATTCATAGAGAGCTCCCCCCTCCCATTCCTGGCCAGTTTTTTTGTCATAGCTATGGTTTCTTCTTTCTTCATTTTGACTTTACTTTTGAAACTATGAAAGGTTAGGCCTCCTGATATTACAAAAATGCTGCAGCTCAGTTTCTATGACCTGCTCAGCTCTGTCAATCAATCCAAATGGGTAACTGGGCCTGGACGGACTATTTGCTAATTAGAGTTTTCTATGTTAGAAAAATGCTCGTTAATTTCCTTCTTCCAACATAAATACCCCCTGGAGACCAGAGCTTCAAGCTACAAACCCTTTCACAAGAAGAAGCTGATAGTGACAGAGATTGTGTGTAATGCAGAATAGTTTCTCCCTGCTTTCAGTTCCCATGATCAATAGCCATTTTCCTCAGCCCCAGCTAGAGCTCAGATAGCCCTGAAGCATCCAAAAGGGCAGTGCTGCTCAGTATTTGGATGGAGTCATATCTTAAGTCTTCATCAGAAAACCGAGAGCATCTGTTAATCTCCTGAGCACTGTCAGCGGATCAGGACATACGGCTATTGACGGGCCCTCAGCAGAGACGTGAGCTGAAGCATTCATCTGCTCCTGCTATATTCTCTTGCTGAACTGTTGTGTGAATATGTTTAAGGCAAATACTCTTGCTCCACTCTGATGGCCTCTCTAGCTTTTTATGTGAGGAAAGTGGTAATTCCATAGTGATATTTCAAGAAAGCCAGTCTCCTCTATTTAAGAGCTTTGAATTGTGAAGAGAAAATATAATCTTCTTACATTATCATTAGAGGCATCGACTAATCCTGCTGCAAAAGGTGTGATTTGCTGATCAGAAGGGACAAAAATTCTTCTGCATGGGAATACATCTTGCCAGGTGATGAATACTGCTTCCCCAGTTCCTCACATGCTTTTCTGTGCCCGACAAATTCCACATCCCTGAGTGGCTGATGCAGAATACCCACGTACCAAATGCTAGATCCCTCTTTCTAAATACTTTCCTTTTTTTCACTGCTGTGTAAATTCAGCCCACATGAAAACAACAAACTAATGATCCTGGGATATAAATGTGCTGCAGATCAGGCAAGAGGTGACGCAGTCAGACAGGCTGATTGTCAGACCATCGAGGGTCACACACTCCCATTTTACATTTTCCTGCTAACTTGATCTGCTGCCTTAGGCAAATCATTTTACCTCTTTCTGCTTCATGTTATACCCACAGGGGAAATAAATATCTACATATCCAGCTTTGCCCCACTCCTTTTCAAAACAGAAAAGAAGAAAAGCATGTAGGCATTTGGCTGTGTGACAGTGATCTCTACCTGTGCCATTGTCACTGGGAGGAAAATCTGTTGATTGCTTTCCCTAGCAAGTGATCCATGAGGTGGACCTCAGTTGTGTGAATTCCCCAAAGAAAAGAAGGATGTGAGCAAGATAAGTGAGCTTCTGGGAAAAGGGATTTATGGTGGAAAGAGGTGCCAGTTAGCTGACAGCACATTTTATTCCCGTGATATGTCTTCCTACTATTACATGTGCAAATTGGCTCCGCTGATAAGATGTGCTGCTTCCCTTTCCTCATGTCACAGGTCCTTGTACAGAGATCACCCATTCTTTGGGCCTTGGGCACTCAGATCTGCAGTGGCTTTAAAAAAGTGTTCCATGGTTTGGATGGACTTTACGTAAGGAAAAATCTGAGCTAAAATGATGGGAGATGGCTAAAATGGTACAAATAGAAATGCCATTTCGGGTTTGGTGCAGGTTGTGCAGAAAGGTGAGTCAAAGCCTGTAGAGATGTGTGGGCCTGGGACAATAACAGAGCATTTAGTGCCAGGGAAAGGAGGTTTCACAAGTAGGAAGTACATACAAGCAAGATGAACGCAAAGGGGCTATTACTTAGAAGGCTGGAGGACTTGAAGCATCCAATATGCAGACAGGAAATGTTAAATGCAAGCAGCAGTTGTGCCACAGTAGCTGGAATTGTCTCGGACACTTGGATTGACCATCACCAAATGCAAAGATACAGCCTGCTTCTGACACTGCTGTCAGCAGACTTGAGCTTTGCAGCCAGCTGGCAGCAGAGGGTAAGTCTCTTATTTTAAGATTTATTTTGCACCAGTGTGTTTTGCAGTGCATCTGTGTGATTGTAGCACTATTCCAGAAGGAGCAAAATTATTTTGGATTGCCCATTTCTCAACTTTTCTCTTTCTTTCCCCTCTTCTTAATGATTTGCTTTTAGTTAATGAAACATCCTGCTTCTTAGGAAAGAAAGGAATAGACTGCTATTTCCAGCCAAAGGGATATGTGTTTGGCAGTGCCTGTGAGGATAGTACCCCATTAAGGTTTGTTCATGGATCTGGGCATAGGAAGCTGGTTACAGGATCAGGACCTGAGACACTCTGCTTGTCTTACACGTGAATTTAGGGCTTACTTGTTGGCCTTATATCAAGTCGTATGAAAGTGGTGATTACCATCAGTAGTCTGGGTAGATATGCCAGGAACTGAGCTAGCAACACACAGAGAGGAAATCAAAACTTGCTGTAGCTTGGGCTCCACGCTTCTGTCTGTTGTGAGCTGGACACAGAGGACTTGTATAACCATGACTGAGAAGTGGCTTACAGTTGTGATTTCAAAGGCAAGCATCCTTTGCTACCTTTTGTGGTTTTCTTAAAAGCTTTTTTACCCCGTATGTGGAGAGATGGATGGCTTTGAATAGCAACTGTATCACGGAAACATTTTTAAGATCCTTTTAAATATAAGCTACAGCATATTTCTAGACCACTATTATATTAAAAATGTAGCAGGGGTGTTTTATGAAGGAAAAACATTTTTAATGCAGAAGCAGTGCTATTTTAAAATGAGTTGCTTTTATGAAATGGTTGAGGTGGTTATATTAAAAAAGACCATTTGAGAGGGAAAACTCTGGCTGTATTTCTGTCCTACAGTATAAGGCAAATCTACATTTTTTTCCCCCAGCTCCTTCTTTGAAAAGCAGGGGCTGGGCTGTGACCATTTGGGTAAGGTGCTTCTTTGGCACAAATATAGACTGACATTGGGGAAAGCTGTGCTTAGATAAAATTTGCATGTAGGATCATTGTAAATTCTTCATCTTTTCCTCTGCTGTGTAGAAATTCCAGGGTAAGGAGGGGAGCAATTAAATGTCAAATATACCACCACCAAGTTCCAGGTCCACCACTTTCTCTGGGAACCACTCTGTGTCACCACTGCTGGGATCAGCAGCAGGTCTTCAGTTCTAGTAGCAAAGGACAGTTGAGTAGTGGAGTCTGTTTTGCCTGGAACCACAACAGGCAGTGAGCCTTTGGTTACCTTTTCTCTTCCCCTCTTGCTGGGGCCTCTGCCATCCTACAAAAGATGGGAGTCTGGAGGGTTGGTGAGCATGCAGCTGTGGTGCATCGGTGCCAGCTGGCCTTAAACCATGACAAAGTGTTAGCCACAGGCTCAAAGGCATGCTACTGCTTAAGGAGAGGGATGCCTTGACCTGCCTTTGCCTTCAGCAGGCGTTGCAGCTTTGTACATCTCCACAAGAGGATTGGAAACATAAACACTGCTTAATTCGGTTAAGTGGGAAGAGAATGCAAACTCATCATAATAGCTCAAAATAAGAAACTAAAAACCAACAACCACCCTGAAAAAAAAGCCCCAACAAATAACAGCTGTTTTTTGCAGGAGCAGCAACGGCCAATTTTCCTTCTCATAAAAGAGAGCAATGATGTGTGTCTCTCTGGGCGTGCTGCAGCTGCAGCCATCTCTCTGAACACAGCTCTAACCAAGTTTCTGGAACAATATGATAGATTGTATCTGCATAATCAGAGGAGTGCAGGATCCTAACAGAGCCCAAGTGCTAACAGGCAATAAAGCTGGGGCACTAACATGCTTCTGCCATAAAGCACCTCATCAGTTACTTTTCTATTTATACAAGTGCACTGCTTATGGATATATTTTTGGTTGAGTATAATGCATTTGTGTACTCTTTGAGAGGTGGGATTGGAACTGTCCTAACAAAAGCTGGGGGAACTTTTATACTGTGTACTACTCCTGTCTTGTCTCCTGAGAGCACTCCACTGTCACTGTCCACAGTATTACACATCCCCTAAACACTACACGCATGTCTATAACCACACAATCTGAACTGAACCCTCCAGAAAACTCACATCTGGCAGTTCCCTGACGAGGAGTGCAGGTGAGAAAGCACACTCAGAGAGATGCCTAAGGAAATAACTGTTCAACATGCATCATTTTGTTCTGTAGTCATATCACTGGCACTTCTCTCCATCCCGGTGTCTTATTGTTTCATCAAACATTGCAAGAGTCATGAAGTGTCTTTTTTTCCCCTCCACCAGTCTTCAGTTTCTAGCACTGTTGGAGTATATGAATCTCTCAGCCTGACGTTCAAATTAAGAGCATAGATGGTTGTGTAGATCAACCGGTTGCAGATAGAGTGTGCTTCAGGTTAAGTTTTGATAATTGCTGGAGTTGAAAGGCAAAGAAAAAATCTCCTAGTGTGTGTTTTGTCTTTAATCATGCTTTTGCAAAGTCAGTTTTGTGACTCCCTGGGGTTTAGCTGGATATTTTTGCATATCTAAGAGAGGCGGTGTTGCTTTCCCTCTTCCCTCTCCATTATTTGTCTGTTCCTTTGTGTCAGGTCCAGCTTAAATTGTGAGCATTTTCTGGGCTGTGGTGATAATTATATTTATTCCTCTGAGAGGGTTTTCTTTGGGTTTGCAGACAAGACAGAGCCTCTGAGATCCTGCTGTCTTTGGCCCTCTGATAGCTTTTGGACCATTTGCAAATTTGAAATAAATTTCTTCTGAGCATGTGTGCCTCAGAACTCAAAGAGAATGTTATTTTTATTACCCAAAAGGACTGGCAGAATCCTATATTTCTACAAGCTTCTTAACCATAGGTGGTCAGAGAAAAGACTCTCTTAAATCTCATCACTGGGGCCTGCACTGGAAGGTCACCGTTACTAGAAACCAGGATCTAGGTGAGAGACATTGCAAATGCCCCAAGAACAGGAAAAGCTGCTTTGTGAGCATACATCTCACTATACAACAGTGCCTAAACCTTACACCATTTAGAGTTCTCTGATTCACTGCTCACAGACTGACCTCAGCATTGGTAGGCTTATCTATTTAGCTTGTATCTTTATATAGTCTTCCTTTCACTGTTTAAGCAATATAATTGACGTTTATCTCATTCTTTGTTTTGCCCACCCTGAGAAAGGAGCAATCTAAGGACTGCAAGTAGTATAAATGTTGCTGTGTTTCAGATAGAGAAGGCAATGTCTGAGAAACACACCTTGTGTCTGACACTTTGGAAAGTGCCAAACACTCCGTTGCCTTCCCTTCCTGGAGACAGAGAAGCTTCTTGGGTACATGATTCAAGTTAACTTAATGATTGGTCTCTTTTCCATCTAAATGAGGTGGTACAGCATACCCTCTGGGATTAGCACAGATGACCTCATGTCTGGAGGAGCACAGTGCACCCTGTCCGTCTGCTTCCGGCAGGAACGAATGCACTTTCTGGATGTTTAGAGATTTGATTTTCAGTAGTGCTCTGTCCTGAGCCATCTTCATTTAAGAAAAAGATGTGCAGAGCCTTACATGTTCAGTTTTCAAGGGATTAGGAAAGTCCCAGTAGGGTCTGGGCATAGAAAAATTATGTTTAAATACTCTGGTCCTTTGAAATGTGCATCTAAACCTATGAGATACTCTGAAAAATGCTGGAACCTTGTTTAGTCAGCTTTCTCCTTCACCACACTTCAGTAAACTCTGAGGGCAGACAAAAGACCTCTTGCAGAGTGAATTGGGAAAGGACCTGCATCCTTTCCCTCACCCAACCTTGCAACACAAGGACAGTCCTTGCTCTTCTGTACCAAAAACTGCAATTAGGAGGTAATTCTAGTGCAAATTAGTGTGCTTTGCAGATAGAATTAGAGTCTGTGTGATGATTTGGAAAATACAATCAATTTACTCCAATTGTTTGTACGTGTCAGATCTCTCCAATAATGAAGAATTTACTCCTTGTGCATGAATACAGACAATGAGCTATTAGCCATGCAAGATGAGAGACCCTGTTGGAAACTACAATCCCCAGATGAGATGGGCTACGTTTGAACATCAGTGAGGAAATGCCCAGGTTGCATCTTATACACTTTATTATCTTCCTGCAGCAAATCCTGCTGTGTGCAGGGGCTGCAGGTGTGCAGCCTGCAGAGATTGGGTATGTGGAGGAAGGTGACTCGTCTCTAATTATGGGATGGAAACCTATTTCCCTGGCCAAAATGAAGTGGGAAAGCTCTCAGTCCTGCTGCTACAGTGAGGGAAGAGAATCCAAAGCTGGGTTCTGTGTGGCACTGCCTCTGAAAGGGGATTGTCTCCTACCACGGTCCCTGGAGCTTGTAAGGAGTTTCACTGTGCAACATCTGTTGAAGTCCCATGTGGGACTTTGCTGATGCTACTGGTAATAACAGTGTAGGTGTGTTTTCTCTGTTGCAGTAATATTTTTGTTTGAGATTTTGCCTTACGTGGATCTTCAGCTGGTTCAAAGAATATGATGATTTACATCAGCAGAGAGCGTGTCCGGTGCTTCTACCTCTTTTAGAGCTCTTCCAGGCTCTTTGTTCCACATCCATCTAGGGCTCATTAAAGGGTAAATGGAGAGCGACTGTTGATCTAATCCTGAATTTCTGGTCTTTTCATGGTCTGATCTAAACAGCTTTTTAGACAGCAAACAGTATGCATATTTCATGAAATTCTCTTCAATATCTATTTAATTGTGAGTGTTCTCTGTGAGGCTGTGAGATACTTACTGCTCCTCGTGAATCATCTGAGCGAACAAACAGGGGAACTGAGAACCTGGTAATGGATTTCTGAACCTGCTTTAGCATGGGCCCTTGCTGACTTCTGGGGCTGGAGCCCAGGCAGGATGCAAGGATCACCTCTGTGCTGAATCCAGGTAGGAGATTCTCGTGGCTAAAAATTACTTAGGCACGCAGATGTTTAAGCATATGTATCCTATCACTGGGGCAGCCTTAATGCTGTGGGAAACTTATGAGACGGTAAAACCTACATTATCTGAGATTTAGGATGTTTACTTTGCAGAACAAGGGATTAGAGAATAGAAAGCTGAAATGACCATCTGTCTGCAGAAAAAGGATCCTGTGAATTACAATTTCCATGGTCACTTTCCCTAATCTGTGTGGCTTTAGCTGGTATCTTCTGTCAGAGCTGATAACCTTGTGCCCCACACTGGAAACAAGGAGTTGTAGAAACCATTTACTTATCTGTTGCTCTTAGAGTTTCTCATTGTTTGTAGCCCTATATAATCTTAGTGCTTCCAGCATCTTCTGTCTCCAAAGAATGACAGCTGTGAGCATGCACCTGGGTTTTGTGTTGCTTCCACATCTAGAATTGAAATGCAGTTGCCTCTGGGGTGGAATGACTCATGCTGTTGAACCCTATCACTGCACAATAGTTTAGATCAGGAAAAAAGTGTGCTCCTGTATCAGTGTTGTCAATTTTTGCAATGTGATTGTGGATCTAATGGTATTTGATGTTTCTTTGCTGAGCCTGTGTTTGCAGAAGCATCGGAACCTTGAGCTTTTTTAAATAAGCTTCTAGGCCTTCTTGCTAGAGACAAGAAATCTGAAATTGTTGTCAAAGTTTAGCCTACAGATTCAGAATCCAGAAAGCTGAAAGCCCCAAGCTTATTAATTTTAAATCTCATTATTTTTAAGAGCACATTATGTTTCCCTTAAAATAGCAGAGACTTAATACCTGCAAAGAGCCAGCAGATCTTTGGTTCTGTGCTCTGTAAAATGCAGAGACCTCTGCTCACCTAACATCGCTGATACAGAGATGCTTAGAGTCTAAATCAAATAAAGTTCTTTTCTTTGTTTTCAAACCTTTCCTTGCTATCTGCCTTTGGTGGATGTAGTTCTAAAGACAGAGAGCCTGCCTGTGGGAGCTTGATTCTGGGTATCCTCAGCAAGACAAAGAGGTTGCTGAGCACTAATCAGCACTGGCAAAATGTCTTGCCTTTGTGCTGGTATTAGCATGTGCTCTCCAGAGGCTCACACGTGTCTTCAGAGTGAAGAGCATAAAATAGATTGGGCTTCTCACCCTTGTGCAGGCTGTCTTGCAGCATAGGAGTTTGAGATGATTTTGCTGTTCTGTGTTTTCCTTTTTCTTTCTTTTTTTTTTTTCTTTTGGAATGATTCTTCCTTTAAGCCCAAACCAGCACCTCCACGTGCCACTTAGCATTGCCTTGTTTACAGCAAGGTGAGTCGTATTTACAGTGCTGGGGAAATTGTCAGGAGCTGCATTCTGCTCATCATCTGTTTTCTTCCCCATTTCAGAAAGCAATTAGCAGGCGGAGCATGTGAATAACAAAATGTGCTGGAAGGGGCTGTTCACTCAACTGTGCGAAACAGAGTGGCTGCCTGTCAGTTGCTGCGAGCGACTGACAGCTCTGACACCAGGGTACAACCAAGGTCCTGTAAACAGAGATGCCCTGGACTGTCACGTCAGCAGGGGAGAGATCCACATGAAATAGGAACTGGACTTTAGGGTGCTTGTCTTGGGGCAAATAGTGGCAATTAGGGGCATATAGGTAGAACTTGGTCCTTGCTCTTTCTGTATCAGCTGATGAGTTGTGCATGCAGACCTTTAGTGCTGTCCTGAACTGTCATAGAAAGGAAGAATAGAGGAAAAAGACTTTTGTGCTGATTTCTGCTACTTGAGATGCAGCCTGGGATGAGATAGCTTGTGTGACTGGAATTTTAGCCAGGGGAGAGCTAAAAGATGCAGGACAACAAAGTACTGTTTCATGGACATTTAAAAAGAAATCCTAAAATCATTGTGGACAAAAACTTGTAAGCTCATCAAGTCCAACATCTTACCTGACACTGCCAAACTCAACACTAACCCATGGCCCTCAGCACCTCAGCTCCACAGCTTTGCAATAGCTCCAGGGATAGGGACTCCTTCACCTCCCTGGGCAGTCTATTCCTCAAAAATCAATAATGGGTAGTAATCTGACAGTTGTACTATCTACATGGTACAAACCATCTGCAAATGTGAGTTAATATTTTACTTAATTGCAGGGGACATTTAGTGCCCTTGGAGTTACTGTACTGAGTCTGGATGTTGGCTTCAATCAGGGAAGTGTGAAGCTGAGATGTTTTAGTCTGCTTTAAGTGCAAATGTCCGTGCAAAGTTAAATGTGGAGCTGCTACAGACTTTTCCATTATTCATATATTAAATGTCTTGCTCTAAGTATGGACTCGGTGTCTCCCGAACAGCCTCTCCTCTATATGTGTGGCTTAGAGGAGGGATGAGGTTACCCCTCTTGTTTTAGAAAAGGATCATGGTAAGGCTTTTTGAGCTGCAGGACTGAAATACATCTATGGTCTTTGTCCCAAGCTGTGCAGGTCTCAGAACAGCAGGTCAGAGCAGTGCCTGGCAACCGAGAGGCTAGGGTTTTGTTCCTAACCTGCTCTGGGAACTTGATCACACTGCAAAGCTCAAACTTGCACTTGTCACTTTGCTTCACAGAGATAGGTCTGGGCAATGAAAGTAATTTTTTGCAAAACAGTGTTTGGACAGGCTTCATTCTAAAACAGAAAACACTGTCTCCACAGGCTGAGGGACCAGAAGGCAGAGAACGAGAGGAGAAAAAGAGCAACCTCTATCCCAGGCATTTGGATACTTCCAAATCTTTCCCTTCCCTCACTGATTTCTCATGGCATCCTTCAAGTGAGTAGGTCACTTGAAAAGCAGCCTCATTTCATAAAGCTTTGCATCCATCCAGCTTACTATGAAATAATAATTATACAGTTTGGAATATGAAACCTGCCGGTATCGCCCAAGGGTAGATGCACCCTTGAAAGGGAAAGTTAAGAGTGTAAGTTCAGAGCTGGATGGAGCTGAAGGCAGGCAACAGCTCCTGAGCCTGATGCTTTCTGACGGGCAGTGGCTGCTCCCTCCATCAGCTGGTACCTGCGGGAGTCCATCAGGCTTCCACCCGAGGCTGTGGTGTAAGGGCGAGTGAAGGTCTGGCTGCGTAAGCAGCACTGTGAACAACCTGGGCACAAGCTGGCTTGTGTGTCCAACTTCATGGGTAAGTCCAGAGCCAGGTCTCAGGAAGGATATGGACTAAAGAGCGGCTTTCCCAGGAGTGACTGTGGGCAGAAGCCCCCCTTTGGTTAACCCAGATGTGTTTATGTGTTAATCCCACCGTGTTCCTGGTGGGAAGGCACTGTACATCATCCAGATGAGAAACGATTGCCTTCAGCAGGCTGTTTCCCAGTGGAGCACAGCACTTTCTCCTTTCATTGCAAGGGAAAAAATGTTATTCTTGTCTTGTATGTTTGTTTCTCAGCTGCTGGTGGAGAATGTTTGCACGTATCAGAACTAATCAGGGCAATATTTCATTTACCTGAGCAGACGTGAGCTGCTGAACTGTCACAAGCCACAGAAACACAGCATGATGCCTTGGTGCTACAGCTTACAGGCCCAAAGTGAAGCATATAACCAACCAAGAGCCTCTGAGCTCTGCTGTTTGGATTCTTTGTCTTACACTGGCATTGAACAGCTGCATTTGTTGGAACAGAGGTGGGAGGAAAAACTGGGTCAGCATTGAGCACAGCGTTAAACCAGGTATTTGCAGACCCAAGTTTATTTAGTCCTAGGGACAGGTTAGGTTAGAGGTTGGACTTGCTGGTGTGAAAGGTCTTTTCCAACCAAAATGATTCTGTGACACTTTGGGCCAGTCTGAAAATGTCTTCTGTGAAAGCAGAGCCCTGTGGTCCAAGCAAGAGCCCAGATCCCGTTCCTGTCTCTGCCGTCCCGCCTGTGTGAGAGAAGCATTGCAGCAGCTGTGCAAAAAAAAGGCTTTGAGGTTCAGCAACAAAGTGGTGATTTAGAAGTGAGATGTTTGTTGTTTTTATAATAGTGTGTTCCTTTGAAATGATGGGCTCAGCTCCTTGGCAGAGGATGCTGCTGGATGTGAAGGCCACTCACACCCCGCACGTCCACAGACACCGCGGACATAAATGCTCTACTTGCTGGAGACAGCCCAGCTTGCAAAGCTCAGATCTGTATTCCTGCAGGAAGAGTGCACGTTTGTGTGTCTGTGCTTGTGTCCAAATGCTGTGTCTTTTCCTGCCTGTGAGTATGTCATCAGTGTATGCCATGAATAAGTTTGTTCTGTGTGCTCCTGCAGGAGCTGTAGTCCTTCAGGGTTCAGTCAGGGCTTGAGTTGTTTTCTTCCTGAAAGCATTTGGGCATTTTCTCACCTGAAGTCCAGTCTGTTCACAGATGGAGCAAGACTTTAGCTCACTTTTGGCTGCTCTGCTCTAAGATATTTGTCTCTCTCTTTCTAGATGGGAATGAGTATGTGGGAGACAAAGGAGGAAAGAAGAAAGGAGTGTCAGTGATAAGTAAATGTGAAATTTCTGCTTATGAAAAGGCTGTTTGATAAGTTGATAGCCATTTAAACAGCCCTCTTAATGAAATGCAGTCTCTCCGAAAGGCCAGTTCAGTTCTGTGACATACATGGATTTGCAGCATCTGAGATGGATGAGATCTCTCCTCTGCTTTCACGAGAAAGAATTTATTTACAGAGTGAAGCTGTCAGACCTGCATGAACACTGCCAAACTTGGCAGGTCTGCAGAATAAGCTTTTGTATTCCTAGCTTCTTTCTTCAGCCAAAGTGGCCCTGCTTGAGCCAGAAGCTTTGTTCTGAGAAGTATTAGATGGTCAAAAGACAGGCCCCTGTTCTCACCTGCCAGCTAGTCCTGACTGATGCTGCATGTGTTTGGCAGTGTACTGTGTGGGGTGGCTTGGAGCAAAAATGAGTACTGCAAAGGTGTTATTGCTTGAACGTCCACAGAGAATCAAAGCCTGATTTCTCTCCTTAGCTGGGATTTAGTTTGGAGAGTGATTCATGCTGCTGTAGAGGCAGCTAATGCTGCCTGCAGGGTTATCCTGTCCACTGCAGCTTGGACTCCCCACTCACATTGCTCCAGTTGCTCAGGTGAATGACACTTGTCTTTATTTAAAAGTTGTAATTGTAGTTGCTTTTTCTTCAGAGCTCACTAAGCTATCCAAGAGAGAGGCAGGAGGATCCACTGGGAAAAGTCAGAGACCTTTCATGGCATTGCCAGAATGCCAGAGCTCAAAGTGGTCCAGCTTGTGGTGTCATTTTTTAGCAGGACATATTGAACGTGAGCTTTGCATCTTCTGTCTGTAGGAGATTAATGTTTCTGTTCCAGCAGCGCCTACGGCTCAGAAATAATGACCTGATGAGACACCCCAAAATAGTGCATGCAAAGGTTATGGTAACAATTACAGGACAGTAATAAAAGCAATCAAGTATTCACAGCAGCTTATGTCTTTGTAAGGGTGGAGATAGCCCATTTCAGAGAGGAGCAGAGGTCATGCTATAGAAAAATGATGAGCATTTCTGGTGTGGCAGGTGATGGATTCCCTGACTTGAGCTGGGCGAGTGTCCTTTCTGTCTGTGTTCAGGGCAGTGAAGAAGCCTTCCCTTACACCTGCTCTGAGGGCTGTGAGGCAAGAAGCCACAGAACTTCCTCGTGTTGTGGAGGGAAGTGAGCATCTGCTCCAGATCCCTGGGGTGGTACCAGTCCCGTAGGGAGAGAGAGCAGCATCAGCATGCTGGAGCTTTCAGCATCCTTAGTGCAAAGATGCACATCCTCTGTGGCTTCGACATCTAATTCTGCTGCTGTGATGCCACTCCATTCCTGGGCTCAATCTTTTGGGTTTGAGAACATTCCTAACACAGAGGATTTATCTGCCACGCTGCAGGCTTGTTCCTTTATCTCTGCCAAAGGTTTGTAGCTTGCATCCTGTACTATGCACAGGCAATATTTTGCTGCCAAGGTGATGGTGTAACTGAGATTTAAGGCCTGTGTGTGTGCAAATCCCTGCAGTGTTTGAAATGGAAGCAGAAACACAATCATCCTCAATCTGGATTTTTTTGTATGATTCACAAGGGAAGTTGTGGGTCTTGAAAAGAAAACACAAATCCCATGCCAGTAGACAAATGTTGCTGGTGCATTAAGAGTGTTTTCAGTGCATGATTGATACCAAAGCGTTGGGTGAGTGTGTATGCACATCCCATTAGTGTTGCTGCTGAGGAAATGGGTGAGGAAGCAGGCTCAGAGTTAAGTGCCTTGCACATCTGGAGTCAGGGACAGAGCTGGAAACAGGACCCCTGTGCCTTGGCTCTCAAGACCGCTAATCAAAGCAGCAGAGGTGAAATGAAAGCCTTCTCTCATCTTCTGCTGCTAGTTCCCAGGGCTGGGAGGCACCAGAGGTACAGCTGGAGGGCTGTCAGTGTTGTCCTGTGGCTGGAGAAACTCCTGCTCATCTAGGATGCTGTGGGAACGTCAGCTGCTCTTGCTACAGGAACACCCGCTGCTGTTAACCCAGACTGCTTCTGTTTAGTTCTCTGACTCTATCAGAAAGCAGCATGCTTCACCCTTTTCTGTTGTCAGCACTGGTGGTGTTTTTGTTTCAACAGCCATCTCTTCTTTGGTGCCAAAGCCACAAGTAGGGCTGGGCCAAGGAAGTGTAATTAAAGTTTGCACAGACAAAGGCGTTTGGTGACGAGATGCAGTGTTGCTGAATCCTCAAGGGGCACAATTAACTGATAAGAGTAAACTAATTGTTATTCATATTAAATTAGGGCACAGGTGATTTGGAAAATCTATAGACACTCCCATATGCTTTGTGATTTTGCATTGCAGATTATGGTTTTATAAGGCCCTTCTGGGATTCAGATTATAGAGGCAAAGTGTGGAGCTGTATCTAAACTGAACATACTCTTTCCTGATTAACTACATGATAAAAACATAAATGTGCACATCAGAGGATTTATCACTGTGTTTGCATACTAATTTCTCTTTTCCAGGCATGAACACAGCAGTTTTTTATAGACCCAAGCAGTTCTGTTCAGTGGCAGCTGGGTAGATCCAGACAAGGTGACGTGATTCCCAGGCTGTCACCTAGTAGTTTTAAGATGGAAGTTAATAGCAGGGAATAGGCATATGGCAGGGACACAACTGCCACAGGAGTGCTGAGATATTTGCTGCCAGGTTTTTTTGTGCTGTGCTGTCTTGCTCTGTGGATGTTTGTAGGCAAGAGAAGCAGGGCTACGCTCACCCTGGCAGGATGAAGGGAGGCTGCAGAGTGGTGCAGTTTGCCTTCACACTGCACGGGAAGGGCAGGCTGCTTGAGCTTCTGGAGTGACTCTGCATCAGGCTCTGTTGGTTTAAAAGAACTCTGAAATGAATATTTATAAATGAGACATGTTAGAAAGAAAGAACCTAAATTGCTTGTGTGATCTTGGGACATGTGAGATATTATGATTATTTATGCGCTTCTGTGTCTCGCTGTATCAGTTCATTGTGTTGCAATCCCAGAGTGTCGCAAACTGCTCCTGAAGGAAACTCTCAGTAAGAACCAAAGCTGCCTGGTGAAGCAGTGGGAGAAAATATTGGGGACAACAGAGCAAGAAATGGGGCAGAGCACGTGTCAACAGCACAGCTGTAGAATTAAGGCAGAGAGAAATGCAGGCCTTCGGGTTGGACTTGCTGGTAAGTCTCCCAAACCCTATTAACAAAAAGAGCCTGTGACTTGTTTCATCTAGAAGTCGCCATTGGGGTTGTCTTAACACCCCAAGAGACCCAGCCAGCAGTGTGTGCATGTTCTTGCTTCTCTTCTCTCTTCTGGTGTAAAATTGTGGCATCCAGAGCAAAGATAAGAGTTTCCAACCTGGATAAGGGAGGCTTGAGTGGAGGGTCTGGCAACAGACCTTAACTACAGCCCAGCATGGAGAGAGCTGGATCACTCTTGCTGTTTGTTTACTAAGAGGGTGCTTCCCAATAAATTAAAATCCCTCAGAGAGCAGTTTGAATGTATGTGATTTAGCACTGTCTGGGTAGCACTAGTCTCTGAACAATCTCTGCCTTGGATTCTGGCCAAGATAACGATCGGAGAAGGGCTGTAGCTGGACAAAGAGTCCAAGGGTTATTGAATCACTCCTGCCAACTCCCAGCAATGTGCTAAACCATTTACTTTCAGACGTTCCCCTGAGCTAGGTTTACCTACAATGGGTCTTTAGCCCATGATGAGTTTCTTCCAAGATGTTAAGAAGCGGCGACTGGTCCCAAGAGGAGCTCCATGCAAAGTGTTGCTCTTCTTTCCTGGGCTCTGAACTTAGGCAGGCTCTGGCTCTCAGCAGTGCAGAGAAGAGGGAGTCGTGTGTTAGACTGAGTTATCTTTCCTGGAGGAAATCTCAACAGTAAAATGCCAGACTAGGGCTTAACTAGTTTGTGATTTGAAGTGGAGAGCACCATCTGCTGATGCATCACTATGGCTTTTCTTTTTGTCTCACCAATGCTTGCTCTGACCTGCTCCTAAATGTGTTTTGTGTATCTCTGTGACGCATCCTGAAGGTGTTCGGAATCTACACATCAGGGTGTATAAATGCCCTGTTAGCACGTGCAGAGCCTTGATGGGGTAAGGCAGCTCCTGATAGTGCTGCAGAAGAGGAGAGTTATGTCCCTGTCTTGGCTTCAAGGTAAAGATGAGTTGTACTCGGGGAACAATTTTCCTCCAAAGCTGCTTTTGGACTTTGATTATATTGGGTGGATTAGTGTCCTGCCAGTCTTCACTGAATGATGAGGGTTAGTAGAGACCTTTAGAGCTCATCCAGACCAACCCTCTGCTAAAGCAGGTTCCCCTCTATCTGGGGACACGGGAATGCATCCAGGTGGGTTTGGAAACCTCCAGAGGAGATTCCACACCCTCTCTGGGCAGCCTGTGGCAGAGCTTCCTGATCTGAGCACCAAAGAGCAGATACTGCTCAGCCCTCCTGTGGGAAGAAGAGGAATTGTCTGAGGTTGGCAAAGGGATCAAGCTTTGAGGGCTTTTTCTCCATAGTCTGTCCCAGAGCCTAGCATCCTCCTCATCTATATGACAAGGTGAGACTATCAAATCAGATTCTCCCTTCCCGGTGTCAGGACTGGCTTCAAATTGCTCAGGGTCTGTCATTTCAAAAACTGACCCATCTTTGTCCTTGTCCTGTTTCTGCTATGGTTGTATCTCAAGTCTGGCACTACAAGGCAGTAATAGTTTGGAGCCCAGCCTACAGGCTGATGAAACTCCCAGAAAGCCTGAGGCAAGGTAGTTCCCATGTTCAGGCTGCCTGAGGCCTGGAAACAAAGCAGGGCTGCTGGAGGTAGTGAAGCTGTGGCTGGGGTACCCGTGTTGAGGGGGTCTGCCAGACAGGTTAGATCATCAACCTGGACCCCATCAGCCCAGCTGGCACTCTGTCCCCCCCAGCAGCCCAGCACTGTGCTTGTGCATTCATTGCTGAAATATACTCTGCTATTTGCTGAATATTTGCCCTTGTGCTCTTCCCTTTGCTGTGAGCTGCCTCAGCTCTAAAGATCATCCAGTCCAATGAGGTTATTGTTTAGCAGGAGAGAGGCATCCGCTCGTGTTTGTGCCCAGTTCTGAGCTGAGATCCTCCTGAGGGTGCCAGATGGTGAGCTGCAAGCACAGAGGAGAAGGGGAAAGGGAGAAAGGGAGCTACAGCTCTGCCCTCTCCCATGAAAAAAGCCTGATGGGAATGTGTCTGCCCCAGCTCTGCTGCTGCATGGCTTTAGAGTCTGGAAGGGGCAAATGGAGAAGAGTCAGAGTGGGCCTCAGGATGGCTGGGACAGGTAGAGTATGTCAAGGCTGTGGGCATGGAGTTTAGGTTGTCTTGTGCTTCCAATGCTGTGGTGATAAACCTTACATAAACATAGCCAGAAGCACAGCATTAATATTTTAAAAATGACATTTAAGGTATTGAATATAGGCTGTATTCTCCAGAAGCATGTCTGTGTGTGTGTGTGTGTGTGTGTGTGTGTGTGTGTGTGCTCAGGGCTTTGTTTTCCTTTTATAGTGGATTGTTGCGTGTATGTGTTTTACTCGGGGTATTTTGTGCTATAATAAGAAAGGGGAGGGAGCAGGAAAATACTGCTTTGTTTATATACCCTGCTGTCAACAGCGATGCTGCATGGTTCAGATTCACATCTTCTGTGAAGCACTCTGGATTCCAAGGCAAACAAACACCCTTCCCCCTTTTATCCTGAGATCCTTTGGGAGGATTGCCTGAGCCTCTCCTCTCATACCCCTGTTGCTGGCAGGCTTGCCTTCCCCTAGAATTTGACTCTGGTGAATGTGGCACACTCCATACCCAGCATGCAAACAAGTTGATATGTTAAGGTTCAAAGGGATAACCTTGGAAAATGTCAGAGTGGCATCTTTGCACCATTGTTTTGCTGCCCTGATCATACAAAGGAGCTCTGAGTGAGTCAGGCTGTAATTTTCAGAGATGCAGCAATGCCTTTCTGTATGTGTCTCTGTTCCTTCTGAGCTCCTTTGACACTTTTCCCAGTGCCTTTCACCTTTGTGAGTCTTTGGAGACACCGAGCAGGACTGAGCCTGAAATGTTACTTCTCACCCATAATTGTTATAGATCTCAGGGGTCACGTCTCCTTTCCCTCCTCTCTGAGTTTTTATGTGTTGAGGTTTTGTGGCAGAAGCACTTTTATGTCTTTTCTCTCTTGTTTTCCCCTCTTCCCCAGCCCTGAAATAGTCAATGAATGTGCCCTTTCCTATTTCTTGGTATAGGCCTCAAGGGATAGTTGCTTCTCATCCATCTCCTGAATGCCATAACAGCAGGTGGCCTGGGACATGCTGGAAAAGTGCTGGGTCTGAATCCACCCTTTTGATATAAGTGGACATTATACATTTTTACTAGAGACAGAGCAGTGAAGCCCTTAGCATTAGCTGAATTGGCACAAAATTCCCAGGCAAAGAGCTGATCTCTCCCTAGGTACCTTGCAGAAAATGAGACCAAGGACAGAAAAAGGCCATGTTCCCTTTGATTGCAAGAACTGCCTTGTTTTGCAGAAGAGGTGACTGAGCAGAGCCAGCTGCATGGTCTCTTTAGCTGTGCAGGAAGGATTCTGGACTGGCAGCCCTTGTTCATCCTTGTATAGCCACAGAGTAGGTGCAGCTTAGGAAGAGAGGCTGGTCTAAAGCACCTTCCTTCATGGACAGCCTCAGCAAAGCTGCCTTGCACTCAAGGCAGTGGATTGGGGCCATGCATGCAGTCCTCCAACTTGCTTCATTTCAGGAGGTCATTTCAGAGTCTAGGAGAGGCTATCCCTCTCCCTGTGATGATGCTGTTAAGATTTGTGTGTCTTGATGCTTGCTAATTTATGGGTGACATTTTGACTTCCAAAGTCCATTGCAGACATCTCTGCTCTCAGGTTCCCCTCCAGATGCACCAGGTCTGAATGCTGTAGGTTCAAAACAAAAAGCCTGGATAAAATAGTGGGAATCACTGGTTGCAGACCTTTGAGATTGCTTTCCAACGTGGACCTCAGCTCCCTGAGCACTGAAGCTTTTCACAGGAACTGGTTTTTTTTTTTGCTGTGTTGTTTCTTTTTTGGTTAAGAGTAAATAAATCTGTCTGTACCTACAGGTTACCATGGCACTGTGTGTAACCTTACCAGATGTGGAAGAGAGATAGTAACAAGGGAGTAGCTGTAGCTGTGCATGTCCACTGTGGAACACGTAGCCAGGAGGAGATGGGGGAATATGGAGAGGGCTGATCTGGTTGGAAGCAGGTGAACAGGCAGCACTGACAGGATAGGTAAAAGACAGTTTGCCCCCAACCTCAGGACTGACTTTTGGCTTATGTTGAACTGTCCAGCTGCAAGCATGACATTCACAGACTAACACACTGTGGTGTTCAGCCACCTCAGAGAAATCTGCTGCTGAGCATGAGTCAGCCCTGCCTGGGTTAACTGTTAAAGGGCAGTATCAGGACATCAGAGCTGTCTTCTGCTTCCCAGTCCTCCAAGTGGTCCCTATGAAGGAAGGGAGTATCCCTGGGCTCTTGCTGCAATGTTAGAGGTCACAAAAGTGTCTTGTCTGCCACAGGGCTTAGTGCAATTGTCCTCAGTTTAGAGGCAGCCCTAGTCCCATCCAGAGCCTCATTCCTACAAGGGAAAGATGTTGCTGCTGCCCTTTGCCCAGTGCCAGGGCCCTTAGTTCACTGCCAGGGTGGATGTGGGGGTACCTTGCTGTTTGAGGACGAATGGCGGAGTGAGGCCACAGAAAGACATGGTGCTAGATAGAAGGGGAGTTGCGTGACATTTAACAAGTGTTACCCACTGCTTGCAAAGCCCAGATGGACTCAGCTGAGGAGCCATTGGTCTGGGTATGAGATCACACACAAGGACTGGGGGTTCTTCCACTGAAGTGCATGTGCAGAAAGTGAAGCAGAGCTCAGCCTACCTTCCTGAGAGGCTGGAGGGGAACCTTGCTTTCCACCTCACATATGGTCACTGCTTTCTCTCAGAGAGGTGCTGAGCCTCCTCACCAGCAAGACTCTTCATGCCCAGACCTTCTTAAGCCTCACACTTTCTGCTTGCCTGCTGAGCTGGGAAAGCATCTGCCTGTGGCTGCAAACTCGGTGGGTGATGCTGTGGAGTGAGGAGAGCAGGAACCAATTCCTTAAGGGGCCACCTCGGAGCCTTCCCTGGCTTTTCCTCCCGTCGCAAGGAGAAGTGCCCCTGCCTAAGTGGAATAAATTGGTACAGACCATTAGCAGCGCAGGTCCTCCTCTGGTTTGGGGGAGGGAAGGGGCTGTCGGCACTGCTCTGGATACAAAGCAGCCAGCCACGCTCTGGCTCCTTCCTCCCGCACCCTGTTGGCGTCCTCCTCCTCCTCCTCCTCCTCCTCCCTGTTTGCACGCTCCCTCCCTCTTTCACTCTCTTTCTTTCCCTTAACGCCGCTGCAGAAAGGCAGACCTGGGGAACCGGAGGTCCACGCAGGCAGCGGAGGAGGAGGGAGCTCTCCAGCGCCTTTTCTTTGCTAGTGAGACGGGAGGCACAGAGGCAATGAAGGAGTGTCTTGGTTGCTGCCTGGATTAAGAAAGAATACCTAAAAAAAAACCACACCAGAATAAAATCCGGAGCCAACAAACGAGAAAAAAAAAGGGAGGAGAAAAGGAGGAGGAGGAGGAGAAGGAGGCTGCTGCGGGGAGCCCACTCCGGTGGGATGAACAGCCGCTTTGAATCGTGCCTCTGTTCCCAGGGATTAAAGCATGAATGGGAGCAGCCTCCCAGCCACGATGGAGAGAGAAGGCGGTTCAGGCGCTGGGAATAAGGTAACTCTTGCCTCTTGCAGGCATTGCATGGCTGAGCTGAGCAGGACAGAGATCCTTTATGCACAGGGCTGGGATTGGGGGGTGGGGAGGGGGATGGTGTGTTTGCAGCGGGAAGGGAGGAAGCAAGAAAGACTCAAAGCGATTTTTCTATCCCTCCCAGAGTATTTAAAGAATGCAGAATGTGTCCCAGGGGCTGCAGTGCTGGAGATCACTTTGCCCCCCCCCTCCCCATTTTCATACTGAGTGCCTAAGGACACCGAGCTGCGTTGCCTGGGAAAGGCTGGCTGGGTTATGGGGAAATCTGCCTGCGTCTCGCTCCAGGAGCACTGTGCTGCCAGCCTTGCCCTCCCCAGCCCTGCACCTGCTCAGAGGCTCCCCTGTGGGATGGCGTGTGGCTCTGGGAAGCTGCCTGGGGACTACAATGGCCCCATGCCCTTCCAGCCCGCCAGTGCATCCGTGCAGAAAGATGGGAAGGAGGTGAGAGGCGACTGAGAGAGTTCCTTTTCTCTTCCCTTGGTCATCCTCTGCTTTTTCTTCACAACAGAAAGAGATGGGATTTAGGAGGAGGGGGAACTGAAATCCCTTTCATTCGTGCCAGCAGTGGTGAGAGCCAACTTTGATGCTGCTTAAGGGGAAAAGCTTTCTGCGTGCTATCGAGGGGTGATGGCTGAGTGAGGCATTGCCATCTGGGGAGGGAGTGATCTCTGTGTGGTGTTATGTTGTGGGAGTGGGTGGGGAAGAAAAATAGTGATTATGGGGGAGAAAGTCCGTGGTGATAAATGAAGCTGTACACAAATGATGCTTTCTTTTTTCTTTCTTGGCCTGTCTCTGACTCAGTTCCTGGGTCTCTGACCCTGAAAGTCCTCATGTCTCTCAGACCAGAAAGTACAACTTCAAATAGTATCAAATAGCTTAGTCCAGATGTTTGGGAAAGCACTGAGGAGAACCTGATGCTTACAGCTGTGGAGCCCATATCCAGTTAATCCTAACAAGTAGCAGTGTCCCTCGGTGTCTTTGGCAGCATCTTGCTTCTGCAATATCCATTGATTCTGTGCTGTGTGCCAGGTACCCTCTTCCTCCTCTTGCCTTCAGGGGCTTCTCGATTGGTGTTGGCATGGAGTTAGGAAGCATTTACCTCGGTTACTTAGATAATGATGTTTCACAGAAGTCCCCACGTAATGTGCACACAGTGCAGAAAGTCATGAGCCCCATCCATCAACATAACACAAGAGCTTGGAAACACATCTAAACGGGCTTATGGTCCAGACCGGAGGGGACTCTGCAGGCTGTTGCATCTGTCTGTATGTACTTGTCTGATTTTTTTAGTGTCCATGGACTTCTACAGTGAGGTGTCACCAACTTGTGTGAATGAGTGAGGCTGGGGGTGTTTGTACATGCACAAAAGTATGGAAGAAGGGCTCTGTAAGCATACAGTGGAGCTTCAAGCCATTCTTTTGTTACATGAGTAACCCTTAGGAGGAAGTTCCCTAACTCACCTGAGATCCATCTTCCCTGTCCTGTTCATGTAATTAGTCTTTCTGTGTACACACATGCTTCAGTGTGAATGACCTGACCAAGATTTGGGTGGAAGGTTACAATAGTTGGGGTTGCTTGGCATACATGAAAGAGTTGGCATCCAAAAAGGTGGAGGAAAATGGAGGCACTCTGGAAAAGAGGGTAAAATATCTTCTTCAAGTACGTAGCACCAACTCTGTTTTCTGTGCCAGCTTCAAAGCACTGAGAAACATAGAAGATGCTCTGGTGAAGGAACTGAATATTAGACAGGGAAAAAGAGGGTTAACAGGAAGATCAGTTCTGTGATAGGGGCTGAGAACTTGGGAAAGGCCAAAGCCAACAGGACAGTGGCTGCCACTAGAATGGGATGGTAGCTGACCAGTAATTTTGTTTTCCTGATTGACTAGGTGTGTATGAAAAATAGAGGAAGAAAAATGAAAGTGGTGAAGTTACCTTTGAGTGCTTTGCCATTTCATGCAGCTGAGCTATAAAGCCCTCCCTGCACCCCCCTAGGCATCCCTCATTCCTGGCAACACGCTGTTGGCTTCTGCAGTGAAACACTGGGAATTTGGGGTCGTTAGCAATGCAGTAATAACTTTAATGAGAGCTGGATCCCTCCAAGCCAGATTGACCTGAGCAAGGTGCAAAAGAGAGGAGCCAATCTCACATTGTTTCAGTTGTCTAGAACAGCAGAGGGCACCTGTAAATGTTTCCCTCCATATGCATATCTCAGCAAGGAGGAAAGGGGCAGAGTTTTCCCAGTTACTAGTTGGCATCCCAAAGTTTCCTGACCCATCAAGGTGACTCACGGTGGAGAAGGCAAAGGGAGGTTAGTGCCCCAAGCCCGGGAAGTGCCTCCAGTGTGCAAGGCCTTGTCGGTTTTTACCATGCTTACACATGCTGCATCTGTCTGCCAAATGTTTGCTGTAGCTGGGAGATTTGGCCTAAGCTGACCAAGAAATCTTCTAGTAGCAAAGTGTGAGCACACGCTCTCCCCTTGTGTGCAGCTGACTGCTCAATGTCAAAATAATGTTTTCTGAAAGGAAAAGAGTGCGGCTGCCCTTCTAATCTTTTCCAGCACCCTCGTGTTTCAACAGCAGAAGCCTTGGGAAAAAAACTGTCTTTTAAGGGACATTAGGGCAAATGTTGCAATTCATTTTATAGTGTTTCTGAAAGACTTGCCTTTGCAAGGCTTTTGCTCTCCCTTGCCCTTGTTCTATTTCTACTGGCTCAAAAAAATAGTTGTGCAGAAGCGTTTATTTTTCTTCAAACAAAACCTAGTGAGCAGATTTGAATCCATAGGAAGACAGGGTATGGTCCCTTCTTGCATCACTGCATTTTGTCTTGCAGGGATGAGCAGTGCCAGAGGCTGCCTGGCTTCCAGGAGACATGAGCACTCTCTGCAACTCCCTGACAGGAGGTTGTAGTGAGGTGAAGGTTGGTCTCTTCTCCCAAGTAACAAATGACATGACGAGGAAATGGGCTCAAGTTGCCCCAAGGGAGGTTGAGATTGGAGCTGAGGCAGAACTGTTTCCCTGAGAGGGGTGTCAGCCCCTGTGCCAGGCTGCCCAGGGAGCTGGGGCAGTGCCCAGCCCTGGAGGGATCCCAAAGCCGTGGGGCTGAGGTGCTGAGGACCATGGGGTAGTGGTGGGCTTGGCAGGCTGAGGGGAGTGTTGGACTCTAGAAGCTTTAAGGGCTTTTCCAACCAAAATGATTCTGTGATAAGGCTGGAGGTGCATTTGGTGTTGCTTCAACCCACTCAAAGGCAAAGCATCTTTTGGAAGCAATGTCACTGGAATGCCCCTCTGCAGTGTCTTGTCCTGAGTCCTTGTTCTCTGTAACATGTCTGTTATGCTTTGCTTATGGAGTTCCTGAATCAGTTGCCAACCAGTGTTCTGCTTCTCTGGTGCAGAAGTGATCTTCTAGCACAAGGTCTGAAGAGCAAGGGTAGGTTCTCCCTTTTTCTCCTGTGAGCCCCAGCTATTTGTGTTTGGGTTGGCAAGTTGACATCAGGGCTGGATTCACCTTCAAAAGCTAATAAGGGCTTTGCTGAGTGGAGATCACAGGGTGTGGCCCACAGTTAATCTTCATCTCCTGATGTAGACACGTGGACCACCCCCAAGTGCTCCAAGTAATACAGCATATTAGTCACTATTGAATATATCCTCCTACATTTTTTAATGGGAACCCCACGCCTCCAGGGAACTGAGGCACTGAGAGGTTGAGGAAATAACAGAACTCACTCTGCTAGGGAGCAGATCCCACTGCTAATGGCTTTGTCCCACAAGTTCAGACAGTTCAGTCCTCCTCCTGTTCTTAAGCCTTGCCATCATTAGGGGAGGGATCCCACTTTTGATAAGTTGTTAGTTTTGAGAAGCTTGTAGTTTTGAGGACCAGACTTCAGCCCATCCCTGCACAGGAGAAGCACATCAGAGTTCTGTAGAATTTATGGATGCACCAGTGCAGGATTTTGGGCCCTTTTTTTTGAGACCTGCACTGGTGTACTCAGCTCATTTTCAGAAAGACTGTGGATTGTTGCTTGCAGTGCAACAAGAGATGCACTGAGCTGGAACATTTCCTCCTGCCTCCTTCTCTCTGTGCCTGCCATCAGCAAAGGATTAGCACTTCTGGGAGGATTTTCTCTATGCATAGGTGAGGGCCAGTGCTGAAAGAAATAAGTCATACTGTTTCAATGGACATAGGAGCCATCATGCAACCCATGGCAGCTGTTACACTGTCCTTAGCAGTCCAGCACTGCCATATTCAGGTTCAGACTTGATGAAAGGGAAGCATAACTTTGCTATTTCGTGTGAGTCCTGCATGCCTGCTGTAGCTAGATGCCTCCCTGGTATGTGAATGAATCTGCAGGGGAGTGTGACAATGTACTAGATAGTCATTGTCCTCTTGTGGGCACCACATCACTTCCCATGGCCTCCTTTGCCCTGCCATCCCTCCATCCCTATGGGGAACTGTAACTGCAAACCCCAAGGAAGGGTTGGAGCTTGTGGAGGGTACAGGAGGTGAGCTGTAGCCATTAACGAGGTACATTAACCTGATGACTGGGGAGCGGCCTGACAGGGTTGTTAACTCCTGTCCCTCGCTGTACCAAAGCTGTAAAACCCTGCAGAGGGATCAAAGGGAGTGCAGCACTGCACTCTTCTGACTGAAGCATCTCTCTGAGATGGGCTGTGAGCCCTGGGGCTGTTCAGCCTGGAGAAGAGAAGGCTGAGAGGGTGGGTGGCAGGAGGATGGGGCCAGACTTTTCTCTGTGGTGCCCAGAGACAGGACAAGGTAACTGGCACAAGCTTGGGACACAAATAAGTTCCACTGGAACAGGAGGAGAAACTCCTCTGGTGTTGAGGTGAGGAAGCCCTGGCCCAGGCTTCCCAGGGAGGGTATGGAGAGATCCCTTCCAATCCCCACCATTCTGTGATCGTGTGAGACCAAGCTGAGAAAAGAGCAGCTTTGCAGGAGGAATTCTGATAGAGGCTTGAATGCAGTACCTGGAACCTGTTTTGGCTCATGAATAAGTTGATATTTCTTCTGAATAATAGATGCACATGATGGTTGCTGAGAGGCAGATCTGTGAGTGGGCTAGGTCTCTGAAGGAGGGAGTGAGACAGAAAGAGTAAGCTGCAGTCCTGTTCTAAACTGAGAGGTTGCTGGAAGCCTGGCAGGACTGTGCAAGGATGATAAACCTGAACAACTGAGGCAGAGAAGATGCTTGTTTGGTCTTTTCATGTCTCCTGCAGTCAGAATATACCACTGCCTGAGCTCTGGGGCTGAGGAGGATAACTATTGGAGGCAATACCATTTATCTGCCTCCATGAGAGGTTTGGTGTGAATGGGAGGACAATGGTGCTGTGATTAAATCCTAGCACAGTTTATGGTGGGAGTCAGCAACACGAGACATGTGTCTGCTAGGGCGAGTAGGCAGGTTTGGGACAGCACAAAGCAAGGCTGGACCCGTGAGAGTTGTGGCTTTTTGGGAGGAGGCAATGGCTGTGCTCAAATCAGTAGGATGCTTTAAGATGCTGCCTCACACAGCGGGACTGAGAGGCAGCCTCTTGCTTCCTTGAGAGACAGCTTTCACCTGACTTTCTAGTGGCACGTTTTGCTTCTAATTTTGGAGAGAGAAGTATAATCTGGCACAAGCCTGCCACCCTTGAAAGGCTGCCAGCTAGTTCATGGCACTGTCTGCACGCTCCCTACAGCCTTGGTGAGATGCAGGAGTATTCTGTCCTTCCCGTGCTCAGCTCTTGCAGTAGCTGCAGGGATGCAGTGCCCCAGGAGAGGCCGACTTTGGCTCTGTGATGTAAGGTCGTGTGGACATTCAAAGGTTTATTCAGTTGGGCTCTGATCCACTTGGGTGAACGGCAGCTGGTGATAGAGATTAGAGTTGCAGAAGTCACTACTGATGAATAATTCTTCCAGTGTCTTTCTTAGAACAGTGGCACATCCACAGGACGTGACTGTAACATATTCAGAGCGTGCAGCTCCTGGAATGACCTTCTGCAAGGCTTTGGATGTGTTTGTTTCTGTTTGTCAGTTAGATGAGTGCCCTTTCTGGCATGGTTTTTAGCCAGGAAAGAACTTGTTAGTGCTAAAATTGGGAACATTGAAAAGACTGGGTGGAAGCAGATGGCAGGGGTAGGCAACAAGACAACTCTACCTGCATTGGTGTACACGTGAGGTGTCTGTGCAGTGTCAGTGGGAAGGAGGCTGATGGATATATGTGAGGTTCAGGTGTGGCAGGAGATTGCTAAAAGAGACTGTGAAGCAATGTGATGGGATTTCAACTCATTCTTGAGTGGCTCGGTTTGGAGTCCCATTTACTTTCAACTGAGTTGGTTATGCTAAGTTATTAGTTACTTTAGCTCTGAAATTCTCCAAGTGCAAGCAGTCAGTGTTCAGCCAAGAGTATTGAGAGGGGGGGCTGGCAGGCATAACTGTGAGTAAAATGACTCTGAGATGAATCCCTTGGCAGCAAGGTGGAGCTGTCTGGATCCCAGAGGTGTAGATACCGTCTCAGCCTCCAGCCTGGCAGACTAGCCTCGGGAAGAAACAAAAATGGCAATAGAAGGTGCCTTTCTATAAATAAAGCCCAAAGGACTGTATGAGGGGGAGCCCTTTGTGGAGGATGGGATTGTGAGGATAGGATTGTGAGGATACTGGCCTTATTGTCACTGTAATCACACGAAGAGGTGCTGGGCTCAGGAAAACATTGCCCACCCTAAGCCTGTTGCTGCAGAGTACTCACGAGGTTTTGCACTAGCAGGACACTTGAGTGGAAGAAGTGTTTTGACCTATGGAACAGGAGGACCTAAGCTGTTCCCCTGCCACTGCCCTGTCCCCTGCCTTTAAGAAATTTGACAGCTGTGGAGGCCTTAGTGGCAAAGGATTTGTTACAATCCTCTGAGCCTGTCACCCTACACGTACCCCTCCTTTCTTCCTCCAATTTATCTTTTAATAATGCTGACAACATTCTTTCTCATCGCTGTCACGTGCACTCTGTGCTCTGCCTGGCAAGTCCTTTTTGTTTCAGCCAGGCAGCTTGTGCCATAACACTCTAATGGGAAGAGACTCTGGCTGCTGAAGTTAATAACTTATCCGACAGCCTGAGTCATTCTCGTTGCAGAGCAGATTGTGAACTGTGCAGCAATCCAGGGCTGAGACCCCACTCTGTGTAGGGAAAAGGGGCTGTGGAGTAGGTGAGTGTTGACAGGCAGGCAGGGATCAGCACACACACTCCTCTGCTGCTAGCCCTATGGCTTGTAAACCTCGGGATGTTTCCCAAAGCACCGCTTGGGTAGATGTGGGAAAATGGAGGATCAGGGTGTCCAGGGAAACCTGTTCAAAAGGGATCCTGTGGAGGAGGCGGAATGAAACGAGGTCTTCACTCTGCAGTGAGAAAACCAACACATTCAGAGAGCCTGAAACAGGAAATTCTTCTCCTTTTTTTTTTGTCAAAATGGCAGTGACTCTGAGGAGCAAGTGTGCTGAGACATCCTCCCAGCCTTGCTGCGTTCCCCACTCTCGCCACCTACATTCTGCATTTGGCAGGAGGTCCCCAGCCCTCAAGCTGCAGCAAAGTTTAGGGTCACATGCAGCACTGAGCCAGTGCAGGCAGCTCTCATTTCTCCCTCTCTGTCTCCACCATCATTACTGCTCTGGCTCGTTATCAACTGATGCAAAGAGTTAAGTGACTCTTGTTTTTCAAGATTAGTCATCTAGAGAATGACGTTTGAAAGACTGACAGTTCCAATCAAATGGTAAAGGCTGCCGTGAGGCTTGAAGATGTTTGTTTAATTAAAAAACAGTAAAGGCAACCTGACTATTCAAAGTGTTGTACCTTGAGATACAGCCCAGGAAAGAACAGATGTGGTCCTACTCACTTGAAGAAGCCACCAGTCTACTGTTACATGGATCGCACAGGCCTGAAGGGAGAGTGATGGTTCTGTGCTGTAGCTGTGATCAATACTCTCCTAACCCTGTTCCTTCCTTGGGCAAGGGATGGCCTGCCTCTGTCCCTGCCATGCAAGGCTGGTGACAGTTGTGATAATAACAGTGTAATTTGCCTGGTTGATTTGAGATGCACCGTAATTACTGCATGATTACAATATTCTTAGAGCAGCCATTACAAAACCCTTGAGTTTCTCAGAGCTCCCCAAGGGCTTGTCTCGCTTCTCACCTTGCAAGTAAAACCCTGCAGAGGAGTCTGTCTGTCCATCAGCTGCCTCTGCATCTTTCATCGTGTCAGATTGCACATGCATGCTGTGCTCTCAGCCACTTGTAGAGTTCCCCAAGACACGCTGTGGGCTGTGGGGAATATTTCCCTGTGTCACAACTAGTTTGGTGACAAGATGGTGTTTGGCTGAGCAGGTGAAGCTTTTGCAAGTGATGAAGATGGTCTTGGAAAATGTCAGGGGCTGGTGAGTGGTCCTGGGAAGCTGGGCAGCAGGGAGAGGCCCTCACAGATGCCTGTCCTTCTTGTGAGGGCTACTTGTTCACTGCTTTTTTTTGAGTTGGGCTGTGAAACTGTTGGCTTAGTTCTGCCTCCAGATTTGGTTTATGTTTCTCTGTTTCTCATTCACATGGAAAAGGTCTGTGCTGGGTTTGGCTGTGGAGTAATCCTAAAATTAAGAGAAATTACCTACCCCAGGCACACACCCCAAGCCATCAGATTGGTGTGAGCTGCCCTTTGCCAGCACTTCGGGCATCACAAGTGTGCCATTTCTCTGTTTAGCCTGTGAGCTACTTGAGCCTTGTGATTCCCGTCCAAATGTAGGCAACTATTTTCATCTCACCTTTAGAGCAAGCTGAGGCACGGGTGAGCCAAAATAACTAAGCTGCAGGAGAAGCCAGAGTCAGAACCAGGCTTAGACTGGAAGCTGGACAAACTGGTAGATTTAACCCTTGCCTATCCCACTAAGAGCCAGATTCCACCTCCTTGGGCGGTGCTGGAATAGCTCTGGGTTTATTGGATTGGCACACAGAGGTTTGATGCTAGTGGAGTTTCCTTCCACATGCCTCTCAAAGGGAAGGCAGGCTGTTTTACTCTGATATGTCAAAGGTTCCCAGGCAGGCAACAGCCTCCACACCCACTGTGGAGAAAGGAGGTGAGAGAAGAAACAGGAGTGCATCACAGGAAGGTCTGTGTGCTTCCTGTCAGCAGGCACAGTAGGTTTAGGAGACCCTTGACACAGCTCAGCAGGGATCAGAAATTGAAAGGAGGTAATGTTAAAATGCCCTTCCTGGTTCCAAGGAGAGGGTTGTGTAGGTTTGTGGCTGTGCTAATGGTCTGCAGAATTGCAAGCGGTGATTGATTATGTTGCAAGCTGCTGAATTACAGTTGTGTGTTTGCTTTATCATCTCAAATCCACACCCCCCCCCCCTTCCCTTTCCATGCTGTAGCATGAAAGAATCAATGTTAATCCCTCAGTCTCATTAGTGACTTTTGCAGAGGTCACAGGCTGTTGGACTCTCTGTGCCCTGTTTGAACACCCAGCACCAAGCATGGCTTAGGATTTGAGCCTCATCTCTTTAAAGAAGCCATCTAACGGTTATGGGAGCTGGAGATTTTCTCTGCAGCTTGGTGTAAGGGTTTTGGCTATGATTTTTCTGACTGACTGCTGCTAACCAGGGAGATGAGAGAGCTCTTGAGTGCAGTGCTGCATCTTTGCTAGATCTGTCCCACATGGCCGTGGGAGCCAAAACCTGCAGGAAACACTTCTGTGGTTCCAAGCACTGCTGCTAAGATAGAAATGTGTTTCATAGAATCATAGGGTAGTTTTGGATGGAAAAGACCTTTAAGATTGAGTCCAAGCCCTCCTCTCCCCCTGCCAAGCCCTCATACAATTAACCTCAGCCCATTGATTCAGCCTGGCCAGATCCCTGGACTCCATATCCCAGGAATACTCTGCTTCCCCTAAGCAGGAGCAGCACTGATGTGCTCCCATGGTGATGGGTACTCTTCTCTTCCTGCCCAGAGCACCTCTCAGCCTGGACATGTGCAACACCAGCAAGAGGCAACTCTGACGACAGCTCCTGCAAAGCAGTTTTTGCTTCAGTGACGTCTGCAGGGGCTTGTGCCTACAGCAGCTGGTGGGTTTAAAAGTAATGGAGAATTTGGATGCTTGCATGTTTTTTTTGTTCTCCAGCCTTCAAAATAAACCCCACCTTTAAGATACTTGATGTCACTATAGAAAAAAAAGGAAAAATGCTTCTTTTTAAGGTGTTTGTGTTGCCCAGTGGTAGTTTGCTGCAGTGAGAGAGAGCTACGCTGCTCACTAGCTCTGCAAGACTTCCTTTTCCCCCCTTTTTAATGCATTAGAATCAGGTTATTAATAACTCTTTTTTAAATAGAGCAAGATTTATTTTTTTTTCAAGGGTAAGGAAGAATCCTCTCAGTAATTAAAAGTGCTGATGGCTGGGAAGCCAGGTCTCAGGTACAGAGCTGGTGAGCTGCCTTCCAGCTGGTGCTGAAAGGTGTGTGCCACGTGCTGTGTGCCCTGACCTGCTGTGCTCCCCCGGCCTCATCTCCCCTGTTGTCAAGAGGCAACAGTGCGTGGGAGGTGAGCGCTCTCATCTCCAGGTCTGGAATTGGGAACATACTGCACAGCCAGCTGGGAGAGAAAAATTAGGGCTTGTTGCTTGCTGGGCACAGCACTTCATGTCTGATGGTTGTATCAGCGAACTTTCCCAGGTGCCAGTGTAATGAGAGGCAGTCTTCAGCGTATCCCACCAGCCCGAGGCTCTAGATGCACCCACAGACTCCTATACCCTTAGTTCAGGCTGCATAGAAGAAGCCTGGGGCTGCTTTGAGTGGCTCACAACAGAAGCTGAGCCGTGTGCTGGTGAGGTAATCCTTGCCGCAGCACCAGCGAGGGTCGCCGGCTTGCTTCTGACAGCCGTGTCTTTCATCACCCAGCTATGTACACGTGTCTGACTTCTTAGACTTCCTTGGACAGAGGGAGAAAGGCAAGTCCACAGGGAGCCTGGTGTGAGTTTGATGTGTTTGGCTCAGTGATTCAGTCTTGCTGATCCTGAAAGAGTGGCCTTCACTGGCTGGCTGGTTGGAAAGGTGAGGCTTGGTCCTTCTGGCCTGCTGCCTCTCTTGCATGAGGTATCACACAGAAGCACGTCTTCAAACCCTTTGGACAAAGCATATGCAAAGCCTATTATGAAGCTGGGGAATTTAGTCCAATCATGTCGAAATTGGGTCATCCTTTGTTAGTGTCACTTTTTAAAATCTATGGAAGTCAGCGGTGCACAAAATACTCGGCGCAATGCAGAGCACAGGGGTGGAACAGGGTCTGGAAAGATTGGCTGCCTCTGACAATGTTGATGTTGTCTTAGCTGAGCAAAGGGGATAACTCAAGTTACCATTGTGTCACCAGTTCGGGGCGACTTGCTAGAGAAGCTCTGAGATGAGGTCATTGTTGGAGCACTGTTCTCCCAGCACTCATTCAGCGTTCACCCACAAGTAACTCTAAAGGGAGCTGAACGACTCCTCATGGGTGTCGTCAGCATTTCCTCTAAGAAGACAACTCTCAGTTGTCTTTCTATTTTGGAAGTGGGCTGTAAGTCAAACAGCTTTTCATCTCGTTGGAGATGCTTTTTAAAAACCGTGTGTGCAGTGCAGCCATTTATCAAGGGGTATTGGGTGCTGTAAATGCTTTCTCATCCAAGACCTGAGTCAACCCACAGCTTTCCTGGCTTGGGAGAGAGCCTGGGCCAAGCATTGCCAATGCTGACTGACAGACCAGTGCATCCTCTGAAAGCAAGAAGGGCAGCGCTGCCTCTACTACAGACAGGATTTCCCCTGTGGACAGGCCAAGACTGATGAGACATTCCCAGGCACCAAGGATCCACATCAGCCTTGCCGCTTCATGTTGCCAAGTGCATGAAGTGTTTTTTCTACTGCTTTGCTTGTCACAAGAAGATTGCAAAGCCCAGATTCAACTGTCTTCAAAAGCACTATAATGAAGGGATACCTGCCCTTTCCAAGGCGTTTCCCTACATGCCTTTGGAGCAACAAGGAAAAGAAGTGCAGTGACCATAGCTGAGGGTCTTCAGGAAGTCCCAGACAGCACTTGAGCTGATGATTGAAGTATAAGAACCTGTACAAGAAAGCAAACATTCTTAGAACATTACATTAAACTCTTTAAAGGATTTAAGGGAAGATGAGCCTTGGTGCTGGAAGCAGTGGAATATTGATACTGTGCAGTGTGGTCAGGATAGGAGCAGTGGTATCGCATCTCCTGTCCTGTTCCCAGCTCTGGCCACCACTACCAGTGTCTGCAGTGGTGGAGCAGCAAGGGGAAAAGATCAGTGTGAAGATGAGGAGGTTTCTGATGCTTGTTAAAATTTGGCTGGAGCTCTGAAACTCGGGGTTTATGTTTTCCAAACTAGTGGGTGGTTCATTCTAATTCTGGATATGGAGTTTATTCACATACACAACTAATCCTTTTTCCAATCCTGTTAAGTTCTTGTTCTTCTCAGTATCCTGTGGCAGTAAGTTACAGCAGCTAATTGTGCATGTGTTGAGCTCCCTTGATCCACTTTGCTCACGCTTGCTTAACATTTTAGATGTTGTTCTGAGAAGCTTGGTTAATTTTAGGGGGGGATGTTGTGTGAGATAATCTGTGTTCCGTGAGATAACCTTGTCCCATTTGTTGCAGTGGGTCTCAGGGGCTCAGGACTGGGAGGGATGAGTAGGGTTTTGCCTCAGTTGCCACAAGGTTGGATAAATTCTGCAGTCTCTGTGCCTCAGTTTCTCTGACAGCTTGGAAAACACAAGGAGTGGCCCCTGTGTATGTAGCCAAGGCAGGTGCAGTGAGAGAAGCAGGGTCTGCAGGTGAAGCTGGACAGTAGTATCAAGTAGAAAAACAGCCTCCCAAAGCTTTCCAGGCTTCACCAGCATTTCTGAATTTTCTGTTTGTTTGTGTTAACAAAACCCAACACATTATTTTTTTTCTGCTTTTGGCCACAGAAGCATTTTAATTGTTTAATAGAAGGAAACAAATGCTGGATGAAGAGATGATGCAAACCCTCACCCTCTGTCGCAGACTCGGTCTGCATTTGCTCAACTTTTTTGATTCCCGTAAATGAATCTGGTTCTCCTCTAGCTGACAGGCTGGTAATGGAGGCCTGAAACATTTCTGAGTGTTCTCACTCCCTTTCTGTACTTGCAATTCAGGCTTCACCTTGTACACACCAGCTCTAGCCAAAGGATGGTGCAGTGTCACTCACAATGTTGTGCAGCCTTTGGAAAGGGTTGGACTGCAAAGCCTCTCTCCTTTTCTCCCATGGATGGGGAAGATCTGAGCTTGAACTTAGCACCCCTGGTTAAATCCTCGAAGAACAAGAAATTCTGTGTGCTCATTACTCAGTTCTGGCTATGTTCTGCTTAATAACTAAACAGTAATTAGCTCCACAGTTTTGCTACTATACTTATAATAGCCCCCATTAAAGTTATGGGGTTTTTAGGCTGTAATGGCTTACAGAGTAATTAACGAGCACGAGGCTTTTATTGCTACCTTTATTTTTAGTCTATGCTTTACAAGCCTTTTCTGTCAAATACCAGAATCTTAGGCAGAAGATGGAGCCTGGAGTCGTGCCTGGAGCTAGCCACTGCCGTGCCTCTCACGGAGCCCTTGTCCCCAGTGTCTGCTGTGCTGTGTCATTGCCAGGGAGAGCCAGAATTGCCCCATGCCTCAGTTTCCTCATCTAAAAATGGTGCTTTCTTGTGCTCAGGTGTGTGAACATGGGTGTGAATTCAGAAGAGTTGTGGTCCAGCTGAGTAGAGGGACCCTCTCTGCTTTGTGCCACCGCTGCATCATTTTTCATCAGGGTTCAGAACTTTTGCTATTACAAAGGTGAAAGAAACCCTGTGGTTAAGTTTAGGTGATAGTTTGCTCAGAGGGAAAGACCTTAGTAACAATATACCTTGTATCCTGAAGTATGAATGTTTCTTTTGTGTGTAAAGCTTTTGTTTTGTTGGTTGTGTGTGTGTGTTGAAGTGTTTGGTGCGTTCGTTTGGGGTTTTGTGTTTGTTTTACTTAGACAATGAAATCTACAGCAGTAAAATTAAAGTAAAAATCCAATGACTTCTGTATATACACCAGCCCAACTCCAGCAGTTCTTTAGTTTAACATGTTCTAAATCACTTCTGTTGAATGTGAGAAAACCAAGGAGTAGTGAGGCTGGAGCTGCTCAGCCCCAGGAGGAAGGAAGAAGCTCAAACTGCCTGTAAACCAGATTGCAGATCAAATCAGTGTTTCCTACCGTAAGTGTCAGAGTTGACGCCAATTAACTTGATTTAAAAAAAGAACCTTCAACGTTTAATAATCCAGCACGTTACAAACACATGGCTCCGGGATAGATTAAAGCTTTTTTTATTAGATGAGTGCCCTTTTACTATTGTCATGCCTTGACACCATTGCCCTCTGCCGGAGGATGAGAAATCTCTCTTCCCCCGTGCCACAGTCCTGCTTGCAGCATGGCAAAATATATTGCTGCCAAGGAATAGCTTTCCAAATTCTGCAGTCACTTTCCTACTAGAAATATTTTACCCCAAACATCACTTGCTGTAGAGCTGGTGATCAGTGTGTTTTGCCTGGCTTTTCAAAACTGAGAAAAAGAAAGTCTTTTTTTTTTTTTTCTGTGATGGATAGGAGTGTCTGAGCTTCTTAATGAATTCATAGTTAAATTTCTTCCTCCTCCTCCTTTTCCCTGTTGAGGGTGAGATAGCAGAAGCCTAAAACTGACAGTCTGAACAAAGCCAGGTTCTGGGGTTGAATGTTTTCAGTGGGAAAAGGGATGTGGTATTACAGTAGGGCAGAGGTAGAGTGAATGTCTCAGAGAGGAGCATCATTTTCCCCAGACTAATTTCTGGCTAGCCTCACTTGTGCCTTAAGCAGCAACAAAAAGCATCGTTTGGCTTTGATAGCAAGGGTTTTTTTGGATGCAGGGCAAGCCCTCTGCCTTGGGCTGAGAAGCTCTGCCTTCTCTCACCAACACTGCAAAAATCACAGGCAACCGTGTATTTCCTTATTGATGTTGTTCACAGGAGAAAATGGATTTCACCTTTAGCAGCTTCAACATGTGACAGTGAGGTGGGAGCGTGGCTTTGTTACACAGACAGGCATCACTCTGCACTGAGGCCTTCAGCTGCATTAGTGTTGAGAGGGAACACCCTCAAAATACTTTGTCTGCATCTAGATTTCATAGTGCCCACAGCAGCCCCGTGTGTATTCTTACAGTGTCCTTTAGTCAGGCTTTTCAGGGTCACCAATAAAATCAAATGGCTTCAGGGATTAACAGTGAGCAAATGTCTTTGCTGCAGAGCGGAGCTCATGGTAAACTCTGGATGCCGACCAGCAGCTCAGGGTCATCCAGGTCATTCCCCTCCAGCCAACCATTACCATCTGCAGTTTGAATCCATGCTGGGGTTGTGGCCCTTTGGGTGTGTGCAGTGTGCTGCTGTATATAGGGAAGGGAACGTGGATCAATGGATTGAGGCCGGTTGTATGAGGTTTAACAAGGCCAAGTGCTGGGTCCTGCACTTGGGCCACACCAACCCCAGGCAACACCACAGGCTGGGGCAGAGGAGCTGGAACTCTGCCCAAAAGGAAAAAACCTTGGGAGTGTTAACTGACAGCAGTTGAAAATGAGCCAGCAGCATGCCTAGGTGGGCAAGGAGGCCAAGGGCATCCTGGTTGGGATCAGCAGTGGGGTGGCAGCAGGCGCAGGGCAGGGGTTGTCCCCTGTGCTGAGCCCTGGGGAGGCTGCAGCTCCAGGGCTGTGTCAGTGCTGGGCCCCTCACTACAAAAAAGACACTGAGGTGCTGGAGTGTGTTCAGAGATGGGCACTGGAGGATCTGGAGGACAAGTCTGATGGGGGAACATCCTCATCCCATCCCCAATGGCACAGAAGGAGCTCAGTGTCTGTTGACCGTGGGGGGACGTGGGGAGGAAGCGTTCCCCAGGGCCAGCCCCAACAGAGCTGCAAAGCAGAGACAGCTCGCTCTGTGTTGGCCCTTGGCAGCTGGAGCACCAGAGTGACAGATGAGTGACCAGGGAGCTGCTAAATGCTCTGTAGCAAATTAAAAGGAATCGATGCTGAAGAGACCAATACACAAATCATTGGAGCCTGCTCATTTTCCCCTGTGCCGAATGGGTGGAAATCAGAGTAGTGTCCCAGCCCAATCTCCATCATACAAAGCCCAGGGTCAGCCTGTCCTACGGGAGGATGCTGACAGTTTGGGTCTGGAGTGGCAGGAGGCAAGGAAAAGGCATCTTTAAGGTAAGAGCACTATATGTGGAAGAAGCTGCCCTTGACAAATGGGGCATTTCATGCATGCCAGCCCACCGTGGCAGCTTGCCACATGCTGTGAATTGACTCTGAGTGGCTCTTTTAACATGTCATTGCCTCCTACCCTGTCTCCAGTGATGGAGTCCTTTCCTTGGTGCATTTGTAGCGAAGGCACTTTACTAGGCAAGGTGGTGTCTTTTCAGAGCTGCCCCTTACAGCTCTGCCCTACAGGGATGCTCAGGGAACATGTTGTGGCTTTATTTGAGGATTCAAATGAAGCCAGCATTCAGTGTTCTCTGTTCAGGCACAGACAGCAAGGACCAGGCCAGATACTCATACCTCAGGGCACTGTATGTTTTGGCAGTGCTAGGCCAGCGGGATTTCTCTGGCTCTGAGAACTGGACAGGGATGCAACAGAAGGCTGATGTTTGCTGGAATAATTCCTCCTCTTCCTCCCTGGTTTATTTTGTCTGCATGAGGCTGCTTTCTCCAGTTCTAAGAAAAAATAGAGACAAATCTGCATTGTTGGGAGTTGTTTCCTTGAAAGACTTCAGGGTTTGTGGCTGCACAGAGCTGATCCTTGGGCTGGGAAAAGCTGTCCCTTTTAAGGACAAAGACCAACCCTTGTTTTCGCTACACCATGTTTTCCCTGGTTATTAATACCTCTGTTATTGTTTAAGGTGCTAATTTGAAAGAACCAGGTTCTGTCCATCAACTTGAATATCATTTAATTGCACTTGAAAAGGACGACACGTTGGTTCTTGGAAGCATTTCACTTCAAGTCTTCCACTGGGCTCAATGCTGGAGGCTGACTGTACAGCCCAGTGGTCAAGGCACAGCTGAGGGAAATTCAGATCAATCCAAATTGAGCTAATGGGGGATTTGAACCTGGGTCTCTCCATGACTGCCCCATGCCACTGAGAAAAAGCAGGCTCTGAGGGTCCTGGGATAAACATTTGCAAAGTAGTGTCATATCTACAGGCCAGGTTTGAGGAGCTCCACTCTGATTTAAGGAGAAGATCTGAGAGCTGCCCATGGCAGTGGCTGTGCAGTGGGAGATAGGTGTTTTTCCCAAGAGCAGACTGTTCCCTGCCTTGGGCTTTGACTGTGGTATTCTGTGTGCTCTCCCTTGTCTGCAGTGCAGCCCTTTCAGCAGCAGGTCAATGCGTTCCCCCACACAGGAGGGAGAGTGGTACGAAACTGCTACCCATGTTTGCAAAGTGTCCACTGTGTGTGTCCCTGCTAAGTGATGGACTTTGCTTGCCGAGATACTTGGATAAAATACAGTCTGCTTAAGTCTTTGTATGTGCTTGTATTGAATCAAACTAAGCCATTGTGGCAGTTTAATATACTCCAGTCGCAACAGCTCTGAGATGGAAGAAATGAACCTGAACAGGCCATTGGAAGCCTGAGTTAAAACAGTCTGCATCACAGATGTCAGCGGGAAAGTCTGAGCTGAGGGGATTACAACGATGCCAAAATGCAGGATGAGGAGCTGTGTTACCAAGAGTGTGGGTGCAGTCACCCTGAATGCTCCTCCTGGCAGAGGCAAAGGGTCCAGTGGGTCACAGCACTTGCTGTTGTGTGAGGGAAGTAACATGATCATTGTGTTCCCTGCTTCCTCCTAGGGCTTGGGCCAGCACAGGGTCTTGTGAGACTTGGCTGGCTTGTGGATGAAGGGTTCTTTTCTGTTGGGGATGGCTCAGACCCTGCAACACTGAGCAACTTCTGCTTGGCTGAAGCAAGAGACTTGCTTGACAAGTGGGTGCAAAGGAAAGCAAGGCTCTGGGCACTCAGGAGGCATCTCTCCCCAGAGGGGCAGGACACATTCCTGTTGCTCACTGCCCTAGTTTTATTTGCTCTTCTTGAGGAGGATTTGGAGCAGCTCCCTAGTACTTTGCCTACTCACTCTTGCTCTGTGTTGCAGGTTTCCTTCCAAATGAGTCCCTGAGATTCTTGCTGGCAGCTCCAGCAGTGTCCAGTAGAAGTGCTTTCCTGCTCCTGGTCTCAGCAGCCGAGGCCCCTCCAAACCTGCTTCTGCAATGGGTGGGTTGTAAGCACTGGTAAGACCTACGAGTCGTGTCACCTTCGCTGCTCTCTCCCTCTCTCGCGCTCTCTCTCTGTCCTTGTTCCTTCTTGCCCATTTATTTCTGTTCTCCATGTGCTCTGCTGTTCTGTCTCTGGGGTTTTCACTGTCAGGTAATGAGGAGCTGTGGGTCCAGTCAGTCTTGGAGATGCCGAAGAGACGAGACATCCTGGCTATCGTGCTGATAGTTCTGCCCTGGACACTACTAATCACCGTCTGGCACCAGAGCACCATTGCTCCACTGCTTGCAGTGCACAAGGGTGAGAGAAATCAAACCAGCCCATGCCAAGTCTGTGCATCCCTCCCTCGTCCTCATCTCCTCTCTCATTTCGTTTCTCCATGGCAGCCATGCTCATCCCAGCTCCCAGTCCATGCTCATGCAGAAGCCTCCCCACTTCTGCTATAGAACAGCCCAGTGCTTGTAGGAGTTCTTCAGAGACATCAGACTCCAAGCCATGGGATATACTTACTGCACCTGGAGATACTGCACCTCTTTAGGGCTCAACTGTAGAACTAGAGTACCATAGGAAGATGATCCATAAGAGAGGAGCCCTTTCCTGCTGGCCTTTGCAGCATTCTGCAGCCAAGTTAGTCCAGCAGGAAAGCTGTAAAAAAGAGAGAAGAGAAAACAGCTGCCACTTAAGACAGCTGCTCTGGGAGACATAAGGCAAAGAGCATTTTTTAAGTGCCCTCAGGAAAGCAGCAAACTGGTGCTCTTGCACTTGAAGGAAGAGGCAAGAGCCAGCATCTCACCTGATTGTTTGGTAGAGTCACAGTGCTACGAGAGAGTCACCATCCACGCTACTGTCATGGCAAGCAGTACATAGAGCCCTGACCCAAATCAGATGATGGCAGAAGTTCTGAGGGATCCTCTCTGGCCAGAAGGGTACTAGTTTTTATCCTATTCTTGGTGTAGCAGAAAAATCCAAGAGCTGTGAGAGCTCTTGTGAGCTGGAAGAAGCTACTCTGCCTGCTACGGTCTTCATTCATGGTTGTGCTCATTCGCCGAGCACTGGAGCAGAGGGGTCAGCCTGGGGAGGCTTGTCTGCAGGGAAGAAGGCCAGTTTATTTTCCTTCTCTGGTCCCTTTCTCAGGGACATTGTCTCCCCTGTTCATTTTAAGGTTTGCACCCATCCTCCACAGTTGCTTATCCTTTTGCTGAACAGTTTGATGCACAGTTTGAATAGTCAGAAGTTCAGAATCTGTTCTTAGCAGCTCTACCTTTCCCCTGTGGGCCTGACAGCCACTCATGAAGCTTTGGGTAGTTACTAAGGGAAAAAACAGCCTGGATAGCAGTTTTCTGTGTCTTGTCATAACATTTCTGTTTCTTTTGCCTTTCAGCTGGATTTGGAAATGTGGTATTTGCATTTTCCAACTCTGGACAGTGTTTCAGAGGGTTAGGGATCTACTGAACTCTAGAACAGGATTTGAAAGACTGCTAAGAAACTGCTGTCTGTATACCAGTTTGATTCAAATGCCCTAGAAATTAGGAGCTGTTTTTTTGTGAATGGCCACAGACACTGACGTTACAGAGCAGAGACTGCTCTGCTCTGCCTCAGTCCTGAACTTACTGATGACCTTGGTAAGGCACTTGCCTGCCTCTGTTTCTCAGAGCTCTCAGTGGAAAATGAGTGATGACAGAGCCCAACCTGAAAGCTCTTGGGAGAAGTCAATTTGTTCTTGTAATGCATTTCTGAGATCCTTTCGTAGCAGGTGCTGAGAGATGTGCATCTATGTGCTACTGAGCACAGAACAGCAGTGCTCACACGTGCCAGGATTTACAGCTGAGGGTTTGACCTGCACGGGTTTTCAAACTGTCTCAAGCACCATCCTGGCTAATTACATTTGTGTCTGTGTCCAATGCATTTTGCAGATTTATTTTTGAATTGATTCCAGCGTTCTCTGCTTTCAGAGAGCTCTGCTATGAGATACTGAGCTGAGGCAGAACTGTTTCCCTGAGAGGGCTGTCAGCCCCCGTGCCAGGCTGCGCAGGGAGGCAGGGGAGTCCCTATCCCTGGAGGGATCCCAAAGCCGTGGAGCTGAGGTGCTGAGGGCCATGGGGGCTTGGCAGGGTGAGGGGAGGGCTGGGACTCTGGCAGCTTAAGGCTATTTTCCAATCAAAACGACGTGCTGATTTGGGTAGTTTTTGAAGTTGCTTATTTTGAGCACTCAACTGCAGCATTGCCCTGGCCTCTCAGGCCTTGTTTAGTGCTGGTTCTCTAACAGCAACAACTTCTTTTCTCATGTGTGTTTGTTCCTGATTCCTTTTTTTAATTTATTTGTGTACTTATTTATTAAATCCTCCATCTGAGCTTGTTTCTTTTCCTCTGAAACCCGTGAGGGTGACCTGCTCTCAGCAAGCAGCCTGCTGGTTCAGTCAGGGAGCATTGGATGATTGAGTCCATGCAGCTTTTTCTTCTCTCTCATACCCTTGCTCAGATGATGGTGGTGACTCCCGGCGTGATCTCGCTGCAGGCTTGGACTCCAAGGAGTACTGCTTGTCGGACCGGGACATTGTGGAGGTGGTGAGGACAGAATATGTTTATACCCGCCCACCCCCGTGGTCAGACACCCTTCCCACCATCCACGTCATTACACCCACCTACAGCCGGCCCGTCCAGAAGGCAGAGCTGACGCGCTTGGCCAACACGCTCCTGCACGTGCCCAACCTGCACTGGATCCTGGTGGAGGACTCTCAGAGGCGCACGGCTCTCATCACCCGGCTCCTGCGCGACACGGGGCTCAACTACACCCACCTCAACGTGGAGACACCCCGCAACTACAAGCTGAGGGGGGACATGAGGGATCCCCGCATCCCCCGTGGCACCATGCAGAGGAACCTCGCCCTGAGGTGGCTGAGAGAGACCTTTAACAAAAATAACAGCCAGCCTGGGATTGTTTACTTTGCTGATGATGATAACACCTACAGCCTGGAGCTCTTTGAGGAGGTAAGATGCTGCTGGGGGGGGGGGGGGGGGTGGCCCTCGACTGCCTGATTAGCACACGTGGTGTAAGAGATGCTGTGTACTGAGCTGAGGAGATGCTGTGTATATCTCAGCTCTGGATCAGTCTTGTCTGGCTAGTGCACCTGCTGCAGCTGGCCTGAAGTTTTCTCTGGGGCTTGGTTATCGTGCTGCAAAGTGTGCACTTCCCAGTCTCAAAGGCTTCCTGGACAAAGTAACCTGGTTTGTCCTGGGACATCTCATCAGGAGGCAGAGAGTTTTTACTGCAAAGGAAGCTAATGAGGAGCTGCCTTCACTGTAGGGAGCCTTATTAGGGTTAGAAGATGGCTTTCTGTTCCACATGCCTGTACAAAAGCTTGTGGCTAGCAAAAGAAACCTTGGCCATCCTCCTTCCATGGCCCACCATGGAGGAGATTTCTGTCTGCTTCCTGATCTGATCTTACCCACCTTTCTTTTCCACCACCACTATGTATTACTGCACTTGACTGTTAATTCCTGTTTGCCCTTGTTTGAGGAGTCTTGGAGTTTCTCCTCTTTGCCTGTTGTTTGAATTTGTTTGCTCTCATCCCAGAGTGTCCACTGGTTAAATTCTGTAGCTGTCAAGAGCATTGCCTTTTCAGATGTTCATCTGAATAGTGTCAGCACGGTCATAATGCTTGCAGGATGTTCAGAGGTGCTCTGTGCAGTTGTCTCTGGCTTGCTGCATGTGTGAGGAGTGTGAATTTGTCAGTGCTTGCTCCTCTCCCAGAAAAGCAGAGCCCCTCAGGCACTGCCTTGGAGAGGGCTGGCTGGCTAGTGGGAGAAAACTGCAGCAGACCCCTCCAGAGCCCTTCCTCTTGCAGGACCAGGAGAGGGATGGTCTCTCAGGCTGTGGTAAGCAGACTGACACAACAGTCTTGTCGAGCTTGAGCAAGGGAAGGTTCCCAAGTGCTTTCCCACCTTTCCTGTTTATTCCACTCCTGCTGAGGCTCTAAATGAACTTTTGAGCCTTTCCCTGTCTGCAGGTTTGCAGTGGTCTTACAGTGCCAGGTACACGGTACCTCCTCTGCCTTCCAGCTCAAATGTCACGTGCTCACCTAAGGCCAAGCTCTTGCAGCAAGGGACAAGAAAGGAGGATTCCTCCTTTCCCACCAGTTGCTAGTTTTCATACCAAGGATCTCCTATTATTTGCTCCATACATGCCCTCTTTCCCTTCCAGATGGCTTTCACTTTAGCTTGAACAGCCACAGGAATATACAGGTTTATAAAACTGAAATCAAATTCAGCCTGAACGTCTTTGTTGCACAATCCCCTTTGAGAGTGGCTCCGGCAGCATCTTGAGACAGACACTGCACATGAGTAAAGCAGAAAGGGTGCCTCGGTTCACTCCTGTGCTTTGCTCATAGAGGCTTCTCCTCTCTGATATGTAACTGCAGTTAAGGTCACAGGGAGCCAATGAAATGTGCTGTGAAATGCAGAACACACACACTATTGTTCCCTGTGGATGGAGCTGCCATTAGTATGTGTATAATGCAGAAGGGCAAGTGCCAGAGCTCTTCTGGTCTCCTTTGCAGTAATTAGCAGTGATGAGATTAGCTCTGGGAGATCCCTGATCTAAGAGACTGGGCTGAGAGCAGAATATGAGGCTGAGCCTGCCAGCAGAGCAGGACAGGGCGCTGGAGGGGTAAGCAGGGACACTGGCATTCGAAGTATCTGCCTTGGCGAGTGCAGGCATCTGAAGTGTCCCCGATGGCTCCTATCTGCTTCTGTGGACTCTGCAGGGTGTAGAGGCATCCAGCATTGTTGCACTGGATAGTAGAAGCAGCTACAAAGCACCCTCCTTCATACTGTCAGTTTCTGGATGGACTGTACTTTTCAGTTGTGGGCTACAGCTGCAGTGCCTCACTCTAAAGATGCTTTTAACCTTACTGTGGCTTATAGGACAAGATTGCAGCTCAAACTCAGCAGCTTTCAGAGAAAGCACCTTTCTGCCTAGATTCCTGCATTTCCAAATGGCCTTGGACAGTGTGCTTCCCTCTTCTCTGTCCTGATCTCTGCAGCTGTCTGTGTGGAGGACTCATGCCCCACAGCTTAAAGACCTTAGGACAAAAAAAACACTCTTACATGTCACTTTGGCGCCTTATTGGCAACTTTGCTTTTAGTGCTGAACTTGTGCTTGGTTCCGTGGCTGTCTAATACTATTGCTGCTGTTAGCTGCTGCTTTCCAGAGCACTTTGCTTCTGCAGCTCCTGGATGTGTACAGGTGAGGAGCCCAGCCCAGGTTTGTGCCGAAGCTCAGGGGGCACTCCTGTGCCGCAGGACAGTGAGCAAGGTGAAGCCTTTCTGCTGGGGTGCTGGTTTGGCTCTCAGAAGTGACATGCAGCCAATCCTTCTGTGTGCACCCACCATCCCCTTCTCTTTCCTTCCCCCCAGATGCGCAGCACCAGAAAGGTGTCGGTGTGGCCAGTAGCCTTCGTCGGGGGCTTGCGCTACGAGTCACCCAAAGTCAACGCTGCAGGGAAAGTCTACGGCTGGAAAACTGTGTTTGACCCCCATCGACCCTTTGCTATAGACATGGCAGGGTTTGCTGTGAACCTCAGGCTGATCCTCCAGCGATCTCAGGCGTACTTCAAACTGCGAGGGGTCAAGGGAGGCTACCAAGAAAGCAGCCTGCTCCGGGAACTAGTGACCTTGAATGACCTTGAGCCGAAAGCTGCCAATTGCACTAAGGTAAGGTCTCTTGCCTTGTGTGTGGGTTGGTAGGAGAAAGCCCTTGGGGCCCTCTCATTCAATCACTTATCCTCTGCCTTACATGGACTTCTTGCAAAGGAGCTGGAAAAGGGCCACTATGTGTTAAAACATGTAGAGGGCTGTTATCTTTTTTTGGTTGCAGGCTGCTAACTTGATAATATGGAATCTTCTCTCTTCTGTAACTGTTCCTCTGTCTTGTATTACCCCTATTATTATTTTCAAGATGGGCTTACCTATGGCCTCTCTAATCTCTTGGAGCAGGGAATACCACAGGTGAAATGCATGTGAGTTGCTTTATGCAAATTCCTGAGTGGGACTTTTGAGTACTGGTACTCCCTTGATAAGGCAGCATCAGGTGAGAACCCATCTGAACTGTAACCCGGGAGGAGCAGCCACGGATTTTCTTGTGTTCACACAATCACTGCCTTATTGCAAAGTTGCTTTCTCCCTCTTGACATTTATGCAATACCAGTGTAGTTGCTCACAACAACCTGCATCTCTCTGTGCCAGAGATAATGCAGAAATGTTTCAATACCTGGGATATTGCTTTGAGCAATAGGAGGCTTCCATAAAGCTTCCTTGGGGTTGAGGGTGGGGAGTACTGCTGTCAAATAACTGCTAATTTGACTGTACACATTTCCCTGGAGCCACCAGGTCATGGCACAGGTCCCTTATGTGGTAAATAATATAGAAACTCAGAACAGAATGATGGTTCATGCCCCACAGACTTCCAAGTCTTAAGATGAGAGATAATAGATGGATATCTATCCAGAATGACAGGAGAGCATTTAAGAGACAATGAAACAATGCTGGTTGGGGTGACAGCCATCAATCCCAGCACATCAGCAATAGAGGTGATGTCAACTGCCTTTGAAAGCATCGTGAGTGGGTTCACTGAGCAGTGCAGGTGTGGAGGGGGTCCCTCCAAGATCACAGAACCCTGAGGAGCACTCTCCTGCCTTTGTCTGTAGTAGGCACCACTCAAACTGATTTAAGGTGTTTTATTTCTTCATTATCCCAAGAGGATTGTTCTTTTTTTTTCTGCAAAGTAGGTGTTACTACCAACAGACCCAGTATTGGATCCAGATCTCTGTGCCTTTTTGGGACAGGAAAACAACATGAGTGATCCCTTTGTCTCTGCTTTCCACTTGCACTGCTCCACATGCTCCCAGACATGGAAAAAACCCAAAGATCTCAACGTTCAGTGATTCTGTTTATTATCTGATACCTGCTGTGCCTCATTTTTAAAATCTACATGTCTGTGGTTATTCCTGTCCGACACTGGGATAAATAACACAGGTGGTCTCCCAAGGGTGGGAACAGAGATTGGATTCAAATGATATCTCAGTTCTTGGGCACTGTATGTCCTGTTTGCTAACAAGAAAGCACTGGCTGGAAATAAGTGTATTTCCAACAGGCCAAGGGAGATGCACAGGTTGCATTTAGGCTGGTGTACAGAAGATACAGGGTGTTTATTCCATGGCCAGGTATGCAGTCCTTGGTATATTGTGCCTGCTGTAAATAACTGTTGGAAAGGAGCTGTGTTAAAAGGCTGGGGCTTGGAAATGACAATTGTGGAGGAACACATGGAGGAAGGAGGGGAAGGAAAAGGTTGTTTCCAGGCAGGAGGTAAAGAAAAATGGTGCTGCAGAGGCTGCAGTGTCAGTGCCCTCACACTGAGAGCTACAGGTTAGAGATGGAGAGGAAGCAAGAACTGCTGGGCAGGATTTGAAGCAGGCTGCATTTCTTTTTTTGGCTAGGCTGTGGGGATCTTAACAAGGGTCCTTGTTGTGAACTGACTGCTATCTGCTCCTTGGCAAACTGTGTTTTTTTTAGCTGATGCCAGCAACCTCCATTTCCCAGTTGATGTTTTTGTTCCCCCGTTTGAGGAGGAGGAAGGTCCAGAGAAGCAGCAGAGAAGGGGCAAAAGCAGGCTGTAGTCTGAGGTCCTCTTGCCCTGAGATCAAAGCCCAGACTTCTTCCTCATTATGCTGGTGTTCTCCCAGCAGTTGTCATGGATTGCTTCTCTTAAGTATAATCATACTTCTGCTTTGCAGTGAGATTTACATTAAAAATGATGATACGCTCAGATATAGTCGTTAGGGAGGGATCAGAGAAGAACGTGAGAGAAGCATAGACATCTGTTCTCCAAAACTGCTGCCTTCCCTGGGTGTAGTGCTGGGATTTGTAATATTCTGCTCCCCATTTTCTCTTAAACCCCTGAGGAAACAAGCTCAAGCCCTCAAAGGAGAGAGACTTCAAGTGGCCTCAGGTATTTAAAAAGCCTCAGCACGGGCTGACACAAGAGGAAGGCCACAAAACACAAGGTCACTGGAAATGAGGCATCTCTTGTTCCAGCTGCTCCTGGAGCTGTCTGTTTCTCCAGAGACAGACACAGGTACATTTCTCTGGGTGAGGAGGGCTTTTGTGCACTCAGGTGGTCTCAGGAGCAATTTGCTGGGATTGAAGTGGTAGCTAAACGTAGTAATTCCTCCTCTCTCCTTATCTCTTGGCTGAGTAAAATCAGAGATTAAATCTGCAGTTTAGCAGCTCAGTGTTTAAGTGGATGTTGTGAACAGGGATCAGCTGGCAGCACTGGGCTGGGAACAGCCAGCAGCGTGCCCAAGTGGGCAAGAAGGCCAAGGGCATCTTGGCTTGTATCAGCACTGGTGTGGCAGCAGGAGCAGGGCAGGGATTGTCCCCCTGTGCTGGGCCCTGGTGGGGCTGTTCCTCGAATACTGTGTTCAGTTCTGGGCCACTCACTACAAGAAAGACACTGAGGTCCCAGAGTTTGAGCTCCTCTTTTCATGTGGGTTTGTGAGCAGTGGTTTGTGGGGACCTTTCAGGATCCCAGCTGCTCTGGGTAAGCTTCACATACACACACCAGTGCCCGGGCTGTTAATTTTTATGACAGACACGCAGAACTTGGAAGGTTCTTTTGGCCTTGTCTGGTCCTGATTAGTCACCACAAGTGCTGTGCCAATGCCATCCCCTGTAGTGCAGCTGAAAGCTGTCATTTACGTCAGAACAGCTCAGGTTTTGCAGCACTATCTGCCTGCACCGCTCCACGGTGGCCCTTTGGATCTCTGCTGCAGCTGCAACAGCTCCAATTAGACCACCATAACCTTTTTCTTCTCCTGTGGTCTTGTATGTTTTGCCTATAATAGCCATGAAAAAAAAAAGCACAAATCTTGAGGTTGGTGTAATTGCACAGTTGAAGATCACTGTTAGAGCTGTGGCTCATTTAATAGCAGTGGCCAAGATTCTCTCAGTCTACTTGTTGTCTCAGTGGATGTGCTTCTGGGAGAAGAGGGCCTTCAGCACAAGCTGGGAGGATGCAAATCTGTCAGTTCAGCTTGGTGTGACTTTTTCTTTGGTGGTGTAGTCTCTGTTTCGAATAATAATCATTAAATCTCTCCACAGAGGGGAGTGTGTGTGAAATCCCGTGACCCTCCCTCCAGCTGTAGGTCGACTTACCTGTTTGCTTTTTCATTTCCTTTTACAAGACAATGAAGAAGTCTGCTATGGAGATGAATCCTTGTGATCTCTTTAGATCTATTTTGAGTCCTGTGATTCTGAATGGTGAGGCTGTAAAAGATTGGAAGCGTTTTGCAGTAGTTGAGATTTTTTTAAAGGGGTCTCCCTCAGGTGACCGATACGAAACCACTGTTCAGTGAAGGTCACATCCTTGGTCCCCATCACTGTTTACTTCCTTGCAAGCTGTGCTTTTTTTGCACAAGCCAAAGCTTCCCTGAGGCATAAAACAAACACCCTGCTTGTGGGAAAAAAAAATCGAGCAATTGGCTGAGAGGAAAAGCAGGTGTTTCTGTACTCCCACATTAAAGAGCACAGCATGAAGAGTGCTAGAAGCTTCTGTATAAAGCTGCAAACTCTGAAAATCGGTCCATTTTAGTTAATTTAATAGAACTGTCCTTTTGGCACTTGTCTTTAACAATGCAAAACTAGGGTCTAGTTTAAAGAAAAGCCAATAATGTGTGGTTGTGGTCTTCTGTTGATGGAGCATGGGTTTAGAGTTGCTTAACTGTGAATCCCACTCCTGGCTGAGCACAGCCCTTGGCCATCAGCAGGATTGAGTGTTTATGTGTCAGGAGTGAAAAGAGCTCTTTCCTGCTCCCACTGGAAAGGAGAATTGGCTGCAAGATTTTCCTAGCACCTGGACTGCATTAAGGTTTATATATTTATACATCCTGGCTGGATGGCTGGGCCCAGAGAGTGGTGGTAAATGAAGCTAAATCCAGTTGGCGAGGTGGTGACGTCTCCATCCCAGCTCCCAGCAAAGCCGTAGAGCTGAGGTGCTGAGGGCCACGGGGTAGTGGTGGGCTTGGCAGGGTAAGGGGAGGGCTTGGACTCCAGGAGCTTCAAGCTCTTTTCCAAACAAAACAATGGTGTGATTCTGTGTGTTGGATGAGGAGCCTGTAACTGATGCTCGAATAGCTCTGAGAGCCACTCGTACAGACCTGTTTGCTTTTGCCTTTTCAGAGGAACATAATGCAATAATTGCAGCAGCGCTGCTGCCGGGGGGGAGCAGGCTATAATAAAGGGGAATTTTGATGAGCAGGCTCTGAAGTGGTTGTGGGGGAGCAATGAAATAGGTTTCTGGACCCACTCCAGACAGTGGTTGGTCTCTACAGCCTTAGTATTAGCAGGTGAGATTTAAGCCCCACGCAGGAGGTGACTGCTCACATCAGAGAGAAATTTGGTCAAACAGCTTCATGGGAAGGTGGGGGTGCTGCTGTTTAACCAGAAGGGTTTGAAAAGTGCTTTGTTCATCCTTTAGAAACAGGACGTGCCCTCATTTTTCAGAAAAGCAGGGGCTGGGTATGAAATGGTTTGCAGATACCTGGCTTAAACGTGCAGAGAGTATTGTCATAGCAACGAGAGGGGAAACCCCCGCAAGGTAGGAAATATCAGAGCGAGCAGGTGAAGGGAAGCAGGAAACCAGAGCTCTGAAGGGCTGAAGCTGCTCCCAGCAACTCAGCTTCTAGGAGCAAAGCAATAAGGATAATTGAGTCTAGTGAGGGGAGAGTATTTTAAACAGCTTCCAGAACCATCTGTGCCAGCAGTGTAGCACAGCTACTAGAAACTATTTACCTATAATACTCCCCCCCTCCAAAAATGTTAGAGCATCACTTCAGTTTATGTTGTTTCCAGTTCTTCCCCACAGATATTTATCTCTATCAAGCTTTGCTGCTAAGACTGACAGAAGCTTTTAGTAGAGGCTTCAGTTCTTTTTCAGGCAAGTTGGAGAGGGGCTTTAAAGTGTTAAAATAGATTTAAAGTGTGTGTTAGAGCAGCCTGATCTCTTCCCTGCAATAATGGCTTTTCAGAGATGTACTGAAAAATTCATTTCCATATTTCACACAACCAAAGGCAATGGATTGGAGCAGCTGGTGGCACTCCCAACAACTGCCTCTCCCTCCCCTAGTGAACCAATCACAGTGTGACCTGAAATGGCAAGAATTTACATTTGCGCCCTGAGCCTAGCAAGTAACTCCATGCTGGTTAAGGATGCAGCAACGGGCTAACCGAGAAGCAGAGTAAGGAGCTTGGTTTATGGGAAACATGCATGTGCTTCTCTGCTTGGGAAGGAGCCGCCTTACATCATTGAAAAGGCTGATGAGCCTTTCGAGGAAGATGGTTGATAACTACATGGAAGGAGCAGGTTAATGTCCCAAGACAGTACACTGTAAAATGGGTAATTTCTGTGCACTGTGCAGTTTGGATAGCAGTAGGCCTGCCTAAATGAAGCTTTATGCAAACCTCCTTTCAGCTGTGAATGCGCCATTAGGCTCCAGGGTAGATGGTTAAATTGCACTATTGATTTAATGTGCAAGGATATTTGTTAGTGCAGCGAAGAGGTGCAGCTAATGACTTCTGTTGGCTTCTTCAGATTTTAGTCTGGCATACAAGGACGGAAAAGCCTGTGCTGGTGAACGAGGGGAAGAAAGGATTCACAGATCCCAATGTAGAAATCTGACTGTGCGTGGCTGAACGGAGACCAACACCAGGTAAGAGCACGTGTGTGTGAACAGTGATGAGAAGCAACAGTAAGAAAGGAAAATACTAGACAATGACAGGAGAAAAGAGCTCTTTTAAATATGCTTTTTCATTTCCATTTTTCACATCTCTGACCTTCCCTTGCTGCAGAACTTCTGGAGGCCATTAGTTAATCTCTCTTTTTTTTTTTTTTATCTTTAAGACAAGCTGCTGAAGGAGAAATACCTGGTGAGAGGTTGAGGGAGACAAGAGAAATCCAGTGAGTGAGAGTTTAGGCAGCAGCACCATTGATATAAAACCAAACCTTTGTATAAACAAAAAGGTTGCCTTATAACTGTAAAGCACAAGAGTGAGGGATGTGGATTCATCCACCTGCAAACATCTGAGGAAAGATAAAGCAAAATCAGAGAAAGCGTTTTTAAGTCAGGCAGGAGCTTTCACTGAGGGAAGAGTTTCATTTTTATCCACATCAAAGCCACACACAGTCAGTGACAAGTAAAGGGTGTGGATTAGTTTACCTAAGGTGAGCAGGTAGTGTCTTCTTCAGTGGAAAGGAGGAATGAACATTGATGGCTGACCTCCTGTTTGTTTGTTCATGCCCTGGCTTCTCACCTTTAGTTCTTTGAGCACCCTGGTGCATTTAGCCCTCTGTATTTCCAGAGGGCACTTGGCAGTTGGTTTGCTAGAGTGAAGGATGGGCTGTTTGCTGCTACCTGCATCCAGACTGTTGCTGTGCTTTGTTGTTATGGGGAGAACCATAAATGCACAATGCACAACTTCCTTTAACTGGGGCGTAGAACCAGGCCTGGAGGGGAGAGAAAGTTGCTACTTGTTTTCTTTTCAAGTCCAGAGAAGTAAGAGCAGCAGAGGGGCAGATTTGCTCAGCGGTAGCGTATTTTCAACAGCAATAAGCTCTCTTATAGCACATTCCCTCGGGCTGACTGGATGGAGCCCTGCCTGCTGCAGTGGCCTGCCTTTGCAGCCCGTTGGCAAGAGAGCAGAGGAAAGCCTGCACTGCACATTATCAGTGCTATATATAGCAGCTTTGCAGAGAGGCCATAGCTCTTGAGCGCTGTCACAACTGTTTTTCACCAACACCCAGTTGCCTAGCAGCAGTACTCACAGATCTGCAATCTCAGATGGGTTTTGGGATAGTTCCAAGGGGTGGCAGCTAACTGCAGTGAGGCAGAAGAGTAATACACATGCTGCTTGTGTCTCTGTTGCAGAAGATTTCTTCATGCATAGCCTGCAAGGTTCCTCTTTGCAGCATACAACCAGCCAGACGTGCAGTAGCCGGGACCTCTGCTGACTTCCAAGAGTTTTAGTGTACTGAAACCAAGCAACACTGCATACATAAACTACCCAGATTCCCCTGCCCTTCCTCCTGGACTCTGAGCAGAACCAGACGCTCTGGAGGTGGAGAAAAAGCACAGAAAATGGAGGACTGACATCAGCTTCAGTACAAGAGCAGCTGCCTCGTGAGACGCTTGGTTTGGGAGAGGTGCACGCAGGGCACGATGCACTGGATGCTGGATTGTGGTAGTCTAGACTGAGGGGGCTGTTTGACAGGATGTGAAAGGAGGGTGGGAATGCCCACAGGAGCGTGGTGGCCCCTAGTGACTTGTTTCTCCTGAGACACACGTACCTTGTGGCTATGTGTGCAACAGCCTAAGCAGCTCTCTGTTCATGGAGGGGACAGCTGCCTTCTGAGATGGCACCTTAGCCCTTAATTTTACATCTCCTTGAATCAGTGTTGGTTGTGCTGCACAAGACAGGAGGGTTTCAGAGGAGAGTGAAGAGCAAGGCAGGTTAGAACAAACACATTAAGTATCTCTGTTGTCCTCATGTCCTCCTTCTCTCCCTTTATTAGCTTCATGGTTTGGAGGGCACTCTGATATACATCAGAGAATAGTTTGGGTTGGAAGGGAACTTGAAAGATCATCTTAGTTCACTCCCCCTGCAATGAGCAAGGACATCTCAGCTGGAGCAGGTTGCTCAGAGCCCCATCCAACCTGACCTTGAATGGTTCCAGAGATGGAGCATCTGCCACCTCACTGGGCAGCCTGCTCGTGTTTCATCAGCCTCACCATAAAAAGGAATTCTTCCTTATATCTGGTCTAAATCTGCCCTGCTTTAGTTGAAAGCCATTATCCCTTGTCCTGTCACAACAGGCCCTGCTAAAAAAGTTTGTCCTCATCTTCCATATAAGCCCCCTTCATTACTGGAAGGCTGCAATAAGGCCTTCCCAGAGCCTTCTCTTCTCCAGGCTGAACAACCCCACCTCTCAGCCTCTCTTCACAGGAGAGGTGTTCCAGCCTTCAGTCAGTTTTGTGTCCTCCTCTGGACTTGCTCCAACAGGTCCATTTCCTTTTTATGTTGGGGGCCCCAGAGCTGGATGAAGCACTGCAGTGGGGGGTTCACCACACCAGAGTATAGAATCATAGAGTCATTTTGGTTGGAAACCACTTGTCATGGATCTCCAGCCGGGCATTGAGCCACTGACCACCACCAGTTGACCCCTGTTGCTGGATGGAGTGATGTTGGCAGCACGTGATTCTCTATTCATCCATGCTAAAATAATTGGAAGTAGGGTTTAATGAGATTGTTGCAGCCATAAACTTCACCCAGGCTCACGTCTTGGTTCTAATTAGCTCTAATTTGGTTCCCATGAGCATTAAGTGTGAGATTGGCTGAAGAGTGCTCCTACATGAAGCCAAATTTTGACTCAAAAAAGAAACTTAACTGCTTAAAACTAGGGACTGAATAATAAAAGCCAATGTTAGTGCATTTAGCATTCTACTGGAAGGTATCCCTTCAGCCCTAGCCCCTTTTTCAGGGCCATGCCATGCTACTGCAGAGCTACAGGCATGAAAAGCCACGCTGGAGCAGTTGGAGAGCTAATCTCTGATGGATAGAGCAGCACCCTTGTAAAGGGGAACCTGTGCTTAGTGCTCTGTTTCCTCAGCACCTGGCTTGAGGTAGGTTGAAAAACTATCCATGTAGAACACGAGTCTCCTCTTTCCTGTTCTGTAACAGGACCTGAGAAGCACTGAGGAAAAGGTGTTATCTGATGAAACTGTATTTTGCTTCTCAGTGAAAGACACAGGAGTGAGCAATGCAGAAGAGGAGCCTGGGTGCTACTGCCTTGGTTGGCTCTGTGTTTGAGATTGACAAACATGCTGAGGAAGAAACTGAGGTACAACATACCCCTTTCTACCCCAACTCCAGCCCTTTTAAATAACAACCCAGCACTTTCCTCCCGTTTGATAGTTGCTGTCAAATCTTTGATAAACCCCCAGTGTCCTCATTCTTTAAAAAAACAAAAAAGGTCTGAAGCACAATTTACCTTTGAATTGAGGGAAAATATAATCCTGGAAACAGACTTGGTTATTTTTAGCCCTAACACACAGAACTATTAAAATGCTATAGATCTGATTGCTGGCTTCCCCGTGCTGAAGCCTCCCCTTGGGCTAATGACATTCTGTGTTTCCCTCATGTTTGAAAAGAAAGAGATCTATTTTTTTGGTAAGTGATTTTCTCCCACTGTAGATCCAAAGCATTGAGGGGAAAAAGTTGCACTCTTTTAAGTTCTCAGTCACAGAAGCCTTTACAGAAATGTCCCTTTCAGATGCATTGGCTGAAGCGCTCCTTGGCTGGGAAGCATTTGCTGCTGCTGGCCACTGGCTGCTCTGTGGCAACGGGTATTCTAACCTTGCATTAAAACAGGAGCTCTCTGCACTCAAGCAGATTTATGCTGTCATTGTAATACCCACCCAAGTTCACCTGTCTGCAAACCCAAGAGTGGAAAGAGGCATTTTTAAAGGACTACAGAGTTTTCATGCCATTTCAATAGCTTCCAACTGATGTCCTCTCCTAGCTGCATGTTTTGTTTTGCTAGTCCTTAATCCCAGTCCCTGCTGGGTTGCAGCCTTCCCTCCTTGGAAGGAAATAACTTTCAGAAAGAAATAACTTTCAGAAAGAAATGCAAAGGATTGAGTTCTGAACACAACCCTGCAGATACACTCCCCTCTCCTCAAAGCTGGGCACATACCTGGGTCCTTCCAGCTTGCACAGAGGCTACCGTGGTCCTTGGGAGCAGAGATGTGTATGTTCAGTAAGACCAGCTGTGGCCAGGATGGAGTGTATCACAGCTGCACTGTCTGTCCTTAGTTTTAAACAAACTGTATTTAAATTTGTTAAATAAAATGATGGTTTCTAAGAGCCAGAATACCCTGCAACTCCCTTCTCAGAGACAGTGCACGTGTTTGGTGTTTCTCGCATAGCCTGAATCCTCTGGTTCCTGGAACAGAAAGCAGGGGCTGAGCGACTTTTCAGGGATTCTGAAGAGATGTGCAGCTTGAGTTTGATCTGTTCCAATCCCCAAAGAGATGGCAGCTCCCCAGTGACAGCAGAGCTGGTGAGTTACAAATGAAATATAATCACATTTCCCTAAATCCCGTGTTTCTGGAAAGGACCCAAGATGCCAAGATCTCACAGTACATTTAACTAGACAGTACTGATGTGCTCTCCCACGTGCAACCCCTTTTACTTCTATCCCAACCAAAATCTGACCCCTGCTCATTTTACAAGGGGGCAGTTTCATTAAGTGCTTCACAGCGGATGGATGACTGGAAGACTGACTCGTCCTTCTCTTCTCCCACACCTCCTCTTTGGTGGTTCTCATTCCTTTCTGGCCTGGAACATGATGATGTGTTTGATAGAGGACAAAACACATTTAACTTTTTAAAACTGTTTGGTTTTTTTTTCCTTTTTGAGAAACAGACAACCTCCATAGGAAAACTGAGTGGAAAAAAACCCCTCAGAGTCATTTGACAACCAACTTGGCTTCCAACAAGTGAACAAGTAATGGCCTCGTTGCAGAATGAGTTGCTGAATTCTGCCTGGGAGCATAACAATCTGGTTTCCACACCTGGTTACTCACAAGTTCACCAACTGTTTTCTCCCAATCTAATTATAAAAACACTGAGGCCAGGAAGAACACATTTTTCAAGTCCCTGGAGAGCTGAGCTCAACTTTCAGTTCAGATGGCTTTGGTTCTTTCTCTCTCTTTCTCCTGCCTCCAGCTTGTTTTTACTCCCCCACATTCACCAGACAGTCCATAACATCAAATGCAGCCATCCAAGCTGTGGGTCCTCAGTAGTGCAGGAGAGATGAGCTTCCACCTCCATCTATGAAACAATGGGCTCTGGTTCCTTTGGGGCCCACACTCTGTCTGCTGAACTTACTGCCAAAGAGCAAATCCTTTACCTGGCTCTAGTGGAAATTAACATGCCCAAGTGCTTGGGCCATCATGTCCCCAGACATGCAACCAGGAGTACTGTAGATGAACCAAACATGGGAAGCAAGTGCCCATCAGTCCACGTACTGGGTCCTCCCTAAGTAAGGGATGTCGACAGACTGTATTATCCGTCCCGCAGTGCGTTCCTCAAATATCACGATCTGCAGAAGACAGGGGTGTGTGAAGTTCCTTCATACAAAAGCATACAATCAGAGCAGGGGCAGGAAGGATCATTTAAAGGGACCAATCAATATCAGTCTGGGATTCTTCACTGGCACCACGTGATGCAGAAAATGAACCAACATCCAATCAAGTTTGTCTCGCTTTGGAATGGGATGCAGTGCTTTGAAGTTTAGCTGCCATCCCTATCATGTTTTAATGGTTGTCAGAGCTGCATTCAGCTTTAGGGCAGCACCTTCCATCATTTTCACAGATGTCAGGAGAGAACAGTCTCCTCCCTCTCTGCTGCACTGGTTTTCAGGTAGAGAAAGGTAATATGTATGTCTAGCTCTTTGGGATACAACTCAGAGCAAAAGCTTTAATAATACAAACAAGCAAAGAGAAATCCCACCAAAGCCTCTCACCTCGTTGCTCCCTTTCCACAACCAGGGGCCAGGAAGGTAGAGTGTTTCCTGAGGTCCAATTTTCCAGTAGCGGCCCAGGTTCTGACCATTGACAAACACAACTCCTTTTTCCCAGCCCTGGAACCAAGACAGTGCACGGAATTAACTGCTGCAGCTGTATTGCCTAGTTACCATCCCCACTGGAAACTAAGTCTGCTTTCACACTTGCATTCTTTCAGGCCACTTTCTGCAGGTTTTCTGCTTGCTTTCCCTGAAGCCATGAGTAAGCTCTCTTGAACAGGAGTTATCCTTAATGTGCCAATTAAAAGGATAAAGCTTTCAAAATGTGCAGTTCGTGAGTCATGCTTGTACAGGAAACTTCCATCTCTTTGAACAGACGCATCTTTATTTCTTCTCACCTATTTCCCAGGTGACAAAAACCATTGTATTGCTACTGACTAGCATAATTTACAACAAAGCATAAGTGGAAAATGAGCAGTAGAGTAATGACTGGCATGAACCCTGGCTCTAAGGGAGTGAGATCGGAGGGGGATGTTTAGTAATACTTAATATCTCAAGTTCTATGCAAGAGCAGCAATCTTCCCCAGAAGGAAGATGTGAACAGTAACTCTTCATGCCTTGCCTACAAAGTGACTCTTTCCACATCATGTTGAGGAGGCAGGGATAAAACTAGTGCCTTCTGTAATTTTCATGCCCATCACTCCTCTGCAATTAGATCTGAAATAACATTTAAATGTCAGTAAAACAGACTTTACTGTTCATGAGCAGCTTTGAAGGGTCAGGATTGCACATGTTTTGTCATCAGGACCACTACAGACTGAGCAGAATTACCTGCAAGCTTGAGAGGACTTCCACACCCACAGAGTGATTCTCCAGGATCAGAAGAAGGTTGCAAAACTATGGACTACAAGGCAGAGCTCAGTCAGAGCTACTACACAAGTGTCTAACCAGCTTTTAAAATGCCTTGATGAAGAGAAGCTAGTGGGAAAGGAAAAACAGGACTTGCCTGTAGCTTCAAGAAAGTGTCCTGTGGCTGATGCTCTATCCACAGCCTTCCACGAAAGAAAGCCGGCCCCACGAAGTAATCCGGGACCGTGCTCCACGCAGGCAGCTGTCGCAGGCTGTAAGGGAAGCACCACACACAGCAGGGGAGCACCAGGCAGCACTGAGGGGGACAACACTCACTCTCAATGCCATTCCAAACCGCTGCTCACAACAGCTGATGGGTCTTGTCACAAAAATCAGAGAATTGGTTCGGTTGGGAAAGACATTGAAGGTTTTCCTCACCTCCAGTCTGAACCTCCCCTGGTGCAACCTGAAGCAAGCTGGCATTATCCCTCACCTGTGGCAACAACTTGGGAGCAGGGAACAAAATGACAGAAAGTAAGGAGCCTGGAAGTCCCACAGAAACCTCGAGCTTCTGTCAGAACGTGTTCCTTTCGACGCTTGGGGACTGCATCGTGTGGAGTCAGGGAAGTTATCGATCCAGTGCAGCTCGACTGCTACTGCGTGAGTCAAGTAATGGCCCACGACAGTTCCTGTCACAGTAGTGCCATGTGCTCCCTCCTCCTGCGCAGTGACTGTGAGCTGATTGTGTTTCACTGCTGCTGGTCACTTGCCAGGAACTGACTGTAGTCTTGACTAATGTTGCTTTTGTCTGGGCAAGGCAGCTCACTGCTTTTAATGTTCCTCACTGAAAAAGTTCTTCTAAAACCCCTCAGTCCGAGGTGATGTGAGTGACCCCATCCTTCAAGGAGCCTCCCCAGCCCCTGGTAAGATTGTCCTCAGAGATTTCAAAATACAGACTTTTTCTCCTTTTCAAATAAGCCACTTGAGTTAAACGTGGCCTCTCTCCTTCCTACACAAAATGCAGGAGCTGTGATATCTTGGGGGAAGCACATGTGTTACTTTCTTGGTATTAACAACATGACTGAAAACAGTGGAGCGTGGCCAGAGTCCATAGGGCATCTGCTGCTGAGGTTTTCTGCATCTACTAACAGAGGCTCCTTGAGTTCCCCCCGCTAGATTTCTTCTTCAATCTTTCTTGAAGTAAAGCAAAATAACTTCCAAGAGAGGAAGCCATCTGGATTTGTTAATGCACTACTAGTAGCTTCCCAGAATTAATTTGTCCCAGGCAAGTCTGAATTATATATCAGCCACATTGCTAATGTCAAGGAAGACACAAACTTCAACATGTAGGTGTGCTGGGACCCAGCCCCTTGGGGAAGCCATTCTTTTTACCTGCCTGATCTAACCTGGCTGTACAGGCTGTGAGGAAGTGTTTAAATCTTCCACAGGGGGAACACATTTCACTCCTAAATAACAAGATGGATAAAGTGGCACCGTTTCCTGCACTATTTCAGGCAATGGTATCAGCAAAGATATTGGGTTTTTGTGCTGCTTATAAACAGTTGGTTTCAACGGAGGGAGGGGAAAAAAAAAATGTAAATCCCACAAACCTTTTCATGAAGCCAGGTTTCATCTCCAAACTGTAAATCTTGAAGTTCCTCAAGGGGGTTTTATTCAAGAAGACGTCACCGATTAAGCCTGCAGGAGCAATGGGGGTAACGAAGGGTTGAAAAACAGCTAAAGCTGATAGATTTTCCTATTTGAATGCAAGGAACAGCAGGAGATGGAAAGCAGCCACATTCTGCAATGGAATTAGAGTCCATATGGTCCCATTGCTCATCCAGATTGAGTGGGGAACATTACTATACTTTGGCCTCTGCGCTCTCTCCTTCGCTTCAACTCGCCGAGCCTCCAAGCAGGAGACATTGTTGGCACACACAGCAGATGGAGTTTTGTTGTTATTGTTGTTTTGCAGTTAGCTGTCCTCGTATAGATTTTTTTTTAAAGCACTAGATGAGTTACTTCAACAGGCACAGCGAAACACAACGTGGGCTAGCACTAATGTCCAGTGCTGATCCAGTGCTTTTCATCCCAGGATCTTAAGACAGCTTAATAAAGTAATTTACCTTTAGCACTCTCTTGTTAGATAAAGTTACTCTCTGTGGAGCAGGCAAAGCCTGGGTCCTAATCCAGCCTCCTAATTACAGGGCTGCAGTTGAGACTGCCTAAGCAGTGCAGAGGCTTTATGCCCCTCTTCTGCAGTAGAATCAAATCAGTACACTCGCTAACTCCATTACACTGTTTCCTCAGTTTTTGCATACAAGTTCCCCACTCAAATAAAATCCTGGGGGTTCCACCTCTTCCAGCCCCACCATAGTGACAGACTTGAATATTTTAGTAAATTCTGCTCAACAGGATGCAATCCATTCCTCCTGATACTGAGTTTTTAAGCGTTGGGATCCCCCAGGGGAGAAAACAGCTTCAGAAAGGCAGTTTCCTTCCCTCTCTGTGATGTAACACGCTCACAGTGAGAGAAACGGGTACCCTAACACTGCCTAGCACATCTAGACCAGAGTAAGATTAACTAGTGGCTGTGGGTTCAGTTGTACCTCTCTGAAACAAGAAGCTCTAAGGCAAGCCACCAAGCACCCACTACTTGTCATCTACAAGCACTCCAGACAGGGGATGAAGAGCTGTGTTTCTTAACAAGTTCCCCCTGTCATAGCGTTTCCCACCGTCGGCCTTCGCTAGCACCATGAGAGCTGTACTGGGTCTGCACCTTGGTTCTGTGTAAAGCACCCAAGACAGGCACTTCCACAGTGTTTAAACTCAAGGGTGCTATCTAGGACAGGTTGAGAACAAAGAAGTTAACTCACCTTTCCTCTGCTCATTCAGTGCCAGGCCATAATTGACGCGACCGCGATTCTCTACCAGGAGCCGTAGCTGCCTGAATCCCTGTAGGAAACAAACAGGAGGAGCATCAGCTGGACCAGTGCACAGCATGTGCTGTATCAGCCATAATGCTTGGTTAACAGAGGTCAGTAGAGGTGGTTAAGAGGGGAGGTGGCAGCTGGAGTTCTGTTTACTTTAAAGCTCTGGGTTATGTGACAGAACAGTGTCCCCATACCTTTCAGCTCCTGCAAATAATCGCGCTACTGAGGAGCTCTCAGCCTTCTCACAGAAGTTTTCTTTTCCTCCTGTTACATTTTTCAGTGCCATTTTGGTAAGACCCACAGAGCCAGAAATGGAGTTTGACTCAGTAAAGCTTTATGTCCTACAGCTCTCCCACAAGTCATAAGTAGTATGGCCGGCCCCTGGCCTGCCCCTCGGAGCCACACACAGCTCTGTTGACATGCATTCAACCCATAACTAGTCTTATTACCAACTTCTGCCAGGGTGAGACTACTCTCAGAGCTAGACAGACATTCCTTCTCATTTCACTCAAGACACAGAGTGCAAAAGCCCCCCAAAACCCCCTTAAAAGCTGGTGAAGCCTACACAGACTTAGTTTGCACAGAGGGTACTGGTACTCAGCGTCTACAGTTTGGGGAGGTGATGGGAAGGCTGGCACGTTCTGTGCTGCAAGAACTACACTGACTTCAGTTTCTTCCATGGAAAAGTATTCAAAACCAACTTCTCAATCAGAAACAGTAACTTGGTAGTGAAATCAGGCTGTATTTCACTAGTGAAATGGTGCCTAATCAAGGTATAACTGTTCCTGTGTCAGGCTGCCATGCCCACTAGTTAAATGGATTCAACAAGAGGTGCCTTCTTGAGAACTGTGCCTAAAAGGCAAGGTCTTGGGTTTGTTATCTATGTATTATTGCTGTGAGCAATAACCCCCATATTAGTTACCTGTCCTTCAGGAAGGGAGAGCTCCACTGTGTTGTAGTCCAGCTCTCCAACATACATGGTGTTAACAAAGACCTGCAGAACAAAGCACAATAGAGGAGAGCAGCTTCCCATCACTTATACTATAATCATGTGTTGCACAGGTTACTGAAGCTGTGTTTGGGGAGGAAGCTGTCTCTACTCCTTATCCATAACTGTGTCACTGATTCAGTCTAGGTAGGGAAGAAAAAACACAAGTACATTTCTCAGAACATTCAATGTGCTGCTGTTTACAGACATTGCAAGTGTTGCAGACTGGAACCTCCAGCTGATATAAATGATAAGAGCCAGGGTTAAACTGAGAGCTTCTAAGTTAAAACCTCAGGTTTCCCTTCCTGGCTGACCCCTTTCCCACCCAGCTGCCAAGGCCACTCTGCATTTCCACCTGAGTGGAGTTAGGCAGACCTGCTGCTTCGTACCTGCGCGCGGTCGCGGACGTGGTCCCTTGAATGTAGGTGTCCACCCCCAAAGATGACAGTCTCATAGAGCACATATCCAAAGGACTGCCCACTGCTGTCGTTTACATGCAGATTCTCCATGTTAATAGGAAACTCTGACTTAATGGGCTGCAAAGGAGAAATGGATTTAACGGCACAAGTGGCCTCTCTGCATTGACAGGCCACTTAGAGGCAATTCATTCAAGATAGGTCTTCCACTCTGCCTCAGGTTACATTTACCCTGCAAGCCTCCTGAGGCCTGTTCCAACCTGAATTGCCTTATGATTCTATGAAAGCTACAGCAATGAAGACGAGGCCCTGGGAAAGGGAGCCAAGGACTTATAAAACTAGAATTCCAAAGCAAACAGAAGTAGCAGTAAAAAAGGTGAGATAAAAGATGTGCCTCCTTTCCACGTCATTGACATTCCCTAACCTTATCCTCCTGGGCTAACAAGCCAGTGCACTAATTGCCTTTTCCACCTAAGAGCTCATGCCTTTTAGTACTGAGATGGGTTAAAATCAGTAATACTACCTGTAAAAGAGACGGTATCACATCCCAGAGAGAGATATACTGATGCAACAGGATTGCACCATATGATGCCTTGCTTTCAATCATGGGAGGGAGAGGAAGAGGCTGGCCTGTGATGCAAAGAGAAAAGAGAAAGGTGGAACGACTACTTCAGATGCAAAAAGCCAACAGAGATTTAAGGCCTCTCCAGACCTCTCTTGATCCTCTCTCCCATCTTTAGGAACAAGCACCCAGCCAGTCAGCCAACCAGAGTGAGAGGGCTCCAGCAGAAGGGCCAGTTTAAACAAGTCTCTGATTTAACACTGTAGGCAGAACAGCATTTTGTTTTCTTGGATTTCCAATTACCAATGATCACACTGAAGAGCTGTCGGAGCTTGAAAAATTTGGATGTGTAGTCTCCAGCTTCTGTCAGCACAGCATCATAGTCTGAAAGAGAGGAGCAAGTGCTTTAAAAAAGGTACAGCAGCTCTGGGACAGCCTTCCTGTACAGTGGAATCAAAGAAGGAAAACCTCAATACACAATTTCCTTAGCATTGAAAGAAATTGTGATGTAGTCTGTACACTTTGATTTGCCTGGGTGTCACTAGACAACCATAGAGCTGGTTAATCTGGAGAAGAGCCACTCCCTGAGGAGCATCATCCTTTGAGATATCTAATTTGCATGTATCCCAAATTTCACACAGGATCAAGGCAGCAGTTAACAATTTTAACAAAGGGTTGTTGGAGCTTTTACTGTACAATTTGGCTTGGTAAAATTAAAACCCGGAGCTGTATCTTTGCCTAGGAAGGAGAGCCACCATGGAGGTTACATAAGCAAAATCATCATCTGTGACTTCTAGTCCCAGTTCAGAATGAGGGGGATCCTCCACATCCTGGAATGGGTCTGGAAATAGGAAACCCTAATGTAAACCCTCTTTTAGACAGGCATTTGCTTTTGAGCTACATTCCAACCCATCTCTCCGTGACACAGTGCTTGTACTGATCATTTCTCAGTGCTTCTATCAACTGTAACTAGCCCCAAGGGTCACCTGAGCTGCACTCTCACAAGAGGTGCAGAGGCAAGGCAGTGAAAGGAAGAAAACTCACCATAACTGGTGACATCTGCTTTGTATTCATCAGCCTGCAAAGCACCGTTCATGAAGCCAAAGTTGGTGCCTCCGTGAAACATGTAGAGATTGATGGATGCTCCTAACTTGAGGACGTTTGCCACAGTATTCACCATTTCTGTAAAGGAAAGGCAGTGCCAGGAACACCACAGACCAAGCAGCTAGGCTAACACTCTTCCAGTAATGCAAAGCAGACACACACATTCTGGTCCTTGTCAGTCAGTCCTGTCAATGTCATTACAGTGGTGAGTAGTGTGGTTTGTATGTTGCCCTCAGTAAGGGCACCAATGTCTACTGACCAATCAGCACATACTAACACATTCAAATACACCTCTCCTCTAGGTGAAAAAGGGTAAAGTTCATGTACTTGAGCAGTTCTGTTTTCAGGCAGAAGAGTTGTAAGGACTATTCAATCCGACTCCTCAACAATGACCCAGTGGTATTTCCTGACTGTTTGCTGAGCAATAAAGCCCCTTGTCTGTAAGAACAGCATATGATGCTCACCATCTGCATCAAAGACATTGTGAGGGCCTCCCCAGTGATCAAACCATCCAGTCCAATACTCCATCACCATCTTTGGCTGGTCTCTCTGTATCAAAACAAACCCAAAGAGTTAAAATGGAGATAGGGCAACCTTGTATTCATCCCTGGTTTCTAATGCAGTTTGCCAACATGGTTTACAAGAGGGTTTTCTTCACCAGTTGGCATAAAAATAAAGCAGTTCTAAGGAACAAGACACTGTGGGCCAGCAAAGCCCAGAACAGGCAAGCAAAGCAGAGAAGCACTCTGCTAGGCACACAGCAAAAACCATGGCACAAAATCATACCATTATACAATCGTTTGGTTGTTAAAGCCCTTGAAGCTGCTGAAGCCCCAGCCCTGCCCTCACCCTGCCCAGCCCATCACTAAGCCATGGACCTCAGCACTTCAGCTCCACAGCTTTGCAATAGCCCCAGGGCTGGGCACTCCCAACAGCTCCCTGGGCAGCCTGTGCTCAGGTGATATCAGGTGCTGGGTATCGTGGTTTGGTAGAGCTGGAGCAAAAAGACAAACCAACTGTCACTGTTTAGCTTCTGCTAGAAATACACATTTGTTAGTGTCTGCTTATCAGCTATGCCACTGCCAGCTGAGAGTTTGCAGGTGCACTGCAGCCAGTGATTGCCAAGGTAGGAACAGCAGACCTTAGCAGCTTAATGCCTTTTTAATGCTGCATATGGTGCTGGCAGGAAAGAATTAGCCTTTGCAGGAATTAGGTCTTCATTAAAAAAGGCTCTGCGCACAGAGCAATTGCTTCCCATTCATCACAGCCTGCCAGCTCCCTTAGCTCCTGAAGAATTCCACCCAGCCCCACCACACTGGACAGGACAACATGTGCTCAGCCTGCCTGGCACTCCGTCCTCAAGGTATTTATTTCAAGTCAAGGCAATTTTGCCCTTTATTTGATACAGGCTTTATCTGATGCCACATGAAATGCCCAAGGTAAGTGGCATTAAGGAAACTCATGTTTCATTAGGAAAAACAACTGCAGGTGCCTGTAACCATCTCATTGTTCCAGCTTCAGAAGAAAATCTTGGAAATGTGTATAATCAATCCATCCCCAGTAAACTAGTCAAAGAAGGAGCTTTATCACCCTCTGAAATAAAAGACTATAACAAAGAAAAGATAACATGGCTTCATAATCATCCTTACAAATATGAATGACAGGCAAGCGTGGCGAAGGAGGAGCTGCTTTTATTGGGCCATGTTGCCTTTGTGTATTCACTTGGCAGGGAAGATGCTGCCTTCTGCTCATTTGCAAGGTTTGGGGAATTTTGTAAGAAAGCACATGTAACAGAACCTCTTTTGCCTGTGCAATAGACAAAAAATCCAAACTGAAGTAGCAGGATTCAACTTGCAGCATGCCAACAGCAAGGTCTCCTTTCACAGTCCAGGTAAGAGCCAAGGGAAGAGATCAGAAGAGAACTGATCATGGCCACGGGCAGATGTCAGTTGTTCACATCTTCCCAGGCTGACATTTGGAGCAGGCAAGAGCAACAGGGAAAGGAGAGGACAGAGGATGCAAAGAGAGAGAACCTGTCACTAGTAAGTAAAGCTTTTCCCTCACTACTTCCTCATCACAGAGAAATCACCCTAAGTATTTTCACTGAGGCATTTGGCCTAATGTGAAGGAAGCCCAAATACTTGTCACAAAAAAAAATCCCACAAACCAACACACAGAACCAAAACAGACCATCAGTGCTTCACTTCTCATGCTGTCCTAGATGAACAAGGTTCTTCTTCACCTTACCTGTACTGTGTCCAGATACTTCAGCAGCCCGGGTTCCAGTTTCTGAAAGTTAACGGTGGCCAGTGCTATTGGGAAGAGAAGAAGCTTTTCTTAATTTGGACATGTACAAAATGCCTAGGGGACCACCTTTCTAGGCATCAGCCCAGCACAAGCTCAGGAGAACTGGAACATCTTGTGAACCACCAATACAGCCTCCTCAGAAATTCCTGATCAAAGCAGAGCGCAGCGCACAGTGGAATACTTGCAGGCCATCTTTTGAGCTCTGACATTCAGAGATACTAGACAGAGAGCATCAGAGCAGCTCATGGGGTGTCACAAGCCTTAATTAGAGGCTGTAAAGCACTTGGAGATCTTCAGATAAAAAGCACCACGTGAAGGCACACTTATTATTAGAAAGTCATATCTGGATGCTGCACCGATCTCCCAGGTTTTAGCTACAGAAATCGCTCCGCAGGCAATACCTTACAGCTTGTCATGTCTGTGGGGGTGGGCGACAGAAACCAAGGTGCAAGTGAACCAGAGAGAAACTGTAATTGGAAGACTTATCTGTGCTTCTGTCCTGTGCAGCATGGGGGAAGCAGCAAGTAGTTCATGTGTGCTGAATGTATAGCAGAAGTTGCTGGAGGATCTTCAAGTACCGTCTGCAGGAGCTGATGCAGAAGTCACTGATCTGGTATCAGTGGCTCAGCCCCTGGCAGATATTTGAACCATTTTCATACTTTTCTAGCTCTCAGTCACACTGATATTTCTACCAAGAAACTTTGAAAATGCAGAGGGAATGCTACGAGTCTGCATTCAAAACTGACTGCTTACGAGAGCTGCTATCAAACCCAGCCCCAGTTGTGTCAGCCAGAGCACTTCAAACAGAATATTTACAGAAGCAAAAGCTCACTTCTCACTGTTTATACCTTGATTGTAATAGGCTGACCTATGTAGTGTGCTCAGCTAAACATTTGGGCTCAGGCAAACATGGTGAGAGAACAAAATAAAAGGTGGATTCTGCATTGATGCAATAATACAGTGGTTGGCAAGCCCAAAGGCAAACATGCCCAATGCTGCTCTGAGTGCAGATTAACAGCACACCATTGGAAATGGTGTAAAGGTGAGGAGAACTTGTCCCCAAAGCCTTATTCTTCCTGCCCACATACAGCTTTCCCCCATGGTGCTTCAGTCGTGGTCTGGAGGGAATCCAGAGGTTTCATTTTGCCACACATCATCTCCCAGATGGGCTGTAGCAAGTCAGATTAGGGCCACCCAGCTTGGGATTCTTGCCACTGACTGTGCCCAAGAAGGGAGGAAGATTGCAGGACCTATACAGGTATTCTGAGACTGAATGAGATTGTTTCCCTACAGCATGGCATGTCCCACTATATCTATGAGCATGAAGGGACTCAAAACACCAAACCTTTCCCCCTCGTGCCTCAAAAATGTGCTGCAACCACTGAATCAGGGCTGCAGTACTGTAGTCTCAGGCTACAGTTCTCTGCAGAGCACCAGACTGACTGTTCCTGGCATTAACAGCACCCTACAAATGCTTCTTGGAAAGAAATCAGTACCCTAGTACCAACAACATCATAGAACCACTATTAGTTTTCAACTCCAGTATGGAATCTTCTTAAAGCATCTCCGTTGTGGATTTTATCCTCCCTCCTTTAGTGTTTTTGTAACCACCTTGCTGCTATACCACTTTGAGCCCTAGTTATTCCATGCATCTGATTACTTGACACGTTGACTCTAACGAGCAGATTGTTATGACATCTCAGAGGCAAATTGGTATCAAAAGAGCTCTCAGCGTGCAACACGCCGGAAAAGACAACTCCAAACAAGAAGGAGCTCTGAGGCAGTAAATATTTCCACAGAAGGTGGTGAGGGCCAGAGAGGGATTTCCACACCAGCCCTAACGCGTGTCAGCTTGCTGGCAAGGAGAGAGTGACTCTTTGTGGTCAAGGCTGGAAACTGCTGCACACCAAAAAAACCTCTTGGGAAACACTGGTGAAGGCCCATGGACTTGAGAGTTAGTCAGTTCATCCCTCTCATGCTGCCATCATAAAACAAGAGAAAAATAAAAGGAAGGAAAAGTCTCTCCCTTTAATCATCTCCACGCCTGAGATGAGAAAATGAACAGTATTTATGACTGAGCAATGACAGGACTACTCAAAGCCTTCACCCTGCAAACACTTTGTTCAGGGGAGCAATTACTACTCGTGCAGGCAACTGGCAGAAACACAGCAGAGAGCAGAGGCCAAGTACATCATAAATCTCAGATGAACTGGCTCTGGAAACCTGAGCATCAGTCTCACACTATGCCCCAAACGGTCAGATGTAGGGCACAGTGAAGCTTCAACAGCTGCACCTTCATTTCTTCGTGGTGCAAAGCAGGAGGGGTGCTAAGCAGCATTTTTAAACACTTAATAGAATCACACTTTTGAAAAGGGAAAGGTGAAATGGACATCCTTCTGCATTATGCACATCTGATACCCTCTTTTACCTACCTACCAAAGGGCTGCCCCCTGAGCTACTGCTAAACTTACAGAATGTTAGATTTCAGAATCAAGGGTTCAAAGGAGTTTTTTCTTCTCTTTTGAATTACAAAGCAGATATCTTATTACTATTAGTAATTGCTGAACTACTTATTCAATATGTATTCAAATGAAGTAGTACTTCCAGCCTTTTAATGTCATGGAAAGAACATCAAGAAATGCTAGGTGCTGCCATCTCTTGACTAACCTCATATGTGTGTATATATATACATGACACATATATACACCTGGGAAGTAGGGATGCCCAGTAGAGAGAAGACAGCAAAGCATTTTATCTACATACTTAATGTCCTTGAAAGCAAGGAGGCCCCCTCCCCATGGAGCAATCCTGCTATCACTGTGATACATCTCATGTTGAACCACTCTGAACCCTTCTAGGAAGGGACTGGCTTTGCTCTGTGTGTACTCTCCAGCTAAGGGGGTGTCTCCTGGGTAGTTTAAGCTCCTACCACAAACAGAGCAGAGGTAAGGGTGCAGCTTAGCAAATCATAGAATCATTTGGGTTGGAAAAGAGCTTGAAGCTCCTGGAGTCCCAGCCCTGCCCTCACCCACCACTACCCCACAGCCCTCAGCACCTCAGCTCCACGGCTTTGGGATCCCTCCAGGGTTGGGCACTCCCCCAGCTCCCTGGGCAGCCTGGCACAGGGGCTGACACCCCTCTCAGGGAAACAGTTCTGCCTCAGCTCCAATCTCAACCTCCCCTGGTGCAACTTGAGTTTCCTCTTGAATGAAGCATTCTGCTCTTGTGCAAAGGCTACTTTTTCATCCCCATGGTCTTACCTTGCTCTCCTACAAGCACATACCTCCTTCCACTAAGCCAAACGACAGCCCGTTCTTGTTGTCTGAGGTCATTAACAGTTCCACAACCCCTCTATTCAACAGGGCCTAAATCAGAAAGAGGAACAACCATTGTGTTAACAGCCTGAGTTTTGTATTTGTCAAGATATGAAAGCATTACAATACATTATCACCATCTCTGGAGACAGCCTGCAACTGCTGCTGGCTTGGTAAGAAATATTGTTCCTGTGACATCTCTTCCTCCTGTAGCTTCGCTGCCTACTTCAAAAATCAGACAACTGAAAGATCTTATTTTTGTTTTAGAAAGCTGGATTGGTTTCTCACTGATGCATCAGACTTGAGGAATTTATCTTCTTCTTCTGAGATCAGTTTAATAAATCACTGCTTTCCATCAAGAGAGAGCTTCAGGTGGAAGAAGAACAAGAAAAGCAGCTCAGCCTTCCTGACTGTCTCTCAGTGGAAGCTGAAAGGAGAAAACAGCTGGTTTGCCATTGAACGCCATCACAGGACAGCTCAGGTACCTTATGTTCTTGAATAGTTCAGTCTGGATGAATTTACTGGTTCCTCAGTACGGCAGCACTGTATGAGTAGCGCTCCAAGGTTTTCAAAATGCATATGCACAGAGGTTTTGGCAGTAGGATTGTTCTCTTACAGTTGCTTTTTTTACAGAACTGTGGCTAATGTTTGAAGAAGTGATTAAGAAACCCTAGTTGCAAATTAAGCCCCCTTTTCACTCTACCTGCATTGGAAATCACTCCTTCAGCTTCCTGGAGCTTTCAAAACAAGCCCTTCAGTGTCTTAATTCTAAATAACTAACTGTAAAATGGTGATAAAGACACATCAGCTCACACAGGAGTTACCTGTGTGACATGCACCAACTAGCTGAGGTCTGCTGTGTGTTTCAAGAAACCTCTGCAGGTGCCTAAAGATTTGTGCACTCATGTGCACAGGGTAAGTAGATTTGAGCACTCCACAGAGTCTAGATTAAGGGAAGCATTACAAGACAGAGTTTAAAGAGAAACCCAAGTCAGAGTGAAGACAATCTGATTATTTTATCAGCCTGTCATCTCTAAGTTGACAACCTGAACCGATGCTGGTATCTGACAAAATTCAGGTACTGAGGGAACTGGAGTTTCTAACACAGTTTATTAAGATAAGTCTTTGAGCACTGCATTAATACTAAGCTGCTCCTCCCTCCTTCTGAATGTAAGTGCAAAACAGAGAAAGGGCAGAGAGCTGCCACACCTTGAAATGCATTACAGGAGTTCAGGGTGCAGCAGAGACACCAGGAATAGAAACAGCATCTGAGGCAGACACGGGTGTTTGCTCAGCTAATCCCAGCTCATCAGCTGTATGGGGAGGGAGGTGTAAGCGTACCCTTTGATGGCCTTCATGTTTTGGAAAGCAAAGGCACTGCACCCAGAAGAGTGAGATAAGGACATGGACTTCCATCTGTCTGTGGGTTGTGAGAGGGTTTTTAATGGGCATATAAATTCCAGGAAGGCTGCAACGTCGTCATAAATCTAGATGCAGATAGGAGTTAACTGACTTGCCACATTCAGAGTTCAAGGCCCAAACCAGAACAAAGGCTCGAGCTCCACCTCCCATGAGATCCCATTCCAACCAAAAAGGAAGCCCTGCAAATCCTGCTTTCCCACATTTTCATCTTTAACCACCACAGTGTACTTCCTTGGCTGTAAGTTGCACACAACACCAGAGTGTGACGAAACAGCTCTGCAGAAATACACCCACAGGCCTCCAAGGAAATGTGTTCTGACAGGTCTGAGAAACATCACAAGCTCTTTCATCACCCAGATATAGAAATCAAGCACCAAGTCAGCACGCTGTTCAGGCACAACAGAGCCTCTACACCTCATCTGTTTAGGGCTCCAAAAGCCACTTGCTTGTGTGCTTGTGACTGGTGGGACACAGGGATAGAAACCATGTGGATGCAACAGGTAATTCTGACATCATCAGTTCAGACTGGTAAAACTTCTAAGCAATGCTAAATCACTCCACAAGATGGAGTTAGTGCAGGGGCAGGCACCACTCTAAGCAGATTAGGACTCCTGTGATGCAATTGATTTGGTTGAAGAGCCTCTGTATACCTTAAGCAATAAGACAAGGTGAGCCTCAGCTAACCTCAGAAGCCCCAGATTACACAAGTTTAGGAGTGTGCTGATGGCTTGTTCACATAAACCTTCCTACCAGGAAGGTCAGCCTTCTGTGATGCCTAAGAGAAGTGAAATAGGACCAGCAGGAGACAGATAGCTTCTTCAAGGCCAGCTGTATATTACAGATACTCCCTCATTTCCCCATCACCCTCTTCTCTGGAAGACATAAGAACACATGCTCATCAGTACTGAGAGGGTCCTGTGCCATCTCTTCCACTCCACAAAGAGACACCAAGGGAAATGCAACTGGATTATGCACTGGGGCCTTCAAGGGTTTCTGAAGCTGTGCTCAAAAATAACTCAAAAGTTATTCAGAAGAAAGAGAATACTAAAAGGAAAGTGGTTTATGAGAAAGATTCACCACAGAAACAAGTAAATGTGCCAACATTACCATTTTAACATAGGTCATGTAGTTTGGGTCTTTGGCATAGGAACCATACTCATTCTCCACTTGCACTGCAATGATGGGACCTCCTTTCTTGTACTGTTGAAAACAAAAAGGAGAGGTGGTTCACCACGATTTCTGTCAGAGGGACCAAAATCAGAGTGGTATTGGCTTGCAAGAAAGATGCACAAGTCTCAGATAGGTTCAGCTCCACCCTCTCATCCTCCCAAAGGCTATGCCTAACCAAACAGCTAGCTCTGGAGAGCTGAGACAGTTGAGACGGTTGTACTTGCCTGAAGAGGGACAACAATAGGCATCAGACGATCAAAATAGGCATCCACAGCTTCTGTGAAGCCTTTGTACATTGTCCTCAGTTGCATCTCTGGGTCTTGCAGTAGCCAACTATGAGAAAAGCAGCAAACAGAATCTATTAGAGACTCCCGTCCAGTCGAGGCTGCCAGTAACTGAAGGTTACTCTGGAATTCTCTGCACCCAAGTGCTCCCTCATAAAACTCCATCACTCAAAACAAAGCTTCTGCTAATTGTTCCCATGGTTTCTTTACAAGAAGGTTTGAGGTTAACACAGAGAAGGGCAGTTTGTTTAAGAGCAGGACCCGAGATTGAAGCAGATTCTTACATCGAGCTGAAAATACTCCAGTTCATATTACACAGAGTCAAGTTGCAACAGCAATAAATAGGTTTCCTCAATTCTATTTTCCTGCTGTAACCATTATGGATAACACAATTGTTAAAGAATAACTACTCCAAAAGAAATTCTAGTTGCAGGGTTACTATCTGTGCTGCTCAGAAGAGTTCAACAGCATCACGAGTATTCACCTGCTTTGGGGACACACAGGGCAATTATTCCCAACTAGCAGCCAGCCATTCAAAATCTTTGAAGGAGACTCAGCTGTATGACCAGGAACTTTGGTCTTGGTTCTTTCCACAGTCCCAAATGCCTGCCTCAGCTGAACTATTGACACATTTACCTGGGTAGACCACCGAGGTCCCATTCCGAGCAGATATAAGGTCCAGGGCGCAGAATCACCCACAGTCCATTTTTAGCTGCCAGTGAAAGGAAGGCCCTAGAGATCCAGACAGGGTAATTATTGTCTGACTCCAGCGTCCTTGTTCCATGAACTGCTAATGCACCAATCACCATGATATTACTGCACCATCCCTCTGGTGAGGGGTGAGGAAAGGCTGTGGGAGCTGGGGCTGTTCAGCCTGGAGAAGAGAAGGCTGATGGTGGACCTTATCAATGCTGATAAACACCTAAAGGGTGGGCTGGTGAGGGGACAGGGACAGTCTTTGTTCTGTGGTGGCAGTGACGGGACAAGGGGTAACAGGCACAAGCTGGAACACAGGAACACTGGAACATGAGGAGAAACTCCTTTGGTGCTGAGGTGAGGGAGCCCTGGCCCAGGCTGCCCAGGGAGGGTGTGGAGGCTCCTTCTTAGGAGCACATTCCTGTGCCCCCTGATCGAGGGGAACCTGCATTAGCAGGGGGTCAGGCTGGGTGAGCTCTGGAAGGTCCTTCCAGCCCCCCCCACTCTGGGATTCTGTGTGAATGAGAGCCCCCACTGCCTGATCAGGGTACAGGCTTTCCTTTTCCTTTTCCATCCAGAACCGATCCACACACCTTCCCTCCAAACAGGAGCTTTAACAATAGAGCTTTCTGTACCACATACTCGAGATCCAGGTTTCCACTGAAGTCAAACTTCCCTCTTTCTTGTTCATGAAGGTTCCATGGCACATACCTGGAAGGCAGAGTTAGGGCAGTAGAGGTGAAGGGCTGAATAGGGCACTGCATTGGTGAAGCACAGAAACCAATCTATACACTGTTAGTCAGCAACAGATCAAGAGTACTGTATATACACACGTGTCTATTCACAAGATGTTTTTGCTTCCCTTCCACTTACTTTGTTGCACTCTTTTCCTGGACTCTGCAGTACCTGAGTTTCTCAAGACTGTCAGAATAGTCTCTCTCAGAGTATCTTTCATATTACCAATCTGAACAATGTCTAAATCACAGCTGTGCTGAAATGCCATTTCAGAGCCTGACCCCTCCTCAGCAGGTCAGCATTAAGAAGGCATTTTCCCAGTATGTCTGATGGACTCTGCTCCAGCCACCGTTTGAGGACACCGCAGTGTGTGATCGTTAAGGAAAACCAGAGTCCTCATTACTCTTCTCTGTGTGTTTTCTCATAATAACAAATAGAGAGAGACATTGTTATGGCCCACTGGAATTAACAACAAAAACCCACCATCTACTAGGGAAGAGGGGAGAGGCTGCAACGTGACAGAGCAGAGGGAGTGAGGAACTTACGTGGTGAGGGTGTTTAAGCCACAGGCTTTCATCTTAAGCATGCGGTCCTCCCAGTACTCCCTGGGGACTCGGAAGTAGTGCATTGAGCCCCCAAAGATACGGAAAGGCATCCCTTCCAGGAGGAACTGGGAGCTCTCTGTCTGCAAGCCCAGGCTCCTCCCCCATACCCGCGGCGGGATCAGCTCACTCCAGTTAAACCTAGAAGAGAGAGACATATGAACATCCAGTCTCCAGTAAAGGAATCAGTCCCCTGAAGAGAGGCTGCTCCCTCACCTGGCAGCATCAGCTCTGACCTTCCTACTCCTTAAGTAAACCATTCTCATGTAGCCCATACAGATTGTTCATTAGTCTAGATGGCAGATCTGCCCCAGATGTGCAGATTTAGTGCACAGCTTCCATCCAGAATGCCCCAAGCCACTCTGCCATACTCTACAACTGAAGTGTAGCACTACTTACACAGAGATCACGAAACTAACATGCTGAAAATCTAATATGGGCAAGTTTTCACTCAGTACTGGCAACCACTTTCATAACTTATGCAACCTAAGTTCTCCCTCTTCTGCAGCAGGCTGATGTATGCTGGCTGATGCCCAGCTCCTCACTCCAGCAGCAGCTGCTTTTCAGTAGTGATACCCTGAACATCTTGTGGTCCCTGATACCTTCCAACTCGGTGCACGGAAAAAATAGTCTCACCTGTCCACTGTGAAAAAGAGAACCTTTCCCTTAATTTAAAGAAACCCCCTCAATTATATTCATCACTCAGGAAAGACAAAGTTGGCTGTGATCACAAACTTACCTCTGCTCAGACCACCGCTTAGATGAACACCACAATATGTTATTTGCCAAAAGAACTGGAGCAAAGGAGATACCACAGGACTTACCAGCTACCACAGCTCCATTCAGCTTGGTTCCTGCATGCAAGAAACCACTCCCTATCGCCCTTACATGGCTCCCCAGTTCATTTTGGCTGTACCAAGAAAACACATCATCAACCAGTCCAAGTCCAAAGCAGTGACACTGCCTCCATCAGAGCAGCCCAGCTCCACAGCTCTGAATACACAAAAGACTTAGACAACAGCAGCTTGTTCCTCAGAGACATTAGCACAGCCAGATGCGAGGGATGAATTCCCTTCTCCACAGAGCAGAGAGCGACCCACGCGCTGGTGAGAGGAGGGAAATACCTAAGCCCCAGGCTGCTTTCTAGGCTATGTGTAATAGAGCAGGTATTAGCAGAGGGTGAGGACATCTCAGAACTCACATCTTACAGGGATTGCTAGCCAGGAGCTTGCAAGGACACTACAAGGGAACTAAATCTAAGACTCTCAGGATACTGCATGGGCTGGCACAGAGGGTACCTGTATAGCACAGCATTCTCACAGGGCTCTGAAACAACTGGCAGCAGGCATGGGTAATACCTGGAAAAGGAAGTCTGAATTAGATCCTTACTGCCTTCAATCAACGAGCACTCCGGTGCATTTGCTGTCAAACTGTCTTGCAAGGAACAGTGCTGAGCAAGGAGGCTGTGGGGTATCCCGTTGGGAAGGTGGTGCAGCAACAGCAGAGCTTTTATGAAGGTAGGACAGCTCAAAGTAGGAGTAATAAGCACAAAATACCTAACTGCCATATTTAAGCCCTATTTAAAAGGTGGCTGCCTGAGTAGGAACAGGATCAAAAATGCCCATCTGCACAAGAAATTGGAGAGTGATGACATGAGGTTAGGAAACAGCAGCATTGCTCCGAAGGAACTGCCATGAATGTTCCCAACAGAGAAGGTGCTTCTCAATCCATACTCAGGATTTCCTACGGCTACCCACCCCCCTGTGCTGCTCAAACTACATCTCACACAGATTGCACCTTGTGCAAATTAGACCCTGAAACTGCAGCTCTGTCTACTTGTGTTGTTCGGCAGCAAGCTCAAAGGGGTCTGGAGACACCAAACTCCAGTTTATAACGTTTAAGGTGGAAAATACCTAAGTTTCCAATGCATTTCTGAGCTAGATAAAGCCATGAATTACCCCTGCACACCACAGTACTGCTCCCTGCCACTGGTGCCAGAATGAAGGCCGTGCTCGGGAAGCACACACAGCCAGACAAAAATAAACAAATCACTTAAGCTCATCTTCTTAATCCTGGGCATAACTTAGCTGGCAAGTTTCCATCAAGTTTCCTACATTAAAACTCTCCAGCTCCTGTATTTTTTCCTCACCAAGAGGGACTAGTGGCAAGTTCCTAGGTTCCCAGTATTTCCAGCATATTATCCTGGATATCCCTAACCCTTTATCTTTCAATGGGATCTGTTCATGCTGCCTCTTCAGAAAGAAAACCACCTGCCATCAGCAGAGCTTCATCCTATTACCCTGACCTGGATTTCCATCGCTCAAAGTCCACCTGGGCTCTGTGCCTCCTCTTGAGAGCAACATGTAGCTCTCAGGTGGTTTTTTCTCACTTCTGTAACAACAGCACAGGTTGAAAATAACCTTTGTTTTATCTTTGCTAAAGGTTACTGGCCTACTTTGCTCCTCTGTAGCCATTTCCTTCCTGCTCCAGGGAAGTCCCCTTTTTTTGGCAAAACAAAACAGCATGAGATTCCCAAGTTCCCCCAGAACAGAAGCTTCAAAACTGGCTTGGACAAGTTAGCCCTTAACAAAACAATTTGTTGTTATAAGATACAAGTTGAAGTGCAGAACACTCCAAGCAGAGTAAGAACATCACACTGAACTGCCAAACCAGCCAGCCACACCAAGGCATAGTGCCTGTTAAACAAAAACTCAGCTGAAGTCCTCTCTCTGTGAGATAAGGGATTTCATTTTGGCATTGGTCTACCACAGGCCCCGAACAGGAAAGTCAAAATAGAGGAAAAGAAGAACGGAGACCATTCTCTTGCTTGGCTGGTGCTAAAGGACACGCTTCAGAGGACAAGGAACTTTACAGGTAATCCCTGAGCTCTCCTCAGACCTGCCTCCAAGGGCTTTGCTGTTTATTCTGGGCTTCCTGGGAAAAGTGAAAGCTTGGAGCTGCCTTCCCTCAAGACAGACATTGTCACTGTCTCCTGTAGTGTGGTGTATTCCCAGGTGCCCCAGGCCATGGAGAGAAACACTTACCACCAACAGACACCGTGTTTTACAGACACAGGAGACAGACCTCTGTGCTTTAACTGAGCATCAGTTTGCAACAGTCCTCTGCTAAGGGTGTATGTGGCACAAACCCAAGGCCGGCCAGAGAAGAATTTTGCTTCTAATTAAGCAAAGGTTTACCAAGGCTCTTTGACAGCTTTGAGGATCAGGTAACAACTGTTGGTACAAATGGGACCAGAAGAAAGCTGTGAAAGGAGAGGTGAACACCCCCAGCACGGCACAGCCCCGCGTGCGGGTACCACACCGTGCCACCGCCGACGACACAGGCGGCAAGAAGCGGACCTGGAACAGGCTGGAGGGAGAGGGAAACACAGCTGTGGTGCGAGCACGGCAGAGGAACCCCTGGCAGCTTGAAGGACGGGCTAGATCTGACGGGGCGATTGATTAGCAAACGCACGGCATCCATCAGAGATGATGTAAAGCCTTACGAGAGCCAAGGTCGGCGGGGATAGCATCAGCCTAACCATAGCATCTGATTTACAGCGCTGGCAATGGGTCTTTCCTTACCCATTACTTTTTATGACTGACAAGAAGTTGGGTCTATCGCCCATCACGTTTATTTAGAGCTTCTCAGTCATTTCCCCACGGGGGCAGCGTTACCCCCCGGTCCCCCCACGCTCCGTCCCGCGGGAGGAGCGCTCCCCATCACTGCCTCACGGCCAACAGAGCTCTCCCTTTGCCGTACGCACTCGGATAAGAAAAGAGGGTTTAAAGGGCATCGATCCTGGGTCGCCGCCTAATTATTCCTCCCGGGCGGCGAGAGGGGAAGCACCGAGTTCATCGCCGTCTGCTGGGTGAGAGGAGCCCCCCCCTCACCCCCGGGGTCCCCATCCCAGCGCAGTTGCTCCCGACGTCGAACCCAAATCACGGCGGCAAGGCCTTGAGCCGTGAAGCGCGGCTGGGAGAGCACCCGCTGCCCGCCCTGCCCCGGCAGCCCCGCACGCCGCCCGGGATGCGCTGCGCTGGGATGCGCTGGGCTGGACCCGTCCCCGTCCCCATCCCCATCCCCATCCCC